>JAINUW010000390.1:0-228054 GCA_020205615.1 Panax quinquefolius | reverse complement strand
ATTTGTATTAAAATTCAAAGCTTATGTGTTGTCGTACTCTGCACGATAGTTCAACAGTTGTATAAATGAAGTTTGTATTTGATTTCTGTAGTGTGATATCTGGCGACTCAGAATGGGTGATGTAAACCTATTTTGGGGGAGTCACGCGTTCTATCAGTAAAAGCTTACAAAAACTCTATTACATTAAATGAAGTCATAAATTAATGGAGTATATATTAATGTTTAATATATGTTACTTACTTTTTCCCTTAGCCACCTTGCAAAGTTTTTATCACGACCTATTTGAACATCTTTATCAGTTATGCCAGGCTGATTCGCTTTTAACTCGTCATCGTATGATCTATAAAATTTTATAAACATGAACATATTAGAATGTATGTCATTGCAGGTTAAGATATAGTTATCCCTAAAACAATTGAAATTTTACATGTGTATCTCATAAATTCGTCAATCTCCTCGCAATTGAGAAGAATGTAATTAAGTATGTACAACATGTAAATCTTGTTCAAAGAGGAATATGCGCTTCCATTTTCCATAAGTGCGACCCGATAGACCAAATGCAGAAAGCCGACCAATTAGTTCAACATTACCCCCATCATCATGTCTCGGGATTCAATTGGACTTTGTCAAAACTTCGTCAGGAAAATAGTCTGAGACAAACGTAGATATTTCATTGAAACTGTATGCCTCACATATCGACCACTCGACATAAGCTCTATTTTTCACCTTCTTCTTAAGGTTTCCCATCACCTTCTCGAAAGGGTATGTGACACCCCCAAATCTGGGTCCCTTCCAACCTCGAATCTGGTCCGCCACGATACTACTATCGTCAAACTATTTATATCTTTTATTCATAACTTAATGAATATAACTTTGCTTATTACAATTTAGAATATAAATTCTTTCTATTTCTAGGATCTGTATAATGACCCCAAACTTTTATAAGTTTTAAATCCTGATCATTTACCATTCCTATCTTACATCATATTCGATGTTATAAAAATATGAGGAATAATTTAAACTTTTTCAATCTCCTTTTTAAAAAAAAAACTTTTATTGATTTCTTAACTTGACTCAATTACATATCCTTAAATCAAATTATGTTATGATTCATCCTATTCGAATTACTGTATAACTTTTTACATCTTGATTCGAATTCCTCTATGCATCATATAGTAAAATTTTAAAACTCAACATATAATACACATCATAAACTACTATCATGTACATCTTTAGAACCTAAACATGGTTCAAGAGCATATATTTAAATAAATCAATCAATCTTCTTCGATACTATTGAACTCTATCAATCAAGTAGCACGAAATCTTTACCGTGAGTCCTTAACCTGCAAAAGTGGTTATTTACAAGGGTGAGCTCGATAGCCCAGCAATTCTAACAGTTTTCATGCATCACATAACATATAATAACATACTCAGTTCATGCATTCATAATCAATTAATATTTATTACGCATGTTACTTCTCACATAATAGGCATAAAGATTTACTTCACAAGCATATCATCAAAGATCAACTTTCAAATTTCATACATATCTCATATATATGCATCAACATTCTCATAGCATAATATAGCTCAACTAACAGTTATCGAATTCATATATCAAATAGGAATTGAAAGACTTGCCTGATTCGTAGTTTATCAACTACAACTTAACTACTTAAAGTTTATCTGCACTGCATGTATTCCTACACATTTATATAATCATGGATTCATACCCATTAGTCATATATTTCATACGCTCTTAATATAAGAACAAATATTATTTCCTAACTTGGTTTCAATTTTACTTGAACTTAGGATAACCATGAGACTAGCTCATTCTACTATCATATTCATCTAAACAATCTTGTTTCATATCTTGTAGTCCTTAAGGACAACATATAACCATAACTTAAGACCATGCAGCTTAACTAATCGCTTCGTCACTCACTAATCTGTGGTAATCAAGATCAAGATTTAAGTTTGAGTGGCGCTACCGCTTACTCCCCGCCATGTAACCAAATTTTTAGGCTTTTTATTTCCCTGTATAATTTCTAGCATAACATGTATCCTGATACGTATTGTAAACTTACATCAAGTAGGTTATGATCTATTTTCAAGTTCATATTCAAACTATTTAGCTCCATAATGATTTATTTCAATCAATAAGGCTTAACAACTTTCTTTAACAAGATTCGATGTTATAAGCTTTTAAACCATATATTGGTACTAATAAGCCTCTAATAACATTCTCACATGTATATATCTTATTTACATCGACATAGCATAATTCATTATTTGAAAACTTATTTTAAACTACACTTGAAAGGTTCAATTCATGTTTAGCTAGATAATGAACATATTCGTCATGTCTAAAGGCATAGGGTATACTATCATACTTGTTCAAAAGTTCACAATACAAGTCATAGAGTTTTCAACTCAATTGGTTTTCAAACCTTAAAATTTCATGATAAATAACTAAGCATGCAAAGTACGTTGAATTCACACTTCAAACGTATTTATAAAACTAACTAAGTTGCGAATACATGCTCAAAAGGTTAGATTTTAAAAAGGCGTAAGGTTTTCTGAACATAGTTTTTGCCTTTTAGCTTTTCTTTCAAAAGATTATAATTCAAACTCCAAACCTACTAAAACATCTTGCAATACGTATTGACACGTGTTTAAGGATTATGTATGCTCCTTCAGTTAAGTTAGGTTAGGTCAGTTTAGGACTTCTTGTATCAAACAACCAAAACAACAACATAAGTCACTGTAAGACCCCCCCCCCTCCCCGCCGGGGCGGGACCATTTGTACTACAAGATCCCTGCCGGGGCGGGACTATAGCTACTGCAATTCAAAATTTCATTCCCCTGCTACGAACTAACATGCCAAATTTTTGACCAAAAAACAATGTAATGATACTCAATTGATATTAACGTACTACTAAACATCCCTAGCATGCTTCTAACAATTCCAAACATATAAACAATGAAATTCAAGAATCAAATTCAAGATTTTTGCCATCTTTCCAAAGTTTAACACATTTAGCGATTCTCTTTGCTACGGATTCGTTACTTGACCAAATTACTTCGTTTAACTTTCGTTGATTTCGTATTCAACTATATTAACAATGTCTAGCATCAATTGACAGATTCTATCATGCTTCAACCATAAACTTTTCAACTCAAAACAAGTATTTTAGCACTTTTCTAAAGAACTTTGCAAAACTTGAATTTAAGAACATATAAAGGGATATTACCTGCTGAAGTTGTGAAGTAAATTCTTTGCTTTCAATCTCAAGTTTCCTCTCCAACTCAACAACACTCACACACAAAAATTTCTGAACTTCACAGAGTAATCAACAAGAAGTTTTAGAATGAAAATAGCTTCATTTGCAGGGAAACTTATTGACCAACATTGGGACTTTGCTCAATGGAATGAAGAAGAAACTAATGGTTCATGAGAAGTTGGTGGAAAATCAAATCCTACACACTTTTCAACCCACTCACCTTTTCATCATTTGGAAGCTATGGATTTTGGAGAAGAAGAAGCAAGTTAGCTAGCTAGCCTTTTTGAGTTTCACGTGGTGAAGAAATGATTCTCAATTTGGGACACTACCCTTAAAACTCAACATTTCATATTACTATTAGCATATATGGGTTGATTTGATATTTGTCCCCGAATGAGCATATACACCCACTCATACATTACACATAGAATTTATATAATCCATGTACATTGGTTTATTTTCAAATAATATTTTAATTGGGCTAATTATAAAATAGTTGGATATTCTCAATCCATCATTTTCCATAAAATTTATCATCTCAAATATACCCAATTATCATAATAATAATTAATATCAATTATTTATTAACTCATCATTTATTTTATTTTAATACTTCCCATTAATACTCTCTTTGATTTAACTTCCTAGTTATGCCACACAAGACATAATTAGGTGAACTTAGTAATTAATAGTCCACAAGCTTATAATAATATAATCTAACAAAATAATATGATTCTTAACATTACATCTTATAACATGGTCATATCTTAAATATTAATTCAATTTATAAAGCTTTAACCAATATTTATTTAGTTTAATTTAATATCCTTCATAAAGTACACATTAATGTACCACACATAACACATTGTCATAGAGGTCCATTTATGTAACTCATGTGTCTCATTCCACTTTGCCATATAGTTTTCTATATTATATAGTTACCATTGAAGTGTCACACTTCATTTCATATCATATAGATGTAAGCTACTATATAATATATAATCATTACACATATAAATTAATTCCTTCAATTATTCATTCATTAAATTATTTAATGAATGCTTATTCCATCACTTTGCCACACTAGACATATCTCACAAGCTTACATTAAGTTTATTCTCATTCTCATTACTTATTCATTTCCCACCACATTACTATTTATAACATGTTCAATTTACATCGAACAATTATATCACAAGGTTCACATATATAAATATATCATGAATGGAAATATTTAAATATTCTTTATAACATTCATGCAGTAATATAATAACTATAGTTATTAAAATAACTTAGTTTTCTTTTATAGCTTTAGCCCTCTTGGAAATACATTACTATAATCAAAATTATGTATTTCGCCGTAACATAACATAAGATGTTTTTATCATGTTTTCTCTAAATATAGGAACTAATCATAATAAAACAATTTACTCATTTTCTTAAGATATTACTCTTAATATAATATCTATGTATTATTAAAATATTTATACGCATCTACACACGCATACACTTTACACACTATATAAGTTTATTTCTTATTATGATAAATTGTTTCCATCAACTTATAAAGCAAATATGTTTTACTATATTTACCATATTACTTAATCACACACATTACCTCGCATAAAGCTACATAAGGTAATATCAAAATAATATTCCCCTTTATTAAAATAATCAAATGCTAAAATTTATTTTAATATCCTTTATTAGAAATATACTATAATTATTTCTATTTCCTTTCTATATATTGTCTCAACACAATTTCTTTAATCTATAAATTTAACCATATCTCAATATTAATCAATAAATCTCTAACCAATATTTATCTAAAGATATATCGATTCTCTTCTCTCGTCAAACAACGTATATATATACAAGTCTAAACCTAGCACACATCGAGTCTCTTTAATAGTATTCAATATAGTACAATCGAGTGGTTTCCCACAAACAACCAAAAAATTAGTTTCCATCTCGCCTCACATCGCTTTTCACAATGAGTTAGATCGGTTATTAATTCAGTATATACCTCCGCTTTCCTCAAGGAATTGTTTAGCCCAACTCCTATACATCCACCATTAAAGAAATACGTTTGACCGCTTTAGACTTGATACTTTACTCGCACATATACTCAAGAAATTGGTGATTATCGAGAGATATTTAATGTCACCAACTTACTATGATAAAATAATTTCACATAAATTATTTAATATCGATAGATAAAATTCTATCCATCTTCTTTAATTCAAATAACTCGCTTTTTTAATAAATAACAAATATATAATAATAATATATTTATTAAACACAGAAATCACTTATTGCATAGTTTATATTATCGCATGCAACACAATACCACATACCTCACAATGCATATATATATATATATATATATATATATATATATATTCTTATTTGAACCCTTCTCATGCCTTAAGAATTTTATTTACTAAATTCTTATTTTAATAATTTTTGAAAATTTGGGTTCTTACAGGGTACATCCATCTATATTGAATTGGACCCCAACACAAGCTTCATAGGGAAGATGGATTTGCAAATGCTCTATGGAGTCAAAAAAAAACTAAGCGGGAATATTTTTCAAGCTTACATGTGATCTCAACGATGTTCTTCTCAAGTAATGACATGTCCTTCTCATTTAATGTTTTGGAACACAAGCCTCTGAAAAAATAACTAAGATCAGTCAAAGCATCCCATATTGGCTTATTAACATATCCCGAAATGTTATAGGCATGAGTCTCTCCATGAACACATGACAGTCATGACTCTTTATCCCTTGCAATTTCACATCTGTAACACACCTTGCAATGTTTGACGCATATCCATCTGGTAGTTTGAGAGACTTAATCCATGTGCACACATCTTCAACCTTGAATTGTTTGCAGACATGGTTATGCATGTGTTCTGTTTCAGCTTTTGGTTCAAAGTAATTCGTAGAGTGGCTCTCTAGATCTTCTTTGTACTCTGCCACTTTTCTGAATGCTATCTTTTTGGCCTTCTCGGCTCTCAGCTTAGCTGCCATCTTCAGTGGCATTCTCATCTTTGTTGAGTGAAGCTTTAGTCTATTTAAGTTTTTCTTCAAAGCTGCTTCACTTCCACCTTTGTAGTCTTACTGTCACTAGTACTTGTTCTGTTTAGCTCTGGTGGAACTTGTAGAGTCAACACTATAGCATTCCAACTACTCAACAATCCGTTAACTCAGCTACTTTTGATCTTTGAAGCTCTGGCTGATATATACTCCTTCCCAATCTTCTTGTTGGAATATAGTCGTTGAAAACTATTTGAATTACTTCGTAGATCTTGAGATATTTGGTACAGACCGCTTGATGTGACGTGACAGCCCCTTTATGACTTTACTGACATAGTAGTCTGCTACCTTACCTACCACCTTTAGAGTTGTCACCTTTCCATGTCTGGCAGGTAATCATCTTTATTTCTTCTTTCTGACTTCTTGATTAGAACATCAGAGATTGTCCTTTTGCATCGATGCTCTTAACTAGCAATGTTCAAATATCAGTCTTCAGATAGAGCCGTTGCCAATGCTTCAATCTTCAGATGACCGAACTCTATGATTCTGATGCATATGTTCTTGGATATGAGCGTAGTGTGTCTTATTGAATGTTGCTCATTGACTAATTGAGACAACACTACGATCCTGAAGAGTGTTCATTGGATCTTCAATGTAGAACACTTCTTCCTTCATTTTTGCAGTACTTCAACACTTCTGTTTACCTTCGACTGATCTTAAGAACTGATAGCTTGACTCCTTGTCCTGGTCTCTTCTGAATAGCAAGACACCTCAGATTTTTGGCATGCCCAACTCGCTTTCTCCTTGTGATCTCCCGTTCACTTATCATCAATGGACTGACCCATGCTTAATCACTTTAGCCTTGTTCTTCAGAAGCTGGCCAGTATCTCTATGTAGACTACATCAGTTCCTGCTTTGTTTGGAAAACACTATGATCATGGTTGTCCCCAAGATCATTGTCTTCTGTTCACTTGACAGCTACTGCACTTGCTAACTTTCCTTAGTCAGTCACTTTTACTGAAGTCTTCTTTTGATCTACTTGTAGAAAACTTCATCTTGAATGGCTTTACAACTCAATCTGAATGCTGATTGGGTTGGTGCTTAGATCTCCTATTAGCTTTCATGTCATTCTTTGAGTGCTCTTTGGTTTCCTTTAGGTGGAATGTGTCTTTGCAGCTCAGACCAAATGCTTCATCCTTTGGATATTCTGGGAGTGCGCATTTGTTGTGAATCGTGTTTACTCTATGATTCTGCCTTGGCATTGTGAGCACTTTTGTTGAAGCCCTAGTTCTGCACTCTACGATTTAGCTTGGGTTCTGCAGACACTACGACTCCGAGATCAGATCTTGACACTCTAAAATTTCTGCCTTTAAGCTTGATGTCTTCATCTGATCTAGCTCGACTATGATCTCTGCCTCTTATTTGATCAGTAGACTCTACGACTCCAAGTGTGGTTCTTGACTTGGCTTTGACAGATGCTTGACCAGCTCTTAGACAGACTGTCTCTACGATTCTAAATATGACTTCCTCAACAGACTACGACTTTGAGGAAGTTCTTTTCGACACACTACGATCCTTCCTCGTCTCTTCTGGCAGTCTACGAGCTTCGAGATCTACTATCCTGCAGACTACGATTCTGCCTTAATAGTTCTCGAGCTTTCCTCGACTCTCCTGGCAGACTACGATTTCTAGTGCAGTGCTCGATGATCAGACATGCCTATCTATTACATTATAAAATCAACCTAACAAGCTTGATCTTTCTATATTTATAGTCCTTGTACATCATTTCTTTTTAAGGACTTTACAAAGTTGTTTTGCTTATATAGGATCAACCTAACACATTTGATCAATTCTTTCTAAGTCCTTGTACATATATTCCTATTATCTATCAAAGGACTTTATAGCTTTTCTTGATGCAAGCATACTTGCATATTCATTCATTTATATCATAATCAAATCATATAAAAATAGGAATATCATTCATATGTTTATTCCTAACACCTTCTACTCGTCTATAAGAGGTCTCAAATAAACATCTAGGTTCTTTCTAGGACTCTTAGGACCACAAATCACAAGTGAAAGAAACAAGTATTGTTGTTTCATACACATCCAAGGAGGCAAGTTGTAAAGAGTAACAATCACAGGCCAGCAGGAGTAATAGCAGAGTGGCCGAACGGGTTGAAACCATCAGTGAACAATCCAAGTCTCACATTCCTAGGTTCTAATTCAAACCCAAGATGTGTTAAGTTAAAAATTTTCTAAGCCTGCCTATATACGGGATGGTTTAGTTCCCCGTCTTTAGCTTGAGATTTCGCATGCTAAGTCATATGTTCAGCTGTTCTGGAAGACATGTACAATCTTTTTAGCCGATGTGTAATTGAAAAATACCTTAAAATCTTAAACACGCCCTCTTTATTAGGCCTAAACGATCATGACTGCAAAATGTGCACCTTGTCTCATGTTCATCTTCCTTATAAAATAACATGCAATCGTTCGAACATGCATCAATCTTTTGGTATCCAAGACCCAACTTCTTCACCATTTTCTTACAATAGTAGTAGTTTTCATGCAATTTTTCACCCTCAGGCAACATACTCTTAATTTCCTTCAAAAGCGACTCAAAACACTTATGGCTCATGTTGTGATCAATTTTGATGTTAATTAATGTCGCCACTACAGACAATGTAGTGTGCTTGGTGCAACCATGCCACAACGGCTCGCTACCCTCGTCTAACAACTTAAAGAACGCTTTGGCATTAGAATTCATAGGTTTCTCTCTACCTTGTTCCCAATCAAAATCCGGCTCTGCAATATCATGAACCATTTCATTCATACAATGGGTACTGCTACCCAGATTGTGTAAGTGTGATGTACCGCTATCTCTTCTCTAACCATGTGCCCATCAGCATTCTTCGTAATTTTTCATGAACCAAGAAACAAGTAAATGATAGTTGACAATGTCTCTGTCTATGTAATTTACATTCTTACACTTCAAATAAGGGCATCTTATCTTGTTCTAACCATTCACACATTCCGAGTTACTATACACATAATCCAAAAACACTTGGCAATCAGCTCTAAATTCAGCTGAAGCACCTATCTGGGCACCTGACTTTCGTCGACTCATCCACCTACGATCTTAATAGAGGTCCATGATACCACGGTACCTACTGCAGATAAGAATTATTATATTCCCCTTGTTAGAGATTTAAAATTCATCCCAATGTCATTTATGATTCTTATAAATACATATAGATATATGTGTACATATATAACATGAGTGTGCATCATAAATGTTGTTTCGGGAATGTAATGAGGATACATGTATACCCAAACAAATTTGCATAGCATGATATGTTGTTGTGGATCTCAAATTAAAATGAAGTATGGTCCTATGTCATCCTACATATTTTAACTTAAACTTCTGCACCAGTCTAAAGACAATAGATTCCTAGGGACAAAATATTAATCATTGCATCATGCATGGTTTGCATATGCATTGGGACAAGTCTACATCATTTGTTTTTGCATATATGTAGGTATTATATAAATATACCCCTCTTTTCAGTTATCCAACCAACGAAAATTTTTTGCCAGAGTCTCCCCTATAATATGGACTGTCCACATGCACGAGGGCATGCATATATGGTCATTTGTAGGCACCCAAGACACAACTCAAGAGAAATATACAAATTTATAATAAGACCAAAACAATAACAAATGGATGCAAAAGCAGCAAAATGTTAATCCTACAAAGCACAATATAAAAAAAGGTAAGACTATTCTATTATTGTTTGTGCCAACTTAGAATTCTAAAGAGCAACTCAATTAAGCTTTTATGTATGAGTACCACACCATAAAATTACGATGACTATGGTACGATGGGATAGCGATTATAAAGTAATTTGCTATCGTACTTATTTACAAAAATTTGCATAAATAATTGCACCTCTACTCATCTCAATTTATGAAAATGCTATACTAGAATGCATTAGAGGGTTCATTCTTTTAAATCGCATTGCACCAATAAATAATTATAAGCATTATACTGTATTATAATGTATTAGTGATATTATATATACTTTATAAGATGAAGGTTAATATTAATACATTGATTCAAAAATGGTACAATATATTCATGTATCTGAAACATATCAATGAACCAATGATATAATTAGATAATACTTGTTAATACCCAAGAAGAACAATAGCAGAACATTATAGGACCCATATAAAATTTCTAAGTTTGGTAAATTGAAGATTTATTTCGCAAAGCTTTTACACACGAGTTGGGTTGAAATTACTACTCACCATTAAAGTGCACATAAGAAAATTTTCACATATGTTCAGTTAAAAGGATTATACATTTATACACATTAATATATACATTTATACACATTATATTACTAAGAAACCATACCTGATAGGGCGGCCTGGGGTGGACCGGCCGGGGTGGGGGCACTCCTCTATTCTCTCTTCTCCCTCTTTTCTTTTCTTTCTTCTTTTTCATTTCTGTCTGACTGTCTAGTTCCTGATAGATTAAATAGGATCAATGATCGCTTTCATGATCATTATTATATATTAATAATTTTAACTACGTAGTAGAATTAGCGATCGATATCCGGTCGCTATTACGATCCGGTCGCAAAAAGGCTTTCCGCCCTACTTTCACGCCAAATTTTTGGTGGAAAATTCTTTTAGCGACCGAACATGCAGATATCAGGGACAGATTGCAGTCGCGAAAAATAATAGCGACTAAATTAAAATGAGGTCGCTAATACCGGTCGCTGTTATAAGCATTAGCGATCGTAAATGACGGTCGCAGATAATCTTACTCATTGTTGAACTTTTTTCTTATAGTGAGTCACAATATCTCAATCTTAATTATTAGGTTAAGACCTTATTGGCAACTATTATTATACATGAAGCAAATTGTTGGTGCAAATGCGATTTCTTCTTTTTTTTTCTTTCTTTTTTTCATAACGAATCGAGCATTAATAAAATTAAAATTATACACTTACAGATTACTAGGGCATTAAGTATAGGAAAAACGGAAACCAAGGTAGGGCTGTGTGTATTTAAATTCAGTCTAATCTATCAAAAAAAGAAAAATACAACCGGAAGCACCGATAAAAAATCCCCGGTTGCAAATTTTTTTCTATATATAAAAAGTCAGCAAAACTATTTCAGTGTCTGTCTTTATTGTTAATAATAGGATGTCAAGTCAAAAGCCCAATTCAGCTGATATTGTGAAAACCCCAACTCCACTTAGCATCTAAGGCCAAGGAATTCTAATTCAATAGATTATTCTATGCGAACAGAAAAATTGAATAGAAAAATTGAATTAAAAAAATAAAATAAATTTATTTTTGCAAACAAATGAATAATATAATCTATTTATTTATGAAAATAAATTCATTTTATTCACCCGATGCAATTTTCCGCATATACTTATTGATTCAATAAGTCCATTATATCTCTGAATCAAGTCCACTATATCTAGAGAATGAGAGAGAGAGACAGAAAAGTTTGATCTCCTTATAATAGCACATCAATGCTACCCATACCTCCTACCCCACAATCAATTTTGAGCTATATAAAGGTCATCTTGACTTTAACCCCAAGTATTGTTAAGTACAAATTTCGCCCTGAAATTATTAATTAATGCTAGAAAAAATCATCAACTCACCGCACAGGGAAATTCCAAAAGAGTAATGTTACAGACATAAACTATTTTATAAATTATTTTACAAATTTCTGATGTAGTATACTCTACCTCAGCATATTGATCAACAAATTGTTTCAATGTAGTCTTCGGCCCCACACAATATGCTGAGATGGAATATGTCACATCAACAATTTATAAAATATTTATAAAATAGTTTGTATCTCTAGCATTATTCATTCTAAAAATGAGAGCTCTCCCAATATTTTTTATTGGTAAAGAATAATAGACCAATGGGTTTTGAATATATAAATGTATTTATAATGAAATTTCTAGAAGTGCAGTGAATGTAATAAAAAAAATGTATACATGGTACTCTTTTTTATCTTTTGATACACTATCAAATTTGCAATCTTTTTTTTTTTCTGATCTTTTCTTTTCTTTTATTTTTGATTAACATGGTCGTTTAAATTGATTTTTATGAAAAGAAAGTTAAGTTTTGAATATACCCCATAATAATAAACATACAAATGCATATATTTAACATGAACCAATATTAGCATATACACAAAGGGAAATAATTTATATATAGGTAAATCTCATGTATTTTTTATATTTATATACACCAATATTTAATTAATTCATATGTATTTTTTATATATATTTACATACACCAATATTTTTATTAATCGACATAAATTTGTTGTTATAGTATTGTTGGGCCCAGGATATTCGGATCTATGATTTATGATGGGCCTGCAACCTATGGCGTCGTGTGGGTTTGGGCCAGAGAGTGTTTTGATGGATGAGAGATTTGTGAGTTAAGTTCTAATTCTATTTGGTCTCTAGATATGGAAGGAAGTGTTGGATTATGAGTCCACTTTCTTAATTCTAGGAGATTTGGTATAATTATATTAAGGAAATGTTGCTTGGGTGAGAACCTTAATCTGATTCGGAGAAGGATTACATGAAAGTGGTGAGAACCTTATAAATACAAGGGTTTTCTCTGATACTAAGGTACATGCAAATTATATATTACTTTCCAGCATTAGTTAGAGTATTAAGCCACCATTGTTAACCTTATATCATACTGCTTCGAAGTTTTGAATGAAAAAAAGAATAAAAACTTAAATTAGAAATGTAAAAGAAAAGAATAAAAAGTTAAAGTTTTTTTTCAATTGCTTCCTAGTTTTAATGAAAAAGAATAGAAAATTTAAAATTGAGGACATAAATTATAATTTAAAATTTATTATATTAAAAGTTGAGGATAATATGGGAATTATAAAAATATTACTTATTCCATTCTTTTTCCGGTCCAAATCAAAGCAATTTTGACTTTAAAACTTTCAGAGAAAAGTGGTAAAGTTTTCTATCAATTTCTTTTCTTTTCCGTTTATTAAAAAACTCAGAAACATAAGAATTGGAAAGAAAACTTAACTTTTTTGTTCATTTCTTTTTTTTTCTGTTCATTTTAAAATTCAAAAACAGAGCGTTAGTGTTTACGGTGGATGGATCTTGACGTTAACAAGGATGAATCTTGGCGTTAACAATTATGTAGCAAGAGTCGCACACAAATGGTTCAATAAACAACTTTAAAATGTATTTTCTTTTTCCTATAACAATTCACAACCCGGGAAAAAAGGTCAAATGAAAAAAAGAAAGGAGAGTATTAAAATCACAACTACTTTAAATCCACCATTCCTTCCTTCACAACCATAACCAAAGCCTCCCATATCTCCACAAACATAGCCATGAATTCAACCCTAATAAAACACCACAAACCCGAAAACTCCGATAACAACCTTGAGGAATCCATATTAATCCCCGGCTTACCAAACCACCTTGCACATCTTTGCCTCACAACAGTTCCCCCTTCTCTCCTCTCCGCCGTCTGCCGCCCATGGCGCCGCCTCATCTACTCTCCTTCCTTCCCTCCTTTCTACTCCATATACGCCCTTTTTTCGACCAAAAATAAAATTCAAAACCTATCAAACTCCGTTGAATTTTTCTCTCTAGACCCTATTTCATCAACATGGAATCCCCTCCCTCCTCCTCCGTCAAACCCCCCTCTCCACCTCCTCCACCGCCACCCCTCCTTCATATCCCGAAACCTCCCTATCCAATCCACAATCGTCTCCGGCCAGCTAGTCCTCATCGCCGCCACCAACCACCACCTACTCCCAGCTCTTTCCCATCCAATAGTGTTCAACCCTCTTTCAAATAAATGGTTCTATGGCCCACCACTGACCACGCCACGTCGCTGGTGCGTCACCGGCTCAGCCAATGGCGCAATCTATGTGGCAAGCGGTGTGGGGCCGCAGTACCAGAGCGACGTGGCGCGGTCGGTTGAGAAATGGGACCTGAAGGGTAGGAAAAATAAAGAGTGGAAATGGGAAAAAATGGAAGGGCTTAAAGATGGTAGGTTTAGTAGAGAAGCGGTTGAAGCCGTAGGGTATAAAGGGAAGCTTTATATGGTGAATGTGAAGGGTAATGCAACTAAACAAGGGGCGGTTTACGACGTTTTGTATGACCGGTGGGAGGAAATGCCTGCCGGAATGCTGGCTGGATGGAACGGCCCGGCCGGCGTGGAGGACGAAGAAGTGATGTATGTGGTGGAAGAAGAAAAGGGTGTTTTGAGAAAGTATGATCAAGAGAACGATTGTTGGGAAGAGGTGGTGGAGTCAATGGAGCATTTGAAAGGTGCTGAACAAATAGTTGTGGGTAGAGGTAGAGTTTGTGTGGTTTGTGCAAATGGTGGCGGTGTTGCGGTGGTGGATGTGGTGGCGAGGCCGGTGAGGATTAGGGTTGTGGATTTTCCGGTAGAAAAGGAAGTAGTTGCAGTTCATATATTGCCAAGGATAAGTGTGCCGGAAAATTTGTAGTTGCAACTTAAGGTAATTTGGTTTACCGGTAAATATTTTGTGGGTCTCACTTCAGTTGTTGCACATTTTAATCTTTATAAAAAGTAGGAAGTATAAATATTAAAATATATATTGTGTAACATTTTATTTAAGGATTATTGTTTGAATGAAATGTTTCTGAATGAAATTGAATATTCAATGAAAAAGTTTGATAATTGACTTATTTAAAATATTTGAATAACATATTTTTATTATTTTATTTCTCTGAAAAAATTCAGAATTATTATAAATTTATTTAATATTACTTAGTATAATAGTTAATAATGTAAAAAAAAAAAAAATTCATTCAGCAGCCCATTCAATAAAAAAAAATGACACTAAACTATTTAACTCAAATCGTCTAAATGGTTGACCTTTCAAAATAAACGCACTAAATGACTGATCGATTTAGTCATTCAACCATTCACTGTTAATCAAATAATCCATTGGTTTTAAATTTACCATCCCTGATGAATTCCAGTACATTACATCACTGACAATTAAAGAAGAGTATTAAAATAATTAGACAATTGATTTCGTCAAACAATGATTCTATAGTAATCAAATATATATCTAGTAATATTTTTATAATTATTATAACGATAACTAACATCTTAAATGATACTTATTTTTCTGATAATATAATCTTTACTATGACAAAATTTATCATGTTTAACGGATTAGAATCACTCTATTATATCTTTCAATCAATTTGTTATGTACACATCTAACGACATAAATTTTATTTTTATTAATACTATCAACGACACAATTATTTACGTAAATATTATTTTATTATTAAATATGTATCTAGAGAATTTAAATGAAATGTTCAATAAAAAGAATCATTATCTATTTTTAAAAATAAATTAAAATGGGACTGATGACAATATATAACAAAATCTTTTTTTTTTCTAATTCAATAACAAAATCTTTGTGGCGGTAATGAGTACGAATTTTGAACCATACACATTTTATAAGCGTAAGAGTAAAAGCGACAATTTGTTTACTCGAGAACTAGAAATAGACTACTAATCACACAGTTTGTTTCCTTTAGTTGATGTTCCTTATTATCTCTGGCTGTTTTTTGTTTGAATATATGTAATTGTATTTATACAGGTGACACATGCATCATTGATTACTTCACAATTTCTTTAATATAGGAGTAATCACTATGTTTGTTTTTTTTATTTCACGTTTAAAAAATATAAAGATTTAAAAATATAATTAATATTTTATTCGATTGATTAAATTGAGTATACAATCTCAGTATTATTTTTCAAAATTCAATAAATAAAATGACAGATAAATAATTTAGTACCCCTTCCTCTCAAATTATCTGATGTTTTAAAAAAAAATTAGAAAATTAAAGTTGTTATATTACTCTATTCATTTATTCTCTCTTCTCATAAGTTTATAATCTCCAAATTACAAAATTATGAGTATAATTATACTTTTAATGATAAATTTGGCATAATTATTGCATTTCTTAATAAGTGTACAAATGGTCAAAATGTAGATAATTTGGGATAGAGAGTATTTAATACATGAATAATTTTGTAAATTAAGTTATTAATGTTTTATTTTTGAAATTTACAAATGACAAATAAAAATAAACAAATTTCATTCTCTAAAAAGAAAGTAAAAAAGAACGGAGATACTTCCTCAATTTCTATATAAGTGTCGCTTTAGCCAAAAAAATTAATTCCTAATTAATTGTCGTTTATAGATTTTTAGGAGAATTTTTCTCTCATTTTTCTAAGTGCAATACTCTTAATTTCAACATTTTCTTCTACTCCCAGAATTAAGGCTCTAAACGAACCAAACAGTTCAGGCTCAATTTGGGCTCGACTCGAAAAAATACGAGCGAGTCTCGGATTCGTTAATAATATGATCCAAATTTGAGCATTAAAAATAGTTCGAATAAAAATATGAGTAGAATCTGAGCAAGGTTATACTAGGCTCGTTTAAGATTCAAACTACTCGAATTCTTGATTGTGATTCGATACATACTCGATTGACGATTGATACATATTCGATTAGATGCTTGATACATTCTCTTATAATATATACAAATTTAAATCATATTAGGATAATTAATTATTATTATTTTATTTTGTTTTTAATTTTAATAGTGATTTTATATTTATAAAGTGTAATAGTAAATATATTTTTTCATTTCTAAGTAAAATAACAAATTCAATTTATAATTATATTTATTATAAAACTAGTTATTATGTGGAGACTCGAATTCGAGCTTGAATTTGAAGCTCATGAGTAGTTTGAATATAATTCGATCCGAGAGTAATAAATATTCGAGGCGAGTTGAATCTGAGTAGAATTTTTCAAATACAATTTGAATTCGAGTCGAATTCGAGCAGTTCTCTGTTCGCTTCGGTTCGACTCGTTTACAACCTTACCTAGAATACTTACGTTCCCAAAAAGGGATAATTTAGTAATTTGATTTTAATTTTACACTTTACAATGGAGGATCATTACTCTCCTTAAAAAGTGAGCTTTGGCCTCCAACGACACTTAATACGGAACCGGGGGAGTAGTATATTTAACAGCACAAATACTACATTTAATGACTTTCAACGAAACAATTAATTGCTTGCAACGAATGTTATTATGTCGCTAATTATCTGCAATAAATTTTATTTAGTTACTAAATACTCCCTCCGTTCCTAATTATTTGACATTTTAGAATTTTTCATTTGTCCCTAATTATTTGACGTTTGTTCAAATCTAGGAGAATTAATGACAATTTTTCCAAAATTACCCCTTATTACTCTGCCTATTTTTGATACTTTAAACTCTTTCTTTCTCCTTATTCTAATAAAACTCTCATTATCCCAACAAAAGATTTAAGGGTATTATAGACAATTGAGTACTATATTTAATAATTTTCAATCATTATCTTAATTCTTGTGTGTAAAACCCTAAATTTTATGAATAAAGATTTAATTTTCTCAAAATATTTTTTTGAATATTATGATGTGGATTTGAGATAACATTATAGTTGTGGGTAGTATTTATAAATTTTGCAAAGTATGTAAGTTGTTATATAATATTCGATTGGTTTCGGGAATATTCTTTTTGTCGTGGAATATCCGCATTTACCAAGACAATCATCAGTGGACCCCACAACGAAATTATTGTCGGATTAAGAAAACTACAAAAATATTTAATAAAAATAATGGCGGAGGTTTTACCGTTAAAACTGTTGAACTACTCGGTAGTAGTAAAAAGTACAATGTCTGGCGTGGTCGCATAAGAGCACACGATATTGATTATCGATGCTTACGTGAGAAGTCACTTAGTTTTGTTCAATTATTGCTACAAAGAATTGTTGCAAAGTATCTCACGTTATTTGATTCAATTATTGTCGATATTTTGTATATATTATTAAATCAATAATTGAGACGACGAGGTTATTAATATTATTATTTGCAATATTAACGATGTATGAAGTTCGCCATGAGAGAGTTTTGGTCACCTAATCATGCGCCAAATAGGAGAAATCCTTATTGAAAGCCCCTTCTCTCTTGGGAACGAAATCTAATTCGATTAATTAATATGAATTATAATAATGTTGATAAATATTGTTAAATATATTGAGGTGTCTTTTATGAAGTCATGGAAGTTTATATATATATATATATATATATATATATATATATATATATAAATTTTATTTTCTTAGTATTATTAATGTAATAAAATGTAAAAGCTTTTTATATAAAATAGAATACTTTTATAAAGTTATTTGTTTTATTAGACAATAATTAGAATATAATATATTTTATTATGCATAGTATTTTGCATAGTAAAATCTTTTTATATAAAATAGAATACTTTTATAAAGTTATTTATTTTATTAGACAATAATTAAAATATAATATATTTTATTATGCATAGTATTTGCATAAGACTGCATAGTAGTGTTTGCATAGTAAAATCTTTTTATATAAAATGTAATACTTTTATAAAGTTAATTGTTTTATTAGATTTTAAATAAAATATATGAATATATATATATATATATATATATATATATATATATTTTATCAGCATAGTATCCTTTCTATTTTCCTATAAATAGGATGCTTAGTTAGAATTGAAATCACACCGTAAATTCGAGAATTCTCTTATATAATCTTGAGCGTATTTCTTTTAGAGTTTTAAGAAGCTTTTTAGCGTGAGCAAGTTTTCTTCAAGTATATCCCCGCCTCTACCCGGCCGTAGTACTCTTCTTTATAAGGTAAGGGTATTATTTCTTTCAGATTCATGAAGAGAACTTCATTATTCCATTTTTTTATTCTCATTGGAATAACTCAGATACGCTGGCTTACCCTATATTTGATAAAATTCTTCATTTATTCCATTCTTTATCATTATGTTGAATAACTCGCCTCATGCCAAGTACCGCATACATGGTGAAATTCTTCATTATTCTATTCTTTATTATTCTCGTTGAACATCTTGTCTCTAATGGCTTATGTAACGCCCCAAAATAGGTATACATCACCCATTCGGAGTTGTCAATACATGGTACGTAAACGACTACAACTTTATTATTACAACAAGAAACTGTGAGTTTAAATACAAATATTATCTTCTGCATAATATCTATACTCAAATAAATCCTCATCACATTTATCGATACTTTATTTTACAAAATGGTGAGGACTACTAAACAACTCTCTCTAGAACCTTCATTCCATACCCCGACTGCATACTTTCGCTATATTCTCGCCTCCGGGAAAAATGGAACAAAAAGGAAAAGGGTGAGCTCAACTAGCTCAAGAAGAATATTATGACTAAGATAATATACAACAAATTATCGTTAGTCTTCAACAGAAAATCTAATAGAATACAATAGACAACAAATTTTAAATCAATATTCGCAATGAAATAATAATTCATTAGAAGAAGTTAAGTAGAGAATGCAAACTACTATCTTCTATGTATGAATTTAAAAGTTCATCGCTCATCTTTTATCCTCAGAACATCAATCAATATACATCTCAGAATCAAATATTCATCTTTGCACTACAAAGCCAAAGATATTCATCATCGGTCATGTTCATTTAAACACTGCTCATCTTTGCACTATGGGCCAAAGATATTAATCACCGGTCATGTTCATCTCAACACTGCTCATCTTTGCACTACAAAGCCAAAGATATTCTTCAGAAATCATTCATCTTTGACCACAGTGCCAAAGATATTCAATAATATCATCATTTAAGATCGAGGATGATGAAAAATATTTTTAAAGAAACGAATCTAGTGAAACAAAATGACAAGGATTAAGGATTTAGGATTCGTACTTTGTTTTATCCATGTTTAAAAATACCTCAAAAATAATCATAGTGGTGTAAAATTCAAGAATGATCAAAACACGGATACAATCAAAGCTAGTATCCGTAATAGATATTTTGGACGAAAAGAAGAAATTTTATTTTTCGATGAATAAAGGTCAGATATCGTGAATAATAGTCAGATACGTGAATAGTAACTCTCGACACCAAAAGATAGAAATTCCACAAAAAAACATCTTCACGCTTCATGAATAGTACTTGTGAATAAGAATCGTGAATAAGAACTCGCTGAATAGTAACTCGTGAATAAGAACTCATGAATAGTCACCCGACATGAAAAAGTTCCAAATTTGATAAAAGTTCCAACTAATATTTCAAAGATAATGATATTGAAGAAATAATATCATTTGAAAAGAAAATAACATCCCTTACCTCAAAATAACCGTATTTCGATCGATTTTCAGATATAGTCTTTGACCGATGTAAACTTGCAGACCGAATAGAACTCTCAAAATATCAAAATACTCACAAAATACGCTCAATAATCTAGAGAAAGAAAACTTGTTTCGGTGTGATTTTCAATTCTAACCTAAGCGCCTATTTATAGAAAATGCTTTGAACGCCATAGGAGACTAAAATAATAAAGAATTATTATTTCTTACCAATTCTTCTCGACACCACAATGATTCAAAGCATGCTAGCCATCTTGGAAAAAAATAGCGTATTTCACATGTGTAATCAACACCAACCAAAGTGGGTCCCACCCATAAATAAAATAAAATCATTTTATTTTCTCAAAACTTCAATAATTCATAGAAAATAGACTTTATCGAAAAAATACTGAATTTTATGTCCATTCTCACCTGAAATCAATTTCTACAACTTTACTGTAAGAAATTTTTCCAAATTCCAAACGAAAAATGACCAAAATCAAGCATACGGATAAGTTTTCTAATTTCCTTCTCTTCCTTTCTTTCTTCCTTTCCCATAATTCTCCACTAACTCTCTCTCTTCCCCACTTTCTTCTCTTACCCCACCACTTCTTCCACACACACACAAAATACACGTATATATATATATATATATATATATATTTAAAATATTTACAATTATTAAATAATTCTAATTCTATCTTCTCTCTTCCACCTCATCTATTTATAAACCATGAATTTATTGTAAAAATATCACCATCAATATATTATTAAAATAATATATTTAAATGAATTATTTTATCGTAAAAAAGATAAAATATTAATTTTCAACAATTGTCATTTTAAAATTTTTTTTCTCCATCTATATCCATATAAAATCAATATTTTCCTCATCATATGAATCAATAATTAATTATTCACAAATAATATTACAGATCACAATATTGACAACCGTGCAGCCTCAGAGAGAGAGGAGGCTTTCCAATAAGGATCTCTCACTCATCTTGCGCAATTAGGTGACCAAACCTCTCCTGTATGTAACTTTCTGTATATCGCCAATAATGTTTTCTAATATTATTATTCAGATAATATGAATTATTGCTCCGATAATGGAAAATACCGTAATGACAATTATCAAACAATGTTAATATAAAATATTAACGCAACAATTATTGAATCAATCAAATAAAATATCGAATAAGTAATTATCAGAATAATTATCGAGTAGTGGCTTCTTACGTAAGAATCAATAATTGATACAATACCGCAGCTTCTCGCTCAACAACGCCAGTATTAGTGTGTTTTAACCACCGGGTATTCCAACAAAAGATAATCTGTAACAACTACGCCGTTATTTTTAACCAACTTATATTTGTCGCTTTCTTCATCCAATCGCTTTCACATGGGCCCACGCATGATGGTCGCACTCGTCGCATTTAATATTCCCCACGATACGAATATTCCACCACCAAACTAATATTCCCCGACAAACAATGAATATTTTATAACCACTTGCTTATTTTGAAATATTTGCATATTTAACCCCTAACTATCCACATTAATCAAATCAACCCTTACTATTTCAAAATAATAAATAGAAAATTAAATTTCATTAATAATAAGTTGGGTCTTACAACCTCCCTCCTTATGAAATTTCGCCCTCGAAATTGACGACGTACACGGTGTTTCAAAAGATGAGGATACCTCGCTTTCATTTCCGCTTTCCAATTCCCGTGTCATTTCTCTATAAAGATGATTTCTCCACAAAACTTTAACTTGTGGTATGACCTTTTGGCGTAGGACATGCTCCTTCCTATCCAAAATCTTGACAGTACCTCCTCATACGCTAAGTCTTCTGGCTATCTCATCCTGGTTCTAACTCTATAACGTGGTTCGGGTCTTTCACATATTTATGAAGTACAGATATGTGAAACACATTATGAACACGAGACATACTCGGAGGTAACGCGAGTCTATAGGCTACATTTCCTACTCCTGGTCAAGAATTTGAAATGGACCAATAAATCATGGATTGAGCTTTCCTCTTTCCCAAATCTTGTAACTCCCTTCCATGGAGCAACTCGCAACAATACATGATCCCCACACTAAATTCCACGCCCTTTCGATGAAGATCCGCATAACTCTTTTTCGATCTTGTGCCGCTTTGTATACGTTATCGAATCATTTGGATCTTTTCCGTAGTCATACGTACCAACTCGGGTCCCAACAATGTTGCTTCACCCACCTCATCCCAACATATTGGAGAACGACATTTTCGTCCATATAATGCTTCGAATGGAGCCACACCTATACTTGCCTGATAATCTGTTGTTGTAGGAGAATTCCACCAATGGTAAATACTTATCCCAACTGCCCTTGAAGTCTAGGACACGTAGTCTTAATAAATCTTCAAGAGTTTGAATAGTCCTCTCCGATTGTCCGTCTGCTTAGGGATGGTATGTCAACTAAATCGCAAATCCGCGCTCCATAGCTTTTTGCAAGCTAACCCAAAATCTTGAAGTGAATCTTGGGTCACGATCCGAAACTATGGATACAGCATGCCATGCAACCTCACAATCTCATTTACGCATATACTAGCAAGACGCTCAAGGAATAAGTCTCCGTATTCGGCAAGAAAATGAGCAGACTTGGTTAATCTATCAACAATAACCCAAATAAAGATTGATGCCTTGAGAAACCGTAGGAAGACCTGTGAATGAAAATCCATGGTAATGTGTTCCCACTTCCATTCCGGAATCTCAAGTGGTTGCAACGGACCCTTAGGTACTAGATGTCCGCTTTTACACGTTGACAAGTTAAACACATCGAGATAAACTTTGCAATCTCTCTCATATTGTTCCACCAAAATGTATGTCAAGATCACGATACATTTTAGTACTTCCAAGATGGATTGCAAATGGTGTATTGTGTGCCTCCATCATAATCTTGTACTTCAAATCAGTCGTTAGGAACACAAAGTTCAGAAGTACTCTAAGACTTCTTATTCCTTCAATTCTCGCCTCAACTAATAGCTCCTTCTTGTACTTTCTTCTTCATATGCATCGACTTCCGGGCCTTCAACATGTCTGGCTTGAGCAACCTTAACTTTTCTATTAAAGTCTACTACTGACATCATCGCCGACTTCGCTCCCGCATACGATCTTCTACTCAACGCTGGGCGTTGTTCATGCCGACCACGCGCCGTCAGATGGTATCAATAAACAGTCGTCTCGTAGTTTTAATAGCGTTCGAGCCAACGTCGCCGCCTATGTTGGATTTTGAGATACCTGTTTTCTAAAGCATCCAGACGAGTAAAACCTTCGCCGCCTGAATGTGTCCTACCTAAGCTATTCGTTAGTCGTCAAAGATATAGAGATATTATGTGATATATTGATTTCCCATTTACATCAATTAATTAACCTTTGTTTTTACAAGATTGTCCTACCTAAGCTTATTTGTTAGTCGGTCAAGATATAAGATATTATGAATATATTGATTTCTTAATTAACCCTTGGAGACAAAGATTTGAGAATTTCACGACCGAACAATGGAAATGAGACCGTGGAGACGCTCAACAGTCGAGGAGAACGCAACAGTCGGGCAATGTTCCTCCCGTGAACAACACCATCGAAAGTAGATGATGAACGAGGATGTTTAGTTTTTTGCGCTCATGCAAAATCGACGAGGGAGACTCCTGCTCAAAATACAGAGGAAATGATAGCAATTACCACTTGTCACAAAATGCAAGCAGCTCAAAGAGTCGGGACCACCGTATTTTAAGGAAAGCCAGATCCGATCACGGCGGAAACACGGGTTAAGCAAATTACCAAGATATTCGATGTCTCGGGATGCACGGAGGAACAGAAGGTTCCATTCGCCACCTTTATGTTCTCGTGGGCGAGGCAGTATCATCGGTGGGAGTCTGTGGAAGCGCACTCCATCCAAACAAGACTCAAAGATGTCTTGGGAGACGCTTTCAGAATTATTTAATGACAAATACTTTCCCGAAAGTGTTCGCTATATTAAGGAAGTGGAGTTTATTAGATCGAGCAGTAACAACATGACTTTGTCTCAAAGACGAGGCAAAGTTTGCAGAGTTATCCAGTTTCAGACCTCATTCGGTGGAGAATGAGGAACGATGACGCGGATGTTTCTTTAGAGGTTTGAAACCCGCAAGATACGCCAAGATCTCATTTCTCATAAATTTTCTCTCTACTCGATGTTGTAAAATGTGGCTCAATTATTAGAGCGAGATAACGAGTACTACTAACCGAGGGACCACAACCAGATCGCATCATTCAGATAGATAAGCACCAATGTAATAATGATAACCAAATGAGAAAGAAACAGATTTTACAAAATGGTAACCACTCGTGGTAATCATGGCCATGAAAATAGAAGAAGCGAAATGAGGAGATTTAAAAAAAGAGATTTAACAACTACCATGTGAAGACGACAAAGGCTTAAGAAGAATCGGTTCTAAGGGAGGAGAACGCCCACCCCCATTATATGTTATAAATGCGGAAAGAGGGACATATCACCAAACCGTCCACAATAGCTCAAGGTATGCTATAATTGTGGAAAGGAAGGACATATCGCCGAGATCAGTACGCAGAGTTTAAACCTAGTTCAATGGGGCTAGACTCAAAAGATCGTCCCGTAAAAGTCAAAGTCAACGATTCTTGGGAAGAGCGTTTTGTCAGGATCGGTCATAATGCGAGAACCCAAACGAGGTTATCACGGTAAGCTATTTATAAATTCTCGCTAAGTTTATACCTTTACTTGATACCGGCATACCCATTCATTTATCTCTCCCGCATGTGCTCAACGCTTAAACTCGACCAAGAAATTAGACTTTTCACCTATCTCGTGGAAACTCCGTTAGAGAAACTTTCATCACATCCACCGCTTATAAATCTTGTTTGATTCAAGTTGGCACCATTACCTTACCCGCCGACCTTATCTCTTTAAAGATACTTGCTTTTGATGTGATTTTAGGATCGATCGTTAACTACTCATCATGCCAAAATTGATTATTTTCGTAAGGTCATTAGTTTTCATATTCCTAACCAACCCGTTGTATTTAATTCAAGCAACTAAACCATTAAAATCAATCACCGCTATATCTAATCATAAAGCTATTCGCTTATCAAAAACTGATGTCAAGCTTTCTTAGCCCATGTTATGGATTTGAATAAAGACACGCCAAATTTGAATAATATTCCCGTTGTTATCGACTTTCCGACGATTTCAAGAACTTCCTGCCTACCCCCGTAACGTGAAGTTGAATTTTTATCGATCTCAACTGCACAAAGCCCATTTCTAAAACCCCATATCGAATGGCTCCTATTGAACTTCAGAGTTAAAGGTCCAACTACGTGAATTGTTGGACATCTGGCTTCATTCGGCCCCAAGACATCTCCTCGGGGTGCTCCTGCTTTATTTGTAAAGAAAAAGACGGAGTATGCGACTTTCAGATCGACTATCTGAATCGAACCATGTCACCATCAAGAATAGGTATCCTCACCTCGATTGATGACTTGTTTGACCAAATAGTAAGCAAGGCACAATTCTTTTCAAAATCGATCTTCGCTCGATATCATCAACCAAGATTAGAATCGAGGATATTCCAAAGACCGCCTTCGTAACTCCTGTGATGGGCATTATGAATTCTTAGTCATGTCTTTCTGACTAACTAATGCTCCTCATGGCTTTCATGGATATGATGAACCGAGTATTCAAGGAATATTTGATCGCTTTGTTGTTGTTTTATTGATGACATCCTTATATATTCCAAAAGTCGTGAAGATCATGAGCACCATTTGAAGTCGGTACTCCAAAGGCTTCAGTGAAAACAAACTATATGCCAAATTGAAGAAATGCGAAGTTCGCTTGAGGAAGTAGCATTCCTCGGGCACGGGTGTCGAAACATGGAGTATCCGTGGACCCGCCAAGATTGAATCAATACAAAGTTGGAGCAACCAAGCTCATGATCAAGTACGTAGCTTTTTGGGCTTAATCGGTTATTATCTGAGATTCATGGAAGGGTTTTCTCTAATCGCAACTCCATTAACTCAAATTAACTAGAAGGATACAAAATTCGCTTGGAGTGAAGAATGCGAGAAGAGTTTCCAAGAGCTTAAGAGGAGACTTATTTCGCAGACTGTTTCTAACAATACCATCCGGTTCTGATGGATTTGTTATCTACAAATGATGCTTCGTGCAAAGGGTTAGATGTGTTCTCATGCAACGGGAAAGTCATAGCCTATGCCCTCATGACAACTTAAAGAGTATGAGAGAATTATCCTACTCATGATCTAGAGTCATGCAAGCAATAAGCTGCTACTAAAGATATGGAGGCACTATCTATATGGGGAGAAAGTGGAGATATATTCGCACCATAAAAGCCTTAAATATTTCTTCACTCAAAAGAACTCAACACGCGGCAATGACGCTGGCTCGAACTATTGAAAGACTACGACCACACTATTCAATACCATCCCGAAAAGCGAACGGGTAGCCGACGCTTGAGTGAGTAGAAGATCATATGCTGAACGAAAAGGATGATGTCAAGTATACGACAGAGCCAACTTTAATAGAAAAGTTAAGGTCGCTCAAGCCACCGAATCTTGAGCCGATGCGCATGAAGAAGAAAGTACAAGAAGGAGCTATTCCTAAGCGAGAATCGATGAAGAAGGAATACTTCGAGTCCACTCTAGACTTTGTGGTTCCTAACGACTATGATTTGAAGTACAAGATTATGATGGAGGCACACAATACACCATTTGCAATCCATCCTCGAAGTACTAAATGTATCGTGATCTTCACATACATTTTGGTGGAACAATATGAAGAGAGAGATTACAAAGTTTATCTCAATGTGTTTAACTTGTCAACGGTAAAGGCTGAGCATCTAGTACCTAAGGGTCCGCTGAACCACTTGAGATTCCTAATGGAAGTGGGAACACATTACCATGGATTTCACGATGGTCTTCCTACGGCTTCTCAAGGCATCAATGCTATTTGGGTTATTGTTGATAGATTAACCAAGTTCCGCTTCATTTCTTGCCGACACGGAGACTTATTCCTCGAACGCCTTGCTAGTACGTACGTAAATGAGATTGTGAGGTTGTATGGCATGCCCAGATCCATAGTTTCGGATCGCGACCCAAGATTCACTTCAAGATTTTGGGTTAGCTTGCAAAAAGCTATGGGCACGAATTTTGCATTTAGTTCGACATACCATCCCCAAACCAGACGGACAATCGAGAGAAGACTATTCAAACTCTTGAAGATTTATTAAGACTCGTGGTCCTAGACTTCAAGGGCGCTGGGATAAGTATTTACCATCGGTGGAATTCTCCTACAACAACAAAGCTATCGTGCAAGTATAGGTGTGGCTCCATTCAAGCATTATATGGATTTAAAATGTCGCTCTCCAATATGTTGGGACGAGGTGGGTGAAGCAACATTATTGGGACCCGAGTTGGTACGTATGACTACTTTTAAAAGATCCAAATGATTCGACAACGATACAAAACCAGACAAGATCGACAAAAGAGTTATGCGATCTTCATCGAAAGGACGGGAATTTAGTGTAGGGGATCATGATTGTCATGAAGTTGCTCCATGGAAGGGAGTTACAAGATTTGGGAAGAGAGGAAAGCTCAATCCACGATTTATCGTCCATTTCAAATTCTCGACCGAGTAGGAAATGTAGCCTATGACTCGCTACATTCTCCGAGTATGTCTCGTGTTCATAATGTGTTTCACATATCCAGATTTCAGAAATATGTGAAAGACCCGAACCACGCTATAGAAAGTTAGAACCTGATGAGATAGCCAAGACTTAACGTATGAGGAGGTACCACAAGATTTTGGATAGAAGGAGCACGCCTTACGCCAGAAAGGTCATACCACAAGTTAAAGTTTTGTGGAGAAATCATGCTATAGAGGAAATGACCGAATTGAAACTAAAATGAAAGCGAGGTATCCTCATCTTTTCAAACACTGTACGTACGCCAATTTCGAGGACGAAATTTCATAAGGAGGGAGGTCAGAAGACCCCAACTTATTATTAATGAAATTTAATTTTCTATTTATTATTTTGAAATAGTAAGGGTTGATTTGATTAATGTGGATAGTTAGGGTTAAATACGCAAATATTTCAAAATAAGCAAGTGGTTATAAAATATTCATTGTTGTTTGGGAATATTCGTTGGTCGTGGAATATTCGCATCGCTTGTGAATATTCGTATTTACGACAAGCAAATGTATGGGGGACCCATAACTGAAAGCGATCGATGAAGAAAACGACAAATATAACTTGTTTAAAAATAACTACCGAAGTTGTTACCAAGTATCATCGTTGGAATATACCCGTGGTTAAAACACACTAATACGCCGCTTGTTGAACAAAGAGACATCGTATTGCATCAATTATCGATTCTTACGTAAGAAGGCACTACTCAATAATTGTTACAATAATTAATGCTCAAAGATTTTATTTTATCGATTCAATAATTGTCATAAGCTAATATTTTATATTGTCGTTGTTTCAATAATTGTCATTACACAAATTTTCCATTATCTATAAATAATTCATATTATCCTAATAATAATATTAGAAAACATTATCGCAATGTCTAGAAAGTTCGCCTAAGGAGAGGTTTGGTCACCTAATCAAGGCCACCAAGAAGAGAGATCCTTATTGGAAAGCCCCTCTTCCTCGAACCGCCTCGTTGTCAATATTGTGATCCCGTAATATTATTTGTGAATAATTAATTATTGATTCATATAATGAGGAAAATATTGATTTTATATGGATATGTATGGAGAAAATTTTAAAACGACAATTGTTGAAAATTAATATTTTATCTTTTTCCGATAAAATAATTCTTTTAAATATATTATTTTAATAATATATTGATGGTGATATTTTTACAATAAATTCATGGTTTATAAATAGATGAGGTGGAAGAGAGAAGATAGAATCGAATTATTTAATAATTGTAAATATTTTAATATATATATATATATATATATATATATATATATATATGTATTTATTTGTGTGTGTGTGTGAAGAAGTGGTGCGGGTAAGAGAAGAAAGTGGGGAAGAGAGAGAGTTAGTGGAGAATTATGGGAAAGGAAGAAAGAGAAAGGGAAGAGAAGGAAATTAGAAAACTTATCCGTATGCAGATTTTGGTCATTTTTCGCTTGAATTTGGAAAAATTTCTTCAGAAGTTATAGAGAATTCGATTTCAAAAGTGTAATGGACATAAAATTCAGATTTTTCCGATAACCTACCTCATTTTCTATGAATTACCAAGTTTCGAAAATAAAATGATTTTTATTAAATTTATGGGTGGGACCCACTTTGGTTGGTGTTGATTACACATGTGGGTCGCTATTTTTTTTCCAAGATGGCTAGCATGCTTTGAATCATTGTGGTGTGCGAGAAGAATTGGTAAGAAATAATAATTTTTTATTATTTTAGTCTCCTACATGCTTTCTAAAGATTTTCCTATAAATAAAGCGCTTAGGTTAGAATTGAAAATCACACCGTAAACAAGTTTTCTTTCTCTAGATTATCGAGCATATTTTTGTGAGTATTTTGATATTTTGAGAGTTGCTATTCAAAGGTAAGTTTCACAAAGACTATATCCGAAAATCAAATGTAAGACTGGCTATTTTTGAGGTAAGTGGATGTTATTTTCTTTTCAAATGATATTATTTCTTCAATATCATTATGTCAAATATTGGTTGAACTTTTTATCAAATTTGGAACTTTTTCATGCTCTAATGACTATTCATTCATGAGTTACTATTCACGAAGTTACTATTCACAAGTACTATTCACGTAAGCGTGAAGATGTTTTTTGTGGAATTTCTATCTTTTGTGTCTGAGTTACTATTCACGATACTACGGACTATTCACGATACGTCACTATTCATCGAAAAATTAAAATTTCTTCTTTCGTCTCAAATATCTATTCTCGATACTAGCTTTGATCATCCATGTTTTGATCATTCTCAATTTTACACCACTATGATTATTTTTGAGGTATTTTTAAACATGGATAAAACAAAAGTACTAATCCTAAATCCTTAATCCTTGTCATTTTGTTTCACCGGATTCGCTTTTTTAAAATATTTTCATTATCCTCGCCTTAAATGATGATATTATTGAATATCTTCGGCCCAGTAGTAGCAAAAGATGAATGATTTCTCAAGAATATCTTTGGCCCAGAAGTAAAAGATGAACAGTGTTGAGATGAATACGACCGATCGATTAATATCTTTGCCCATAAAGTGCAAAGATGAACAGTGTTTAAATGAATACGACTTAATCGATGAATATCTTTGGCCTCAGAAGTAAAAAGATGAATATTTGATTACGTATGTATATCGATTGATGTTACAAGGATAAAAGATAGACGATGAACTTTTAAATTCATACATGTAAGATAGTAGTTTGCATTCTCTACTTAACTCTTTTAATGAATTATTATTTCACGCTAATATTGATTTAAAATTTGTTGTCTATCAGATTCTATTAGATTTTTCCTCGTCAAGACTAACGATAATTTGTCAGATATTATCTTAGTCATAATATTCTTTTATCGAGCTAGTTGAGCTCACCCTTTTCTTTTTGTTCCATTTTTCTCGTGAGGCGAGAATATAAATGGTACGTAGCCTGGTATGGAATGAAGGTTCTAGAGAGTTGTTTAGTAGTCCTCACCATTTTGTAAAATAAAGTATCAATAAATGTGATGAGGATTTATTTGAGTATAGATATTGTCTGTAAGATAATATTTGTATTTAAACTCACGCTTTATCATAATAATAAATTTGTAGTTGTTTCGCACATCATGTATCGACAACCCGTAATGGGTGATGTATACCTATTTTGGGGGCGCCACACAAACTACTATCTTCTATATATGAATTTAAAAGTTCATCGTCGATATTTTATCCCCGTAACATCAATCAATATATATCCGAATTAAATATTCATCTTTGCACTATAGGCCAAAGATATTCATCACCGGGTCATGTTCATCTAAACACTGCTCATCTTTGCACTACGGCCAAAGATATTCTTCGAAATCATTCATTTTTGCACTACGTGCCAAAGATATTCCATAATATCATCATTTAAGACCGAAGATGATGAAAATATTTTAAAAGAAACGAATCCAAAGGAAACAAAATGACAAGGTTTAAGGATTAAGGATTCGTATTTTGTTTTATCCATGTTCAAAAATACCTCAAAATAATCATAGTGGTGTAAAATTCAAGAATGATCAAAACATGGATACAATCAAAGCTAGTATCCAAAGATAGATATTTTGGACAAAAAGAAGAAATTTTATTTTCTATGAATAATAGTGCAGATTCGTGAATAGTTCCGTATACGTGAATAAAGGCCGTATATACATGAATAGTAATCTCAAAACCAAAAGATGGAAATTTCACAAAAAACATCTTCACGCTTTCATTAATAGTACTCGTGAATAGTAACTCGTGAATAGTAACTCATAAATAGTAACCCCGACATGAAAAAGTTCCAAATTTGATAAAAAGTTTCAACCAATATTTCAAAGATAATGATATTGAAGAAATAATATCATTCGAGAAGAAAATAACATCCCTTACCTCGAAAGATTAGTACTTAGCCGAATACCGTATAGTCTTCAAGGGAACTTGCACCGCCTAACAATACTCAAAGTATACTCAAAATACTCACAAGAATACGCCGATAATATAGAGAGAAAACTTCGCTTCGTGTGATTTTCAATTCTAACCTAAGCACCCTATTTATAGAAAATGCTTAGAACACCAAAGTAGAAAATTTAATAAAATATTAATATATATTATAAATTTCCTACGCCTAACCTTCCAAGAACTGAATTCAGCTCATTCAATACACAAGTGTAACACACCATAATGAAAAAAAACGCTTTTGTTATTTAATATATTTTAAACTTCCAAAATCAATTATTTTGAGCTTTTGAACTTCAATAATTCATAATAAATAGCCCTTTTATCAAAAAATTCAAATCTCGCGTGTTTTTTTAGGAAATTCAATTCTCTAAAACTTTACGTAAGAAAGTTTTTCCGATTCCAAATGTAAATCGACCAAATCCACAAACCAAGCGATTTTACAAAGCTATAATCAAATTTCACCAATAAATGGGGTCCACCGACATGTTTAATATGTTTTAAACATTTATTACAACAAAAATACTCTTCCTCCTCGTATACTCATATATCCCACATTCATTGTAAAAATATCACCATTATTATATTATTTAAATATAATAATATATTTAAATGAATTATTTTATCAGAAAAAGATAAGCTTAGGTAGGACACACTAGCGAAGGATTTACTCGTCTCTCCCCTCCTAGTTCTATTCCCCGATCTCCGCCAGAGATCATATCCCTAAGCTTTGATACCAACTGTGACACCCCCAAAATAGGTATACATCACCTATTCGAAATACAATACATGGCATGTAAACAACTACAACTTTATTATTACAACAGTAAAACTGTGAGTTTGAACACAAATATTATCTTCTAGACAATATCAATACTCAAATAAATTCTCATCACATTTATTGATACATTATTTTACAAAAATGGTGAGGACTACTAAACAATCCTTTCTAAAACCTTCATTCCATACCCCGACTCGTACTCGCTATATTCTCGCCTCCTGAGAAGAAAAATGGAACAAAAAGGAAAAGGGTGAGCTCAACTAGCCCAATAAAGAATATTATGACTAAGATAATATACAACAAATTTATCGTTAGTCTTCAACAGGGAAAAATCTAATAGAATACAATAGACAACAAATTTTAAATCAATATTCGCAGCGGAAATAATAATTCATTAGAAGAGTTAAGTAGAGAATGCAAACTACTATCTTCTATGTATGAATTTAAAAGTTCATCGCTCATCTTTTATCCCCGTAACATCAATCAATATACATCCGAATCAAATATTCATCTTTGCACCACAAAAGCCAAAGATATTCATCACCGGGTCGTGTTCATCTAAACACTGCTCATCTTTGCACTACTACCAAAGATATTCTTCGTAAATCATTCATCTTTTCACTACAGCCAAAGATATTCAATAATATCACCATTTAAGACCGAGGATGATGAAAATATTTTTAAAGAAACGAATCCAAAGAAAACAAAATGACAAGGATTAAGGATTAAGGATTCGTACTTTGTTTTATCCATGTTCAAAAATACCTCAAAAATAATCATAGTGGTGTAAAATTCAAGAATGATCAAAACATAAATACAATCAAAGCTAGTATCCGTAATAGATATTTTGGACAAAAAGAAGAAATTTTATTTTCTATGAATAGTAGTCAGATACGTGAATAGTAACTCCGACACCAAAAGATAGAAATTTCCCAAAAAAACATCTTCACGCTTCATGAATAGTACTCGTGAATAAGAACTCGTGAATAGTAACTCATGAATAAGAACTCGTGAATAGTAACTCATGAATAGTAACTCGTGAATAGTAACTCATGAATAGTAACCCCGACATGAAAAAAAAGTTCCAAATTTGATAAAAATTTCCAACCAATATTTCTAAGATAATGATATCAAGAAATAATATCATTTGAGAAGAAAATAACATCCCTTACCTCGAAAGATTAAGACTTAAAATTTAATACCGTATAGTGTCAAGGAACTTGCAATCCGCCTAACAATACTCAAAGTATACTCAAAATACTCACAAGAATACGCCGATAATATAGAGAGAAAACTTCAGCTTCGTGTGATTTTCAATTCTAACCCAAGACCCTATTTATAGGAAATTGCTTAGAACACCAAAGCGTAAAAATTTAATAAATTAATAATATAATTATATAAATTTCCTACACATGCCTAGAATCGATTTCACCATCAAACACATGCCACATTCTAGAAAAAGTAAGAAAAACGCTTTTCTAATTTTAAATATTTTAAACTTCCAAAATCAATTATTTTAGATTCAAACTTCAATAATTCATAATAAATAGCCCTTTTGTAAGACCCCAAAATTTTTAAATAAAAAGGAATTTCCTTTATTTTGAAATAGTAAGGGTTGATTTGATTAATGTGGATAGTTAAGGGTTAAATACGCAAATATTTCAAAATAAGCAAGTGGTTATAAAATATTCATTGTTGTTTGGGAATATTCGTTTGGTCGTGGAATATTCGCATCGCTTTGTGAATATTCGTATTTACGGCCAAGCTAAATGCATGTGTGGGCCCCATAACTGAAAGCGATTGGATGAAAAAACGACAAATATAAGTTGTTTTTAAATAACTACAGTAGTTGTTGCTAAGTATCATCGTTGAATACCCCGGTGGTTAAAACACACTAATACGCTGTTGTTGAACAAGAAGACACCAGTATTGCACCAATTATTGATTCTTACGTAAGAAGGCACTACTCAATAATGGTTACGTAATTACCGCTTAGTATTTTATCGAGTTAATAATTGTCATGTTGATATTTTATATTATTGTTGTTTCAATAATTGTCATTACACAAGATCTTTCATTATCGGGCAATAATTCATATTATTTGAATAATATTATTAGATAACATTATTGGCAATGTCTAGAAAGTTCTCATCTAGGGAGAGGTTTGGTCATCTAATCATGCTACCAAAGAAGAAATTCTTATCGAAAGCCCTCTTCCCTTTAACCGCCTCGTTATTAATATTGTGATTCTCGTAATATTATTTGTGAATAATTAATTATTGATTTATATGATGAGGAAAATATTGATTTTATGTGGATATAGATGGAGAAAATTTTTAAAATGACAATTGTTGAAAATTAATATTTTATCTTTTTCTCGATAAAATAATTCATTTAAATATATTATTTTAATAATATATTAACTATGATATTTTTACAATGAATGTGGGATATATGAGTATATGAGGAGGAAGAGTATTTTGTGTGCATTAAATATTTAACACATGTTTTGTGTGTTGGTGGACACAATTATTGACCGAAATTTGATTATACTCGTAAAATCGCCTGTTGTGGATTTCGGTCGATTTTGTTTGGAATTTGAAAAACTTTCTTCTGCAAAGTTGTAGAGAATTGAATTTCCTATAAAAACTCAAGAGATTTGAATTTTCTGATGAAAGGGCTATTTATTATGAATTATTGAAGTTCAAGTTCAAATAATTGATTTTTGGGAGTTTAAATTATTTTTGTTAAGAAAAACGTTTTTGTATTTTTTTTTGGACATCATTAACATGTGTGGCTGGTGTTTTGACCAAAAGGTGGGCTAAGGAAAATTTGTATAATTATATTAATATTATATTAAATTTTCTGCTTTGGTGTTCTAAGCATTTTCCTATAAATAGGTGCTTAGGTTAGAATTGAAAATCACACCGTAAACCCAAGTTTTCTCTATTTCTCTCTCGATATTTTGAGCGTATTCTTGTGAGTATTTTGAGTATACTTTGAGTATTGCTAGATTCGTGCAAGTTCCTTCAAAGACTATACCCTAGATTCTAGCTAAGTACCGATCTTTCGAGGTAAGTGGATATTATTTTTTCAGAATGATATTATTTCTTCAATATCATTATAATCGAAATGTTGATCTGAAGTTTTATCAAATTTGGAACTTTTTCATGTCAAGGTTACTATTCACGAAGTTACTATTCATGAGTTACTATTCACGAAGTTACTATTCATGAAGTTACTATTCACGAGTTACTATTCACGAGTACTATTCATGAAGCGTGAAGATGTTTTTTGGAATTTCTATCTTTTGGTGTCTGAGTTACTATTCACGATATCTGCACTATTCACGATATACTGCACTATTCACGATACTGGCACTATTCAATCGAAAAATAAAATTTCTTCTTTTTGTCTAAAATATCTATTCGGATACTAACTCGATCAGATCCATGTTTTGATCATTCTCAATTTTACACCACTATGATTATTTTTGAGGTATTTTTGGATGTGGATAAAACCAAGTACGAATCCTTAATCCTTAATCCTTGTCATTTTGTTTCACCGATTCGCTTTTTTAAAATATTTTTCATCATCCTCGCCTTAAATGATGATATTATTGAAAATCTTTGGCCAGTAGTGCAAAGATGAATGATTTTCAAGAATATCTTTGGCCTCAGAGTAAAGATGAACAAAAGTTGAGATGAACACGACCGATTGATTAATATCTTTGGCCTCAGTAGTAAAGATGAACAGTGTTTAAATGAATACGACTAATCGATGAATATCTTTGGCTCAGTAGTAAAAAGATGAATATTTGATTCCGTATGTATATCGATTGATGTTACAGGATAAAATATTGATGATGGACCGTTAAATTCATAGATTATAGTAGATTTCATTCTCTACGAACTTTTCTATGAATTATTATTTCACGCATGTAATATTGATCCGAAACTTGTCATGTCTATCAGATTCTATCGATTTTTCCCTCGTTGAAGACTAACGATAATTTGTTGTATATTATCTTAGTCATAATATTCTTTATCGGGCTAGTTGAGCTCACCCTTTCCTTGTTGTTCCATTTTTCTTCTCGTGAGGCGAGAATGTAATGTACTAGCTCGGGGTATGGAATGAAGGTTTTAGAAAGGATTGTTTAGTAGTCCTCACCATTTTTGTAAAATAATGTATCAATAAATGTGATGAGGATTTATTTGAGTATAGATATTGTCTGTAAGATAATATTTGTATTCAAACTCACGCTTTTATCGTTGTAATAATAAAGTTGTAGTTGTTTCGCATCACGATTTCAAGCACTTCGTAATGGGTGTTGGTATACCTATTTTGGGGCGCCACACCTTTCATCGAAAATTCAATCTCGCGAGTTTTTATAGGAAATTCAATTCTCTACAACTTTGCGTAAGAAAGTTTTTCCAAATTCCAAATAGAAATTGACCAAAATCCACAAACAAAGCGATTTTACAAAGTATAATCAAATTTCAAATCAATAAATGGGGTCCAATTTATACATTTTTAACATGTTTTAAACATTTATTGTAACAAAAATACTCTTCCTCCTCAGATACTCATATATCCCACATTCGTTGTAAAAATATCACCATTATTATATTATTAAAATATAATAATATATTTAAATGAATTATTTTATCGTAAAAGATAAAATTTCAATTTTCAACAATTGTCACATTAAAAATTTTCTCCATCTATATCCACATAAAATTAATATTTTCCTCATCATATGAATCAATAATTAATTATTCACAAATAATATTATAGAATCACAATATCGACAACCAGCAGCTCCTCAGAGAGGGGCTTTCCAATAAGAATTTCTCCTCATCGCCGCAATTAAAGTGACCAAACCTCTCCTTAGATGTAACTTTCTAGACATTGCCAATAATGTTATCTAATAATATTATTCAGATAATATGAATTATTGCTTCGATAATGAAAAATATTGTGTAATGACAATTATCAAAACAACAAAGAATATAAAATATCAACGCAGAATTATTAACTCAATAAAATACCGAATAAGAATTATCGTAACCATTATTGAGTAGTGCCTTTCACGTAAGAATCAATAATTGGTGCAATACCGCAAAGCTATCGTGTTTTAACCACCACCGTATTTTAACAAAATTAATCTGAAATAACTACGCCGCTATTTTTAAACAACTTATATTTGTCGCTTTTCTTCATCCAATCTCTTTCGCATGGGGCCCACACATGGTCGCTACCGTCGTATTTAATATTCCCCGACAAAGATTTAATATTCCACGACCAAACGAATATTCCCCGACAACAATGAATATTTTATAACCACTTGCTTATTTTGAAATATTTATGTATTTTACCCCTAACTATCCACATTAATCACATCAACCCTTTCTATTTCAAAATAATAAATAGAGAAAATTAAATTTCATTAATAATAAGTTGGGGTCTTACAACCTCCCTCCTTATGAAATTTCGCCCTCGAAATCGACATACGCACTCTGGTGTTTCAAAAGGTGAGGATACCTAGCTTTCATTTCCGCTTTCCAATTCCCGTGTCATTTCCTCTATAAAGATGATTCCTCCACAAAACTTTAACCTGTGGTATGACCTTTCATAGCAGTAGGACATGCTCCTTCCTATTCAAAATCTTGACAAAATACCTCCTCATACGTTAAGTCTTCTACTATCTCGTCCTGCTTCTAACTCTATAACGTGATTCGGTCTTTCACATATTTACTGAAGTACGATATGTGAAACACATTATGAACACGAGACATACTTTTGAGGTAACGCGAGTCTATAGGCTACATTTCCTACTCGGCCAAGAATTTGAAATGGACCAATAAATCGTGGATTGAGCTTTCCTCTCTTCCCAAATCTTGTAACTCCCTTCCATGGAGCAATTCGCAACAATACATGATCCCCTACACTAAATTCCACGCCTTTTCGATGAAGATCCGCATAACTCTTTTGTCGATCTTGTGCCGCTTTGTATACGCTTGTCGAATCATTTGGATCTTTTCCGTAGTCATACATACCAACTCGGGTCCCAACAATGTTGCTTCACCCACCTCATCCCAACATATTGAGAACGACATTTTCGGCCATATAATGCTTCAATGGAGCCACACCTATACTTGCCTCGATAACTGTTGTTGTAGGAGAATTCCACCAATGGTAAATACTTATCCCAACCGCCTTTGAAGTCTAGGACACACGTAGTCTTAATAAATCTTCAAGAGTTTGAATAGTCCTCTCTCGATTGTCCGTCTGCTTGGGGATGGTATGCCAACTAAATCGCAAACTGCGCTCATAGCTTTTTTTTGCAAGCTAACCCAAAATCTTGAAGTGAATCTTGGGTCACGATCCAAAAACTATGGATACAGTATGCCATGCAACCTCACAATCTCATTTACGATATACTAGCAAGACGCTCAAGGAATAAGTCTCCGTATGACGGCAAGAAATGAGCGGACTTGGTTAATCTATCAACAATAACCCAAATAGCATTGATGCCTTGAGAAATCGTAGGAAGACCCGTAATCTAAATCCATGGTAATGTGTTCCCACTTCCATTTCGGAATCTCAAGTGGTTGCAACGGACCCTTAGGTACCAGATGTCTCGCCTTTACACGCTGACAAGTTAAACACATCGAGATAAACTTTGCAATCTCTCTCTTCATATTGTTCCACCAAAATGTATGTCAAGATCACGATACATTTTAGTACTTCCAGATGGATTACAAATGGTGTATTGTGTGCCTTCATCATAATCTTGTACTTCAAATCGTAGTCGTTAGGAACACAAAGTCTAGAGTGGACTCAAGTATTCCTTCTTCATCAATTCTCACTTCCTAATAGCTCCTTCTTGTACTTTCTTCTTCATACGATCGCCCCGGCCTGCGGTGGCTCGAGCAACCTTAACTTTTTTCTATTAAAGTTGGCTCTATGCGATACTTGACATCATCGCACTCGCTCCCGATATATGATCTTCTACTCAACACGCCGCCTACCACGCTCGCTTTTCCGTGATGGTATGAATAGTGTGGTCGTAGTCTTTCAATAGCTCGAGCCAACGTCATTGCCAGATGTTGAGTTCTTTTTTGAGTGAAGAAATATTTAAGGCTTTTATGGTCCTAATATATCTCCACTTTCTCCCCATATAGATAGTGCCTCCATATCTTTAAGCGCGAAAACGATCACCGCTAACTCTAGATCATGAGTAGGATAATTCCTCTCATACTCTTTTAAGTTGTCGCGAGGCATAGGCTATGACTTTCTCACGCCAGCATTAGAAGACATCCTAACCCTTTTGCCAAGCATCACTGCAGATAACAAATCCATCCGAACCAGATGGTATTGTTAGAACAGTATCAAATAAGTCTCCTCTTAAGCTCTTGAAACTCTTCTCGCATTCTTCACTCCAAACGAATTTTGTATCCTTCCAAGTTAGCCGAAGTTAATGGAGGAGCGATTCGAGAAAACCCTTCCACTTTAATCTCCGATAATAACCAAATTAAGCCCAAAAACTACGTACTTCAACCACCGACTTTTGCTGTTCTAACTTTGTATTGCTTCAATCTTCACGGATCAACAGATACTCCATGTTTCGACACCATCGTGCCCAAGGAATGCTACTTCCTCAAGCCGTAACTCGCATTTCTTCAATTTGGCATATAGTTTGTTTTCACGGCCTTTGAGTACCAAATTTCAAATGGTGCTCATGATCTTCACGACTTTTGGAATATATAAGGATGTCATCAATAAAGACAACAACGAATCGATCCAAATATTCCTTGAATACTTTGGTTCATCATATCCATGAAAGTCAGCAGGAGCATTAGTCAATCCGAAAGACATGACTAAGAATTCATAATGCCCATACCGAAGTTCTCAAGGCGCTCTTTGAATATCCTCGCCTAAATCTTCACCGATGATATCCGTAATCTAAGATCGATTTTTGAAAAGAATTGTGCCCTTTGCAAATCGGTCAAACAAGTCATCAATACGAGGTAGAGGATACCTATTCTTGATGGTGACATGGTTCAATTCCCTATAGTCAATACAAAGTCGATACTCCCGCCTTTCTTCTTTACAAATAAAACAGAGCACCCCAAGGAGATGTACTAGACGAATTAAACCGATGTCCAACAATTCCTCGTAGTTTGACCTTTAACTCCTCAAGTTCAATAGAGCCATTCGATATGGGGTTTTAGAAATGGGCTTTGTACCAAAGTTCAAGATCAATAAAAAATTCAACTTTACGCTCGGGGTAGACCGAAGTTCTTCGTGAAATACGTCAGAAAGTCAATAACAACAGAATATTATTCAAATTTGACGTGTCTTTATTCAAATCCATAACATGGGCTAAGAAAGCTTGACATCCGCTTTTCAATAAACGAATAGCTTTATGATTAGATATACGACAAAGGATTGATTTTAATGGTTTAGTTGTTTGAATTCATAAACAAAGTTGGTTAGAAATATGAAAACTAACAACCTTACGAAAACAATCAATTTTGGCATGATGAGTAGTTAACCAATCAATCCCTAAAATCACATCAAAAGCAAGTATCTTTAAAGAGATAAGGTCAATGTAAGGTAATGGTGCCAACTTGAATCAAACAAGATTTATAAACAATGGATGTGATGAAAGTTTCTCCTAACGGAGTTTCCACAGATAGGTCAAAGTCTAATTTCTCCTGAGTCAAGTTTAAACGCTGAGCACATGCAGAGAGAGAAAATGAATGGGTAGCATCGGTGATCAAGTAAGGTATAAACTTCGCAAGAATTTATAAATAGCTTACCCGTGATAACCTCGCTTGGTTCCTCGCATTATTACCACAACCACAACAAACGCTTCTTCCCTAATCGCTGACTTTGACTTTTCCGGGATGTTTTTTTTGAGTCACCGCCCCCACGAACTAGGTTTCGCTAATCGTATAATCTCGAGCGATATGTCATTCCTTTCCACAATTATAGCATACCTTGAATCTTGTGGACAGCTTTGACCGATATGTCCTCTTTCCCGCATTTATAACATATGACCGGTGGGTCGTTTCTCCTCCCTTAGAACCAACTTGTCACGCAAGACCGCTGCCTTCATATGGTCGTTGTTAAATCTCCTCTTTTAAAATCTCCTCCCGACTCGCTTCTTCTATTTTCACGGCTATGATTACCACCGTAGTGGTTACCATTTTTTTGTCCGTCTCTGCTTTTTCTCCGCCGGTTATCATTATTTTGTTGATCGCTATCTCCGGTACGATCCTCGGTTATGGTCCTCAACGACCGTACTCGTTATCTCGCCTAATAATTGAGCCTGCTTACAACATCCGAATAGAGAGAAAGTTTATGAGAAATGAGATATCGACGATGCCGTTTTCAAACCTCTAAGAAACATCCGCCCATATCGCTCTCATTCTCCACCAAATGAGGTGCAAACTCGATAACTCGCAAACTTTGCCTCGTATCGAGACACCCGCCATGTTGTTTTGCTCTAACTGATGAACTCCACTTCCTTCATATACGACGAACACTCTCGTGAAAGTATTTGTCATTAAATAGTTTCAAACGCTTCCCAAGACATGCCGAAAAGCGGGCCGATGGGTACGCTTCACGCATCCCACCAAGAGTCTCGCCTCACCACTTTAACATAAAGGTGGCGAATGGAACCTTCTGTTCCTCCGCATCCCAGACATCGAATATCTTGGTAATTTGCTTGACCCATGTTTCCGCCATGATCGGATCCGGCTTTCCTTAAATTCGTGGTCCCAACTTTTGAAATCGCTTGGTCGTGATAGACGCCCCAAAATAGGTATACATCACCCATTCTCGAAACACTCAATATCAATACATGGTACGTAAACAACTACAACTTTATTATTACAACAAGAAATCTGTGAGTTTGAATACAAATATTATCTTCTGCATAATATCTATACTCAAATAAATCCTCATCACATTTATCGATACATTATTTTACAAAAATGGTGAGGACTACTAAACAACTCTTTCTAAAACCTTCATTCCATACCCGACTCAGATCGCTATATTCTCGCCTCCCCGAGAAGAAAAAATGGAACAAAAAGGAAAAGGGTGAGCTCAACTAGCCCAAGAAAGAATATTACGACTAAGATAATATACAACAAATTATCGTTAGTCTTCAACAGGAAAAATCTAATAGAATACAATAGACAACAAATTTTAAATCAATATTCGCAATGAAATAATAATTCATTAGAAGAGTTAAGTAGAGAATGCAAACTACTATCTTCTATGTATGAATTTAAAAGTTCATCGCTCATCTTTTATCCCCGTAACATCAATCAATATACATCCGAATCAAATATTCATCTTTGCACTACAGCCAAAGATATTCATCACTGGGTCATGTTCATCTAAACACTGCTCATCTTTGCACTACTACCAAAGATATTCTTCAGAATCATTCATCTTTGCACTACAAAGCCAAAGATATTCAATAATATCATCATTTAAGATCGAGGATGATGAAAATATTTTTAAAGAAACGAATCCAAAGGAAACAAAAAATGACAAGGATTAAGGATTAAGGATTCGTATTTTGTTTTATCCATGTTCAAAAATACCTCAAAAATAATCATAGTGGTGTAAAATTCAAGAATGATCAAAACATGGATACAATCAAAGCTAGTATCCGTATTAGATATTTTGACAAAAAGAAGAAATTTTATTTTTCTATGAATAAATGATCAGAATAAAGTCAGATACGTGAATAAGGCCGATACGTGAATAGTAACTCGACACCAAAAGATAGAAATTTCAAAAAAATCTCTTCACGCTTCATGAATAGTATTCGTGAATAAGAATCTCGTGAATAAGAATCAAATAAGAATCATGAATAGAATCATGAATAAGAACTCGTGAATAAGAACTCATGAATAGTAACCCCGATATGAAAAAAAGTTCCAAATTTGATAAAAAGTTCCAACCAATATTTCAAAGATAATGATATCAAGAAATAATATCATTCGAGAAGAAAATAACATCCCTTACCTCGAAAGATTAAGACTTTAAATTTAAATACCGTATAATAAGGTCAAGGAACTTGCACCGCCTAACAATACTCAAAGTATACTCAAAATACTCACAAGAATACGCCGATATATAGAGAGAGAAAACTTCAGCTTCGTGTGATTTTCAATTCTAACCCAAGACCCTATTTATAGAAAATCGCTAGAACACCAAAAGCGTAAAATTTAATAAAATAATAATATATATATATAAATTTCCTACCCACCTTCCTAGAATCTGATTTCAGCCATCAAACACATGCCACATTCTAGAAAAAAAGAAAAAAACGTTTTTCTAATTTTAAAATATTTTAAACTTCCAAAAATCAATTATTTTGAGAGCTTCTAACTTCAATAATTCATAATAAATAGCCCTTTCATCAGAAAATTCAAATCTCAAGAGTTTTTATAGGAAATTCAATTTCTACAACTTTGCAGTAAGAAAGTTTTTCCAAATTCCAAATAGAAATTGACCAAAATCCACAAACCAAGCGATTTTACAAAGCTATAATCAAATTTCAAATAATAAATGGGGTCCACCGACATGTTTAATATGTTTTAAACATTTATTGCAACAAAAATACTCTTCCTCCTCATATACTCATATATCCCACATTCGCTGTAAAAATATCACCATTATTATATTATTAAAATATAATAATATATTTAAATGAATTATTTTATCGTAAAAAGATAAAATTTCAATTTTCAACAATTGTCACATTAAAATTTTCTCCATCTATATCCACATAAAATCAATATTTTCTCATCATATGAATCAATAATTAATTATTCACAAATAATATTACGTAATCACAATATCGACAACCAGCAGCCTCCTGTGAAAGAGGGGCTTTCCAATAAGAATTTCTCCTCATCATGCCAAGTAATTAGTGACCAAACCTCTCCTGTATGATGTAACTTTCTAGACATTGCCAATAATGTTATCTAATAATATTATTCAGATAATATGAATTATTGCTTCGATAATGAAAAATATCGTAAATGACAATTATCAAACAACAAAGAATATATAAAATATCAACGCAAAGAATTATTAAATCAATAAAATATCGAATAAGAATTATCGTAACCATTATCGAGTAGTGCCTTCACGTAAGAATCAATAATTGTGCAATACCGCAAAGCTACCGTGTTTTTTAACCACCGAGTATTTTAACAAAGATAAATCTGTGAATAACTACGCCGTTATTTTTAAACAACTTATATTTGTCGCTTTCTTCATCCAATCGCTTCCGCATGGGCCCACATATGGTCACTACTGGCCGCATTTAATATTCCCCGACAAAGATTTAATATTCCACCACCAAACGAATATTCCCCAAACAATGAATATTTTATAACCACTTGCTTATTTTGAAATATTTATGATTTTACCCCTAACTATCCACATTAATCAAATCAACCCTTACTAAAATAATAAATTTAAATTTCATTAATAATAAGTTTTTTTTGAAATATTGAATATTTTATAACCACTTGCTTATTTTACCTAAACTATCCACATTAATCAAATCAACCCTTACTATTTCAAAATAATAAATAGAGAAAATTAAATTTCATTAATAATAAGTTGGGGTCTTACAACCTCCCTCCTTATGAAATTTCGCCTCGAAATCGACGACGACGACTCGGTGTTTCAAAAGGTGAGGATACCTCGCTTTCATTTCCGCTTCCAATTCCTGTGTCATTTCTCTATAAAGATGATTCCTCCACAAAACTTTAACTTGTGGTATGACCTTTTCATGCTGTAGGACATGCTCCTTCCTATCCAAGATCTTGACAGTACCTCCTCACACGCTAAGTCTTCTATTATTTCGTCCTGCTCTAACTCTATAACGTGGTTCGGTCTTTCACATATTTACGGCAAGTATGAGCATATGTGAAACACATTATGAACACGAGACATACTTTGAGGTAACGCAAGTCTATAGGCTACATTTCCTACTCGGCCAAGAATTTGAAATGGACCAATAAATCGTGGATCGAGCTTTCCTCTCTTCCCAAATCTTGTAACTCCCTTCCATGGAGCAACTCGCAACAATACATGATCCCCACACTAAATTCCACGCCCTTTCGATGAAGATCCGCATAACTCTTTTGTCGATCTTGTGCCGCTTTGTATACGCTTGTCGAATCATTTGGATCTTTTCCGTAGTCATACGCGTATTAACTCTCTGTCCCAACAATGTTGCTTCACCCACCTCATCCCAACATATATCGAGAGCGACATTTTCGGCCATATAATGCTTCAAATGGAGCCACACCTATACTTGCCTCGATAACTCGTTGTAGGAGAATTCCACCAATGGTAAATACTTATCCTAACCGCCTTGAAGTCTAGGACACGTAGTCTTAATAAATCTTCAAGAGTTTGAATAGTCCTTCTCGATTGTCCGTCTGCTTGAGGATGGTATGCCAACTCAATCGCAAACTGCGCTCCATAGCTTTTTTTTTGCAAGCTAACCCAAAATCTTGAAGTGAATCTTGGGTCACGATCCAAACTATGGATACAGCATGCCATGCAACCTCACAATCTCATTCACGCATATACTAGCAAGACGCTCAAGGAATAAGTCTCCAGACGGCAAGAAATGAGCAGACTTGGTTAATCTATCAACAATAACCCAAATAAGATTGATGCCTTGAGAAACCGTAGGAAGACCCGAATCGAAATCCATGGTAATGTGTTCCCACTTCCATTTCGAATCTCAAGTGGTTGCAACGACCCTTTAGGTACTAGATGCTCCGCCTTTACACGCTGACAAGTTAAACACATCGAGATAAACTTTGCAATCTCTCTCTTCATATTGTTCCACCAAAATGTATGTCAAGATCACGATACATTTTAGTACTTCCAGATGGATTGCAAATGGTGTATCAGTGCCTCCATCATAATCTTGTACTTCAAATCGTAGTCGTTAGAACACAAAGTCTAGAGTGGACTCAAGTATTCCTTCTTCATCAATTCTCGCCCTAATAGCTCCTTCTGTACTTTCTTCTTCATACGATCACCCGGCCTGCCTGGCTCGAGCAACCTTAACTTTTTCTATTAAAGTCGGCTCTACGCGATACTTGACATCATCGCACTCGCTCCTCGTGATATATGATCTTCTACTCAACGCCGCCACCACCACGCTCGCTTTTTCCGTGATGGTATCAATAGTGTGGTCGTAGTCTTTCAATAGCTCGAGCCAACGTCACGCCAGATGTCGAGTTCTTTTTTGAGTGAAGAAATATTTAAGGCTTTTATGGTCCTAATATATCTCCACTTTCTCCCCATATAGATAGTGCCTCCATATCTTTAGCAAAAACGATCGGGCCGCTAACTCTAGATCATGAGTAGGATAATTCCTCTCATACTCTTTTTGTTGTCGCGAGGCATAGGCTATGACTTTCCCACGCTGCATGAGAACACATCCTAACCCTTTGCCTCAAGCATCATCAGAGATAACAAATCCATCCGAACCAGATGGTATTGTTAGAACAAAATAAATAAGTCTCCTCTTAAGCTCTTGAAACTCTTCTCGATTCTTCGCTTCCAAACGAATTTTGTATCCTTCCGAAAGTTAGTCGAAGTTAATGGAGTAGCGATTCGAGAAAACCCTTCCACTAATCTCCGATAATAACCAAATTTAAGCCCAAAAAACTACGTGATTTCACCACCGACTTTTGCTGTTCTAACTTCAGATTGCTTCAATTCACACGATCAACAGATACTCCATGTTTCGACACCACGCGCCCAAGGAATGCTACTTCCTCGCCGTAACTCGCATTTCTTCAATTTGGCATATAGTTTGTTTTCACGGGCCTTCGAGTACCAAATTTCAAAATGGTGCTCATGATCTTCACGACTTTTGAATATATGAGGATGTCATCAATAAAGACAACAACGAATCGATCCAAATATTCCTCAATACTTGGCTCATCATATCCATGAAAGTCAGCAGAGCATTAGTCAATCCGAAAGACATGACTAAGAATTCATAATGCCCATACCGAAGTTCTAAAGGCGCTTTGAATATCCTCGCCTAATCTTCACCGATGATATCCGTAATCTAAGATCGATTTTTTGAAAAGAATTGTGCCCTCAGCAATCGGGTCAAACAAGTCATCAATACGAGGTAGAGGATACCTATTCTCGATGGTGACATGGTTCAATTCCCGATAGTCAATACAAAGTCGCATACTCCCCGCTTTTCTTCTTTACGAAATAAAACAGAGCACCCCAAGGAGATGTACTAGATTTAATGAAACCGATGTCCAACAATTCCTCAGAGTTGACCTTTAACTCCCAAGTTCAATAGAGCCATTCGATATGGGGTTTTAGAAATGGGCTTTGTACCAAAGTTCAAGATCAATAAAGAATTCAACTTCACGCTCGGGGTAGACCGAAGTTCTTCGTGAAATACGCCAGAAAGTCAATAACAACAGAATATTATTCAAATTTGACGTGTCTTTATTCAAATCCATAACATGGGCTAAGAAAGCTCGACATCCGCTTTTTCAATAAACGAATAGCTTTTATGATTAGATATGACAAAGATTGATTTTAATGGTTTAGTTGTTGAATTGCATAACAGTCAAGTTAGAATATGAAAACTAACAACCTTACGAAAAACAATCAATTTTGGTATGATGAGTAGTTAACCAATCAATCCCTAAAATCACATCAAAAGCAAGTATCTTTAAAGAGATAAGGTCAATGTAAGGTAATGGTGCCAACTTGAATCAAACAAGATTTATAAACAAAGGATGTGATGAAAGTTTCTCCTAACGAGTTTCCACAGATAGGTCAAAGTCTAATTTCTCCTGAGTCAAGTTTAAACGCTGAGCACAAGCAGAGAGATAAATGAATGGGTAGACCCAGATCAAGTAAGGTATAAACTTCGCAAGAATTTATAAATAGCTTACCCGTGATCACCTCGCTTGGTTCCTCGATTTTGACCACCACAACAAAAACGCCTTCCCTAATCGCTGACTTTGACTTTTTTCGGATAAATTTTTTGAGTCACCGTCCCCTCACTAAACTAGGTTTCGCCATCGCATAATCTCGAAAGCGATATGTCCTTCCTTTCCACAATTATAGCATACCTTTGAATCTGTCAGGGCGCTTGACCGATATGTCCCTCTTTTCCCGTGATTTAGAAGATACGACCGGTGGTCGTTTCTCCTCCTTTAAACCAGCTTGTCACGCAAGACCGCTGCCTTTCATACGGTCGTTGTTAAATCTCCTCTTTTTAAAATCTCCTCCCGACTCGCTTTTCTATTTTCACGGCTATGATTACCACCAGAGTGGTTACCATTTTTGTCCGTCTGCTTTTCTCCGCCGGTTATCATTATTCTGCTGATCGCTATCTCCGGTACGATCCTCGTTATGGTCCTCAACGACCGTATCAAGTATCTCGCCTAATAATCGAGCCCTCATTTACAACATCCGAATAGAGAGAAAATTTATGAGAAATGAGATATCGACGATGCCGTTTTCAAACCTCTAAGAAACATCCGCCATACGCTCCTCATTCTCCACCAAATGAGGTGCAAACCTCGATAACTCGCAAACTTTGCCTCGCATCGAGACACCGCCATGTTGTTTTGCTCTAATCGATGAACTCCACTTCCTTCATACGACGAACACTTTCGTGAAAGTATTTGTCATTAAATAGTTTCAAACGCTTCCCAAGACATGCCGAAAAGTACCGGATGGGTACGCTTCACGCATCCTACCAAGAGTCCGCCGCCACCACTTTTAACATAAAGGTGGCGAATGGAACCTTCGTTCTCCGCGCATCCCAAGACATCGAATATCTTGTAATTTGTTTGACCCATGTTTCCGCCATGATCGGATCCGCTTTCCTTAAATTCGTGGTCCCAACTTTTCGAACTCGCTTCACAGACAACCCGTGAATTGCTATCATTTCTCCTCAGATTTTGAACACGAGTCTCCTCGTCGATTTTGCATGAACCGCAAAAAGCTTCTAAACACCCCTCGCTCATCATCTCGCCAATGGTGTTGTTCACAGAGAGAACATTGCCACCAAGTAGACGCTCTCCTCGCTGGTGAGTACAAAGCGCCTCCACTGGCCTCATTTCCATTGTTAATATTCTCACGACATTCTCAAATACCGCCATAAAACAAGGGTTAATTAAGGAAATCAATATATCACATAATATCCTTATATATATCGACCAACTAAAAAAAATAAGCTTAGTAGGACACACTAGCTAAGGATTTACTCGCCTCCCTCCTAGTTCTATTCCCCGATCTCCGCCAGAGATCATATCCCTAAGCTCGATACCAACCGCGACGCCCCCAAAATAGTATACATCACCCATTCTCGAAATGTCAATACATGGTACAAAAACAACTACAACTTTATTATTACAACAAGAAATCAGTGAGTTTGAATACAAATATTATCTTCTGCATAATATCTATACTCAAATAAATCCTCATCACATTTATCGATACATTATTTTACAAAAATGGTGAGGACTACTAAACAACTCTCTCTAAAACCTTCATTCCATACCCCGACTGCATTTCGCTATATTCTCGCCTCCCGAGAAGAAAAAATGGAACAAAAGGAAAAGGGTGAGCTCAACTAGCCCAAGAAAGAATATTACGACTAAGATAATATACAACAAATTATCGTTAGTCTTCAACAGGAAAAAATCTAATAGTATACAATAGACAACAAATTTTAAATCAATATTCGCAATGAAATAATAATTCATTAGAAGAGTTAAGTAGAGAATGCAAACTACTATCTTCTATGTATGAATTTAAAAGTTCATCGCTCATCTTTTATCCCCGTAACATCAATCAATATATATCCGAATCAAATATTCATCTTTGCACTACAGCCAAAGATATTCATCACCGGGTCATGTTCATCTAAACACTGCTCATCTTTGCACTACTACCAAAGATATTCTTCAGAAATCATTCATCTTTGCACTACAAAAGCCAAAGATATTCAATAATATCATCATTTAAGACCGAAGATGATGAAAATATATTTTAAAGAAACGAATCCAAAGGAAACAAAATGACAAGGATTAAGGATTAAGGATTCGTATTTTGTTTTATCCATGTTCAAAAATACCTCAAAAATAATCATAGTGGTGTAAAATTCAAGAATGATCAAAACACGGATACAATCAAAGCTAGTATCCGTATTAGATATTTTTTGGACAAAAAAAAAAATTTTATTTTTCTAATAATAAGGCCGTATTCGAATAAGTTCAGATATGAATAAGGTCGATACATGAATAAGAAACTCTCACACCAAAAGATAGAAATTTCACAAAAACATCTTCACGCTTCATTAATAGACTCGTGAATAAGAATCTCGTGAATAAGAATCAAATAAGAACTCAAATAAGAACTCATGAATAAAACCCCGATATGAAAAAGTTCCAAATTTGATAAAAAGTTTCAACTAATATTTCAAAGATAATGATATCAAGAAATAATATCATTCGAGAAGAAAATAACATCCCTTACCTCGAAAGATTAAGACTTCTAAATCGAATACCGTGATATAAAGTCAAGGAAACTTCAGACCGCCTAACAATACTCAAAGTATACTCAAAATACTCACAAGAATACGCCGATAATATAGAGAGAGAAAACTTCAGCTTCGTGTGTGATTTTCAATTCTAACCCAAGACCCTATTTATAGAAAAATGCTTAGAACACCAAAAAGTTAAAAATTTAATAAAATATTAATATATATTATAAATTTTCCTACGCCAACCTTCCAAGAACTGATTTCAGCCATTCAACACACATGTGTAACACTAAAAAATAAAAAAAAACGTTTTTCTTATTTAAAATATTTTAAACTTCCAAAAATCAATTATTTTGAGCTTCTAACTTCAATAATTCATAATAAATAGCCCTTTATCGTAAAATTCAAATCTCGCGAGTTTTTATAGGAAATTCAATTCTCTACAACTTTGCGTAAGAAAGTTTTTCCAATTCCAAATGTAAATTGACCAAATCCACAAACCAAGCGATTTTACAAGCTATAATCAAATTTCACCAATAAATGGGGTCCACCGACATGTTTAACATGTTTTAAAACATTTATTGCAACAAAAATACTCTTCCTCCTCAGATACTCATATATCCCACATTCGTTGTAAAAATATCACCATTATTATATTATTAAAATATAATAATATATTTAAATGAATTATTTTATCGTAAAAGATAAAATTTCAATTTTCAACAATTGTCACATTAAAATTTTCTCCATCTATATCCACATAAAATCAATATTTTCTCATCATATGAATCAATAATTAATTATTCACAAATAATATTACAGTAATCACAATATCGACAACCTGTGCAGCTTCCTGTGAAAGCAGGGGCTTTCCAATAAGAATTTCTCCTTATCGCGCCGCAATTAATTAGGTGACCAAACCTCTCCTTAGATGTAACTTTCTAGACATTGCCAATAATGTTATCTAATAATATTATTCAGATAATATGAATTATTGCTTCGATAATGAAAAAAATACCGTAATGACAATTATCAAACAACAAAGAATATAAAATATCAACGCAAAGAATTATTAAATCAATAAAATATCGAATAAGAATTATCGTAACCATTATCGAGTAGTGCCTTTCACGTAAGAATCAATAATTGGTGCAATACCGCAAAGCACCGTGTTTTAACCACCGAGTATTTTAACAAAGATTAATCTGTGAATAACTACGCCGCTATTTTTAAACAACTTATATTTGTCGCTTTCTTCATCCAATCGCTTTCACATGGGGCCCATACATGGTCATATACTACTGTCAGCATTTAATATTCCCCGACAAAGATTTAATATTCCACCACCAAACGAATATTCCCCGACAACAATGAATATTTTATAACCACTTGCTTATTTTGAAATATTTATGATTTTACCCCTAACTATCCACATTAATCAAATCAACCCTTACTATTTCAAAATAATAAATAGAAAATTAAATTTCATGGATAGTTATGGGTAAAATACGCAAAAATTTCAAAATAAGCAAGTGGTTATAAAATATTCATCATTGTTTTTGGAATATTCGTTTGGTCGTGGAATATTCGTATGCATTTTGGTATGCGATAAATTTTAGGGCCCCATAACGGAAAGTGATTGGATGAAGAAAACGACAAATATAAGTGGTTTAAAAATAACAAACAGAAGTAGTTATTACAGTTAATCTTTTAAAATACTTTCGGTGGGTTAAAACACAAGAAGATACTCAGTATTGTACCAATTATTGATTCTTACGTAAGAAGGCACTACTCAATAATGGTTACGAAATTACCGCTCAAGATTTTTTATTGATTTAATAATTGTCACGCGTTGATATTTTATATTCATTGTTGTTTCAATAATTGTCATTACACAAGATTTTTCATTATCGAAGCAATAATTCATATTATCTCGAATAATATTATTAGAAAACATTATTCGCAATGTCTAGAAAGTTCTCATCTAAGGAGAGGTTTGGTCACCTAATCATTGCGCAAGAAGGAGAAATCTTTATTGAAAACCCCTCTTTCCTGAACTACCGTCGGTTGCAAGATTGTGATTCTCAGAATATTATTTGTGAATAATTAATTATTGATTTATATGATGAGGAAAATATTGATTTTATGTGGATATAGATGGAGAAAATTTTAATGTGACAATTGTTGAAAATTAATATTTTATCTTTTTCTCGATAAAATAATTCATTTAAATATATTATTTTAATAATATATTAACGGTGATATTTTTATAATGAATGTGGGATATATGAGTATATGAGGAGGAAGAGTATTTTTGTGGCAATAAATGTTTAACACATATTTTGTGTGTTGGTGGACACAATTATTGAATCGAAATTTGATTATAAATGTAAAATCGCCTGGTTTGTGGATTTCACCAATTTTTGTTTGGAATTTGGAAAAATTTTCTTCGCAAAGTTGTAGAGAATTGAATTTCCTATAAAAAGGCGGAGATTCAATTTTCCTCACAAAAAGGGCTATTTATTATGAATTATTGAAGTTCAAGCTCAAATAGTTAATTTTGAAGTTTTAATTATGTTAAATAAGAAAACATTTTTAAAAAGTTTTGTGAGGTGGGCTACTTGTGTTGAATTCTAATTCAGTTGATAAAAAGTATGCGTAAGAATTTAATAAATATATATTAATATTTTATTAAATTTTCTCGCTTTAATTGTTCTAAGCATTTTGTGACGCCCCAAAATAGGTATACATCACCTATTCCGAGTTGTCAATACATGTGCATGTAAACAACTACAACTTTATTATTAAAACAAGAAAGCTGTGAGTTTGAATACAAATATTATCTTCTAGACAATATCTATACTCAAATAAATCCTCATCACATTTATTGATACATTATTTTACAAAAATGGTGAGGACTACTAAACAATCCTTTCTAAAACCTTCATTCCATACCCACCTGTACTCACTATATTCTCGCCTCCTAAGAAAAATGGAACAAAAGGAAAAGGGTGAGCTCAACTAGCTCAAGAAAGAATATCATGACTAAGATAATATACAACAAATTACCGTTAGTCTTCAACAGGAAAAAATTTAATAGAATACAATAGACAACAAATTTTAAATCAATATTCATAATGGAAGTAATAATTCATTAGAAGAGTTAAGTAGAGAATGCAAACTACTATCTTCTATGTATGAATTTAAAAGTTCTTTGTCTATCTTTTATCCCTCAGAACATCAATCAATATACATCCGAATCAAATATTCATCTTTGCACTACAGCCAAAGATATTCATCGATTGGTCATGTTCATTTAAACACTGCTCATCTTTGCACTCACAGCCAAAAGATATTCTTCAGAAATCATTCATCTTTGCACACACAGCCAAAGATATTCAATAATATCATCATTTAAGACCGAGGATGATGAAAAATATTTTTAAAGAAACGAATCCAAAGTGAAACAAAATGACAAGGATTAAGGATTAAGGATTCGTACTTGGTTTTATCCACGTCCCAAAAATACCTCAAAAATAATCATAGTGGTGTAAAATTCAAGAATGATCAAAACATGGATACAATCAAAGCTAGTATCCGAATAGATGTTTTGGACAAAAGAAGAAATTTTATTTTTCTATTGAATAGTGCCAGATATCGTGAATAGTGCAAGTATACGTGAATAATACCATATACATGAATAGTAAATCCGACACCAAAAGATAGAAATTCCACAAAAAACATCTTCACGCTTCATAATAGTACTCGTGAATAGTAACTCGTGAATAAGTAACTCATTAATAGTAACTCGTGAATAAGAACTCATGAATAAGTAACTCCGACATGAAAAAGTTCCAAATTTGATAAAAAGTTCCAACCAATATTTCAAAGATAATGATATTGAAGAAATAATATCATTTGAGAATAAAATAACATCCCTTACCTCAAAGAATCAAGATTTTGAATGAAAGGTCGGAAGTGATCTTTGAATGAAACTTATCTTGAATAAAGAACTCTCAAAGTATCTAAATACTCACAAAATACGCCAATAATATAGAGAGAAAGAGAAAAGCTTATGTTTCGTGTGATTTTCAATTCTAACTTAGTCCTCTATTTATAGGAAAATGTTAGCCGTACCAAGCGCACTTGACTGCTACCGATGGCTTTACTCGCTACTATTGCCACCCACCACATTTGAAATAAAATTCAGCACATTTCTTCACCAACCACAAGTGGGGCCCACTCAATTCTAGAATTTTCCACCAAAATCAATTATAAACCTAATTTCAAATCGACACCTCTTAAAATTCATAACAAATCATTCGTGCATTTTAATCGGTTCAAAATTTGTGGACATATACTCAACTTATGTATGTATAACATACCCAAAAATTACCACAATCCAACGGTTGGATTAAAAATTATAACCCCATAATATATCTCAAAACCCCGATTTGATTTTTAATACCTCCAATCCGATAAAATACCGATAGAACACCTCAACATTAATTTCTTCATTTATAACCACATAAATAAATCCATCATTTATATCCACATAAAATAAATATTTCTTTATCATATGAATCAATAATTAATTATTCACAAATAATATTACGTAATCACAATTATGACAACCAGTAGTTCTCAGAAAGAGGGGCTTTCGATAAGGATTTCTCCTTCATGGCCGCAATTAGGTGACCAAACCTCTCCTCGATGAGAACTTTCTAGACATTGCCAATAATGCTATCTAATAATATTATTCAAATAATATGAATTATTGATCCGATAATGGAGATAATGTGCGTTGGACAATTATTGAACAACAATAATATAAAATATCAACGCAAAGAATTATTGAATCAATAAAATAAAATATTGAACAAAAGAATTACTGTGAAAAATTATTGAGTAACCAGGCCTTCTTCACGTAAGGATCAATAATTCAACAATATTTATGCGTTTCTTATCCAATGCGTCGCATGGGCAAACAGCGTATGCAACCACGCCAGACATCGTTCCAACTTTTAATTATTTTAATCAAATCAACCCTTACTATTTCAAAATAATAAATAGAGAAAATTAAATTTAATTAATAATATTATGGTGTGAATTTGAATTTTCCTATAAATAGGTGTCTTGGTTAGAATTTATAAATTTTGCAAAAGTATGCAAGTCTTGTTATATTATATTCGATTGCTATCTGGGAATATTCTTGTTTCATTAAAAGTCTTGCTTTCGAGGAATATTTTCTTCTCAAATGATACTATTTCTTCAATCATTATTGTGAGACCCCATTTTAAATAAAGTTTAATTTTATCGATAATTTTTAATATTATGGTGTGAATTTGAGAAATATTATAGACAAAAATATTTTTAAATTTTGCAAAGTATCAAATAATTATATTCGATTGGTGGGGGAAGTTTTACCGAGAATATTATTCGCTGAACTCAATCATCAGTGGACCTAGCGTGTAGTAAAAAAACGACAAAATATTTTATTGAAATAACGCAAGTGGTTTTACAAGATAAGACAACTACTCGCTATTGATTATCGATGCTTATGATTGATTATCGAAGTCACCACTTTGATTCCATTATCACGATTAATAATATGAATTATTATAATGATAATGACGCTTTTGTTTTATTCAGATATTATTAACGTAATAAAATGTAAAATATCTTTTTATATAAAATAGAATACTTTATTAAAGTTATTCTATAAATAGTAATATATTATATTTTATTATGCATAGTGTTGCATAGTGTTTTGCAGTGTTTTTTGTATAGTGTTGCATAAAGTGTTTGCATAGTAAAATGTTTTTATATAAATAGAATATATTATATTTTATTTAAAAGATTTTTCTTTAAATATGGACCGCCGATTAAAGTAAATCAATCTGACCGCTCATGGATTAGTTACTATGCATTCCATTTTCCTATAAATAAAAGCTCATTCCTTCATTATTTTCTTACGAAATTCATCAAACTCTAGAGAGAGAAAATTATAGAGAGAAGTTATAGAGAGAAAATATAGAGAAGAAGAAGAGTATTCTCGCTACTTCACTACTTCTATATTCATTCTTTTTTACTTGTAAGGGGTGTTATTCTTTCTTCGAAGAGAACTTCATTATTCCATTCATTATCATTCTGTTGAATAACTCGTAAAAGTGGCATACCCTATACATAACCTCAGATACGCCAGATACCCTATACTTGGTGAAATCCTTATGTTATTCCATTGCTTATTATTCTGCTTGAATAACTCAGATACGCTGGCTTACCCTATACTTGGTGACATTCTTCTATTATTCTCATTGAACATCCTCGTCATGTGTTTTACACCTTTGACCGGTTCCGCTTTTTATTATTCTCGCTGGAACATCCTCGCTCAGTGTTTTACACCGACCGGGTTCCGCCTTTATCATTCTCGCTGAATATCCTATCTCGTGTTTTTTACACCGGATCCGGGTTCCATCTTTATTATTCTGTTGAACATCCTCGCTTGCGTGAATTTCACACCGACCGGTTCCGTTATTATTATTCTCGCTGAATAACTGCCTATGCGGCACCGCATGCACGGTGATTTCTTTTGTTATTCCATTCTTTATTATACCCAAATAAGTTAAAACTTTGACTTCTATACTCCATGAAATTAGTAGAATATCCTCGATATTTCATGCTTTCATCCAAAGATCTTTTCATGGAAATATTCTTCCGATCATTCTTGAATTTTACTCTACGAAAACAAAGATTATGTCGACAATTTGACGTTAATAATTCATGGATTAAATAATTCTTGAACTTGTTTTATTGAATTATTATGTCATTGTCATCATCCTCATGATATATTATGTTATCTTCGCTTACGCAAGATAGATGAACTTAGTATGATTATGACCGTGGATCATTCTAAGATAATCACGGCTTGTTATAAATGATGTGATAAAAGTCCTCAAAGGGTTCAGTAATGCAAATGATGGATAGTTTTTGGTATGATTATGACCAGTGGGTGATTCTAAGATAGTCGTGACCATTGATAATTTGATGAAAATCCTCGACCGTGGTACGTGGATGATTAGATGTGGTGGTTTATTTATTGTCGAGTCTCAAATGATAAAAATTGATGAAAACCTTTTAAAACCTAAAAGATAGTAGATTTTATTCTCTACTGACTTTTTTAATGGATCAGATATTCCGTCCGCAGCTTAAACCGGTTGTCTATTGTATTTTATCGCTTTAACATCATTGAAGCTAATGATAATTTATTCTCGCATTATCTTAGTCATAATATTTCTTCGGGCTAGTTGAGCTCACCTTTTTTCTTTCACCGTTTCTTCGTGAAATGAGAACATAGCCGGGACGAGCCTGGGAACGAGTAATGGTCCGCAGGATAAGATTAGTAGTCCTCACTATTCGTGAAATAAAGGTGATAATAGTTGTAATGAGGACTCCTTTTGAGTTTGTATAATATCTAGTAGACAATATTTGTATTCAAACTCACGCTTTATGTCGATTGCATACCTATGCTTAGGTTAGTAAGTTATATTTGAATTTATGTACCATGTAAGTGGCGACCCAAGATGGGTGACGATACCTAATTTTGGGGGCGCCACAACAGGTATCGTAGCTTAGGATATGATCCCGCTAAGATGTGAGAATAGTACTAGAGGGGAGAGACGGGAATACCTTCGCTAGTATGACCTACCTAAGTTTATTTGGTATTTGATTGGTCACCGTAGTATAGTGATAATATGTCGTATGTCAATTAACCCTTATTTTGTGGCAAAGTGTTTGAAAATGGCATCCGAGAATGTTGAGAATAGCAGAATGGAGCATAAGAGACCGCTGATTCTCCACGCATCAATAATCAGGACAATGTGCAACAGATGGTGATAATCCTCCGTAAACAACAATACCGATCAATCGACGAACGACGAATGACGCTTAAAAGGTTTTAGAATTCATGCAACATCAAAGCGAAAGCGACTCTCGCCCAAAACGTAGGTGGAAACACGGAAAACTCTCAAGCGGTCACCGCTAAACAATTCAAGGAGCCGGGACCACCGAGTTTAAGGGAGAGCCAAAACCACTTCGCTAAGCATGGATAAAGCAGATTACCAAGATATTTGATGTCTTGGGATGCTCCGAGGAGCAAAGGTTCCTTTTGCCGCTTTTATGTCATGCGCGAGAGGCGACATCATCGGGAATCCAGAAACGTACTCAACCCATCAGATCAAGATATCTTGGGAGAAGTTCCAGAGTCGTTCAACGACAAATACTTTCCTCGAAAGTATTCGCCATACGAAGGAGGAGGTGAGTTTATCAAGTTGAACAAAACAATATGACCGTGTCGCAATACGAGGCAAAATTTGCGAGTTATCACTATTTATCCCCACTGTGGATAAATGAAGAGAGAAATGGCGCGAATGTTTTTAAGAGGTTTGAAGCCGTAGATACGCCAACATCTTATTTCTCATAAACCGTGTTTTTATTCAGATGTTGTAAATAGGGCTCGCTTAGTGGAGCGCGATAACGAGTCAACGCAACTAAAAGAGAGCAAATTTAAGAAAAATTATAATACTAGCGAGTAGTCATCGGGCGGTGACAACAAGCGTGGAGGGAATCAACAAAGCCAGATATGGTAACCACTTCTATGGTAATCGTGGCCAAAATAATAAGAATGGACATTTCAAGAAAAGGAGATTCAACAATGATGGAAAGATGTCAAGACCAAAGACTGTTGTTAAGGAAGGAGAAGGACCACCTATCAGGATGCTTCAAATGCGAGGAGAGGGACACATTAGTCCGAATCACGCCATGTCATCCCAAAGCATGTTATAATTATGGAAGAGAAGGTCACTTAGCTCGATTTTGTCGCATCAAGACAAATTCAACTAGGATGGAGGCACCAAAGGTCATCCCTGCATAAACCAAAGCCAGTAGTTTAGAGAGAGCATTTTTTTTCTCGTGACGAGGAACCCGAATAAAATTATCACGGTAAGTTAATCATAAGCTCATGCAAGTCTATACCGTGTTAGATACCGCCTACCCACTCTTTTATTTCACCTAGTTGTGTCAACGCTTAAATTTGACTCAAGAAGTTAAACTTTGACTTATTGGTTGAAACTTCGTTAGTAGGAGCCTTCATTATCGCTTACTATTTTTAAATCTTGTTGATTCAAATAAACATTTTCACGCTACCTCATCGATCTTATCTTTTTGAAAATACTTGCCTTTGATGTGATTTTTAGGAATCAATTGGTTAGCTAATCATCATGCTTTTCGTAAGGTTGTTAGCTTTTATATTCATAACCAACCTGTTATACTTAATTCAAAGTAACCAAACCCTAAAGTTAATCAACATTATATCAATCCATAAGTAAAGAGCTCCGAACCTTTCGTTGTTGACTTCCTTGTGTGGAATGCACCGGCCGGACTTTCTCAGAGGCGACATCGTGAATGAAGATGACAAGTTTATAGGTATCATTGTGAGGTGCTATCTAGGTTAAGGGATAGAAGTCACAGCTTGGTATCAATGTGACGACTATCCAAGTCTTGGATAAGAGTAATAGCTTTGAATGATATTTCTATCATTAATAAATTTCTTGACGATTTCTTGAAGATTTCCTAGCCTACCCTAGAGCGTGAAATCGAATTTTGTATCGACCCCCCAAAGATAAAAACCCATTTCTTAAACCCTCAAATATTTCTTCAACTAAATGAATAGCTTTACGTGGTTTATGATGAAAGTCATAATAAAAGCATTGGAATAATGAAAATCATGGGTATTCGTGGTATTAGTAAGTTTTATGATGAGTTATGTTGGTTAGTATGTAAAAACATGAAAGTTTCTTAGAAATCACAAAGAGTGGAAAATCGATTTTGATGAAAAACGTAATATGAAATTCAATTGACCATATCTCTTATTATATTTTGAATTTTTGAATGTGGTCAAGTCCTAGAGTTATATCTATGAGTTACCTAACTAATCCAAGTGAAATTACTGGAAAAGGTGTTGTAGATTTTGTGTGTGGACTGATTTTAGCAAAGGAGGCCAAAGCTGTAAATTTCAAAAATGCTACTGCCTAGAAACTTTAAGGGCTGTTTCGGCCACTTAAATTATGAGAAAATTCTGGCCTTTTGGGACATGAAGGTATATGGTATAAAGTATCTCCTGTCCAAAAATGAGCTCATTCTCGACTTAAAATGAGCAAGTTATGACTATTTCAATATTTAGGTTTTTCCGATTTAAAAACGCTATAACCGGAGTTCTATAACTCCGATGACCATGAAATTTAAACTAGAAGCTCACGTTAACATGTGTAAGGTCCTGCCAAGATTTGGGAATTTTTGGAGTTAAACTTGAGGTAGCTAATTTCTTAAGGAATTAATTAGAAATTGATTTTTGAAAAATAGTAAATGAATTTTAAAAATTCCGAGAAAAATATATGTTCATTATGAGACTATATTATGCTAAATCCCAGAAAAGAAATATTTTTGGGACTGATTTGGTATTTTTCATGAAAATAGTTTAGTTACTTAACATATGAGTTAAATATGTTATGTGAAGTAACAAAGTTAAAAAATAGGATTTTATGGCTAGAGAATCTTATATAGAGTATATGCATATTTTTTGAGAGATTTGATAATTGGTGATGATATCTTATGAGTATGACATTTTGAATGATTAAATGCATTATATGGTAAAGCGTAAACAATTAAGATAAATTGTTTATAAATTTAAGAAGTGATTAAAATATTGTTATAATATTAATGATATTAGATTATGAGATTATTAAGTGATTGAAAACATGGGATATTCTTGAATCCTCGGATAAATTATATTATAAATGTTTAATATTTATCCTTTATCTCATTTGATTGATTCTTTATATCATTATCCTCATGCTTATATTATGTTGAAAGTCATCTCGTGGCTCTTTTGGATAGATGGACTTGGTATGATTATGACCGTGGATTGTTCTATAATAATCATAACCGTAATTGAATACACAATTATCTTCGTCAGTAGTATGGATAATTTGTGGTCGTGATACTAATGAATACACAATTATCTTTGGCCGTAGTACTATGGATAATTTGTGGTCGTGATACTAATGAATACACAATTATCTTTGGTAGTAGTGCATGGATAATTTGTGGTCGTGATACTAATGAATACACAATTATCTTCGGTAGTAGTGCATGGATAATTTGTGGTCGTGATACTAATGAATACACAATTATCTTCGCCAGATTATCTTTGGTCGTGATACTAATGAATACACAATTATCTTCGGATAAGTGCATGGATAATGGATAATTTGTGGTCGATACTAATGAATACACAATTATCTTTGGTAGTAGTATGGATAATTTGTGGTCGTGATACTAATGAATACACAATTATCTTTGTCCGTAGTGCATGGATAATTTGTGGTCGGATGATACTAATGAATACACAATTATCTTTGGGCGTAGTGCATGGATAATTTGTGGTCGGATACTAATGAATACACAATTATCTTCGTAGTAGTACATGGATAATTTGTGGTCGTAATACTAATGAATACACAATTATCTTCGGTCAGTAGTGCATGGATAATTCGTGGTCGTGATACTAATGAATATCCTCGGCCCGTAGTGCGGGATGATTCGATGATATGGATTAATTATCGAAATGAGTCTCAAAGAATGAAATATTAATTCATGGATGTGGTAAAAGTCATCTTCGTCAGAAGTGCATTGATAGACTTGGTATGATTACGACCACCGATTATTCTAATAATCATGATCAGATTGAAAACACGAATATCCTCGCCAAGAGTGCATGGATAATTCGTGGTCGTGATACTATTAAGCTAAGTCTCAAAGATTATTGGTTTTACAAATTATATATCTTTAAATTTCAGAGTGCAAGATGAATTGTTAATGAATATCTTCGGTAGGATTGCAAAGATGAATTTAATGTTTTCAACGATAAAGGTATTCAAGGTATCCTCACCTCTTTATCATATCAGTATCGCACTTAATTTCGAGGGCTAAATTCCATAAGGAGGGAGATCAGTGAGACCCCGTATTTTATCAATAAAGATTTAAATTTTGTCAAATAATTTTTAATATTATGGTGTGAATTTGAGATAATATTATAGTTGTGGGTAGTATTTATAAATTTTGCAAAGTATGCAAGTGGTTATATTATATTCGATTGGTCTGGGAATATTCGGTTTAGCAGGAATATTCGTATAACTACTCAATCATCAGTGGACCCTACAAATGTAATTATTGTTTGATCGAGAAAACGACAAAAATATTTTATCAAATAACGGCGGAAGTTTTACCGTTGATACCGTTGAACTACTCTAAGAGTAAAAGTACAAGAATACGTGTGGTTGCATAAGAAGACACCTGTATTGATTATCGATGCTTATGTGAGAAGTCACCAGTTTGATTCCATTATCATTTATTAATAATATGAATTATTATAATGATAATGACGCTTTTGTTTTATTCAGATTATTAACGTAATAAAATGTAAACATCTTTTTATATAAAATAGAATACTTTATTAAAGTTATTCTATAAATAGAATATATTATATTTTATTATGCATAGTGTTGCATAGTGTTTTGCATAGTGTTTTGCATAGTGTTGCATAGTGTTTTGCATAGTAAAAAATATTTTATATAAATAGAATATATTATATTTTATTTAAAAGATTTTTCTTTAAATATGGACCGCCGATTAAAGTAAATCAATCTGACCCGCTCATGGATTAGTTACTATGCATTCCATTTTCCTATAAATAAGCTCATTCCTTCATTATTTTCTTACTTAATTCATTGAAACTCTGAGAGAGAAATTATAGAGAGAAGCTATAGAGAAAATTATAGAAAGAAGAAGAGTATTCTCACTACTTCACTACTTCTATATTCATTTTTTTTACTTAGTGGGTGTTATTCTTTCTTCTTGAGAGAAACTTCATTATTCCATTCATTATCATTCTGCTGAATAACCTCGTAAAAGTGGCATACCCTATACATAACCTCGTGATACGCCAGATACCCTATACTTGGTGAAATCCTTATGTTATTCCATTGCTTATTATTCTGCTGAATAACTCAGATACGCGGTTTACCTATATACTTGGTGACATTCTTCTATTATTCTCGCTGGAACATCCTCGTCTCATGTGTTTTACACCGGACCGGTTCCGCTTTTTATTATTCTCGTTGAACATCCTCGTCTGTGTTTTTTTACACCGACCGGTTCCGCCTTTTTATCATTCTCATTGGAATATCCTATCTGTGTTTTTTACACCGGATCCGGTTCCATCTTTATTATTCTCGTGGAACATCCCGCTTGGTGTGAATTTCACCGACCGTTCCGTTATTATTATTCTCGTTGAATAACCTCGCCTATGCGGGCACCGCATGCATGGTGATTTCTTTTGTTATTCCATTCTTTATTATACCCAAATTGGTTAAAACTTTGACTTCTATACTCCATGAAATTAGTAGAATATCCTTGATATTTGCGCTTTCATCCAAAGATCTTTTCATGGAAATATTCTTCCGATCATTCTTGAATTTTACTCTCACTTAAACAAAGATCATGTCGACAATTTGACGTTAATAATTCATGGATTAAATAATTCTTGAACTTGTTTTATTGAATTATTATGTCATTGTCATCATCCTCATGATATATTATGTTATCTTCGCTTACGCATAGATGAACTTAGTATGATTATGACCAGTGATCATTCTAGTATAATCATGGCTTGTTATAAATGATGTGATAAAAGTCCTCAAAGGGCCTGTAATGCAATGATGGATAGTTTTTGGTATGATTATGACCGTGGGTGATTCTAGAGATAGTCATGACCATTGATTGATAATTTGATGAAAATCCTCGACCGTGGTACGTGGATGATTAGATGTGGTGGTTTATTTATTAAAAGTCTCTCAAATGATAAAAAATTGATGAAAACCTTTAAAACCTAAAAGATAGTAGATTTTATTCTCTACTTGACTCTTTTTAATGGATTGCATATTCCACCATGAGCTTAAACCGGTTGTTCATTGTATTTTATCGCTTTAACATCATTGAAGGCTAATGATAATTTATTCGCATTATCTTAGTCATAATATTTCTTCTCATCGCTAGTTGAGCTCACCTTTCTTTCACCGTTCTCTTCAGAAATGAGAACATACCGGGACGAAGCCTGGGAACGGAGTAATGGTCCGAGAGGATAGCATTAGTAGTCCTCACTATTCGTGAAATAGTGTGATAATAGTTGTAATGAGGACTCCTTTTGAGTTTGTATAATATCTAGTAGACAATATTTGTATTCAAACTCACAGTTTATGTCGTATTGTACATGACAGTTAGGTTAGTAAGTTATATTTGAATTTATGTACCATGTAAGTGGCGACCCAAGATGGGTGACGTATACCTAATTTTGGGGGCGTCACAATTATGCTGAAATATTGGTTGGAATTTTTTTATCAAATTTGGAACCTTTTCATGTCGGGGTTACTATTTATGGGTTACTATTCATGAGTTACTATTCACGATTTACTATTCATGAGTTACTATTCACGAGTTACTATTCATGAGTTACTATTCATGAGTACTATTCAAGAAGCGTGAAGATGTTTTTTTGTGAAATCTTTTGGTGTCAGAGTTACTATTCACGTATACGACACTATTCACGTATACGGCATTATTCACGAATACGGCACTATTCACCGAAAAATGAAATTTCTTCTTTTTGTCCAAAATATCTATTCTGGATACTAGCTTTGATTGTATCCATGTTTTGATCATTCTTGAATTTTACTCCACTCTGATTACTTATGAAGTATTTTTGAACTTGGATTGTTTAAAATACGAATCCTTAATAATTGTTCTTTTGTTTCACTAGATTCGTTTTCTTTCAAATATTTTTCATCATCCTCAGTCCTAAATGATGATATTATTGAATATCTTTGGCCTGTAGTGCAAAGATGAATGATTTCTTGATGAACATCTTTGGCGTAGTGCAAAGATGAGCAGTGTTGAGATGAACATGACTCTTGATTAATATCTTTGGCCGTGGTGATGCAAAGATGAGCAGTGTTTAGAGCGAACATGACCAATCGATGAATATCTTTGGCCCAGAGTGCAAAGATGAATATTTGATTCCGGATATATATTGATTGATGTTACAGGATAAAATATCGACGATGAACTTTTAAATTCATATATAGAAGATAGTAGTTTGCATTCTCTACTTAACTCTTCTAATGAATTATTATTTCATTGCGAAGATTGATTTAAAACCGGTTTGTCTATTGTATTCTATTAGATTTTTCCCTGTTGAAGACTAACGATAATTTGTTGTATATTATCTTAGTCATAATATTCTTTACTGGGCTAGTTGAGCTCACACTTTTCTTGTTGTTCCATTTTTCTTCTCGGGAGGCGAGAATGTAAGCGATGCAGTCGGGGTATGGAATGATGGTTATAGAGAGAGTTGTTTAGTAGTCCTCACCATTTTTGTAAAATAATGTATAAATAATTGTGATGAGGATTTATTTGGGTATGTATATTGTCTAGAAGACAATAATTGTATTTAAACTCACAGTATATATGTTGTCGTATTTTATATGACAAAATGTATTAATAAAGTTGTAGTTATTTACGTACCATGTATTTGGCGACTCGAGAATGGGTTGGATGGAATGGACCTATTTTGAGGCGTCCACAGCTTGGTATCGAGCTTAGGATATGATCTTTGGCGGAGATCGGGAATAGAACTAGGAGGGAGAGACGCAGTAAATCCTTCGCTAGTGTGTCCTACCTAAGCTTATTTGTTAGTTGGTTAGTATATAGGGATATTATGTGATATATTGATTCCTTAATTAACCCTTGTTTTATGACAAGATTTGAGAATATCGAATCGAGAATATTAACAATGGAAATGAGACCGTGGAGACGCTTTGTACTCACCAACGAGGAGAACGTCAAACAGTGGCAATGTTCCTCTTGTGAACAACACCAATGAAAGCGATGATGAACGAGGGATGTTTAGAAGCTTTTTTGCGATTCATGCAAAATCGACGATGGAGACTCGTGTTCAAAATACAGGGAAATGATAGAAATTCACGGGTTGTCGCAAATGCAAGCGATTCGAAAGAGTTGGGACCACTAGAATTACGGGAAAGCGGGATCCGATTAAAGGCGAGACGTGGGTCAAACAAATTACCAAGATATTCAATGTCTTGGGATGCACGGAGAATAGAAAGTTCCATTCGCTACTTTTATGTTCAAGATGTGAGGCGATTCTTTGGTGGGAATCATGGAAGCGTACCCATCCATTTGCACTCGGCATGTCGTAGGAGACGTTTAAGAAACAATTCAATGACAAGTACTTCCACGAAAGTATTCGTCGTATGAAGGAAGTGGAGTTTATTAGGCCATGCAGAATAACATGACGGTCCCAAAGACGAGGCGAGTTCATGAGTTATCCAGTTTGCACCTCATTTGGTGGAGAATGATGAGCGATGACGCGGATGTTTACGAGAGGTTTGAAACCCGACATACGTCAAGATCTCATTTCTCATAAATTTTCTCTATTTAGATGTTGTCAATGGGCTGGCTCATTGTTAGAAGCGAGATAACGAAAATACGCTCAACCGAGGGACCATAACCAGGATCATACCAAGATAGCGATCATCGAATAACGATAACCAATGGAGAAAGAAGAATACGGACAAAAGGCGGTAACCACTCGGTGGTAATCGTGGCCATGAAAATAGAAGAAGCGAGTCGGGAGGAGATTTTAAAAAGAGGAGATTCAACAACGACCATGTGAAGACGTCAGCGCCAGTAGCAACTGGTTCCAATGGGAGGAGAAAGACCACCGGTCGTATGTTATAAATGCGGGAAAGAGGGACATATCAGCCCAAACTTCCCACAACAGTTTAAGGTATGCTATAATTGTGGAAAAGAAGGACATATCGCTCTAGATTGTATGGTATCGAAACCCAGTCCAGCGGGAATGGTGACTCAAAAGGATGTCCCAGAAAAGTCAAAGTCAACGGTTCCTGGAAGAGCGTTTGTCGTGACCAGTCAAAATGCGAGGAACCCGAACGAAGTTAGCACGGGTTAGTTAATTATAAATTCTTGCGAAGTTTATACCTTACTAGATACCCCTCTACCCATTCTTTTATCTCTCTTGCTTGCGCTCAACGCTTTTAACTTGACTACGGAGAAATTAGACTTTGACCTATTTATGGAGACTCAGTTAGGAGAAACTTTCATTACATCCGTTGTTTAGAAATCTTGCTTGATTCAGTTGGCACTATCACATTACCTATTAACCTTATTTCTATAGAGATATTTGCTTTGATGTGATTTTAAGGTTAACTACTCATCACGCCGAAATTGATTACTTTCGTAAGGTTGTTAGTTTTCATATTCCTAAGCAACTTTGTTATTCAATTCAAGCAATCAAACCATTGTAGTCAAACATTTTCATATCAAGCCATGAAGTCATTCATTTATTACGGATGTCAAGTTTTCTTAGTCCATGTTATGGATTTGAATTAAGACACGTCGATTTGAATAATATTCCTCGTGTTATTGATTTTTCCCGACGTATTTCTGAAGAATTCCTTGCTTACTCCCAAAGCTCGATATTAAATTTTGTATCGACTTTGAACCCTGGACAAAACTCATTTCTAAAATCTCATATCAAATGGCTCTATTGAACTTCGTGAGTTAAAATTCAACTGTAGAATTTGGTACTGAGCCTTTATCCGGTGACTTCCTTTGTGGAATGCACCGGCCGACATCTCGTAGGGGACACCATATTCGTGCGATTATAAATCGGTAGGTGTCATTGTAACGTCTTATCCAAGGTTGGGATATGAGTCACGGTTGAGAACAACCTAAGTCGGTGTGTCGAAATACGTAGCTTTCTAGGCTTAGTTGGTTATTATCGGAGATTCGTTGAAGGATATTCTCGAATCGCTATTCCATTAACGCAGCTGACTCGTAGAGATACAAAATTTGAATGGATCAAGGAATGTGGGAAGAGCTTCGAAGAACTCAAGAGGAGACTCATTTCAGCACATGTTCTGACCATGCCATCCTGGAAAAGCGAACGTGGTAGCTGACGTGTTGAGTAGAAGATCGTATACAAGTACGAGTACAATATTGTCAAAGACTAATTTCGTATAATTTACAAATAATAGAGATGGAGATGAAAACTCTAGGTACCCACGTGATGATATACGAGTATAATCGACTTTAATCGATAAAGTTAAAGCTGCTCAAGCTACACACCGGCACTGATGAATTTGAAGAAGGAGGTTCAAGAAGTTGTTATTTCAAAAGCGAGAATCGGTGAGGTGAGGAAAGCTCAAACCTTCGATTAATTAATCCATTTGAAATTCTTGATCGAATAGGAACTGTGGCCTATAGACTCATTTTACCGCCAAGTATGACGCATGTTCATAACGTTTTTCATGTATCGATGTTACGTAAATATGTGGACGACCCGAACCATGCCATTGAGTTAGAACCGAACGAAATAGCCGAAGACTTAACATACGAGGAAGTACCTGTCAAGATCTTGTAGAGGAAAGAACATGTCCTATGTACCGAGGTTATACCACAAGTTAAAGTTTTGTGGAGAAACCATGCTATTGAGGAAATGACCTGGGAGTTGGAAATGGAAATGAAAGCGAGGTATTCTCATCTTTTCGAAACATCAGGTACGTACGTCAATTTCGAGGACGAAATTTCATAAGGAGGGGAGGTTGTAAGACCCCAACTTATTATTAATGAAATTTAATTTTCTATTTTGAAATAGTAAGGGTTGATTTGATTAATGTGGATAGTTATGGGTAAAATACGCAAAAATTTCAAAATAAGCAAGTGGTTATAAAATATTCATTGTTGTCGGGGAATATTCGTTTGGTCGTGGAATATTCGTATGCGGCAATATTTACGCGAGATTTTGTGGGCCCCATAACGAAAAAGCGATTGGATGAAGAAAACGACAAATATAAGTGGTTTAAAAATAACGATAGTAGTTATTCACAGTTAATCTTGTTAAAATACTCGGTGGTTAAAACACAAGAAGATTACCAGTATTGCACCAATTATTGATTCTTACGTAAGAATGCACTACTCAATAATGGTTACAGAATTACTGCTCAAGATTTTATTGATTTAATAATTCTTTGCGTTGATATTTTATATTATCTTTGTTGTTTCAATAATTGTCATTACATAGTATTTTTCATTATCGAAGCAATAATTCATATTATCCTGAATAATATTATTAGAAAACATTATTGGCAATGTCTAGAAAGTTACATCTAAGGAGAGGTTTGGTCACCTAATTACTTGGCGCCAAGATGAGAGAAAATCTTTATTGGAAAGCCCCTCTTTCTCAGGAGCGGCTGTCACGGTTGCAAGATCTTGTGATTCTGTAATATTATTTGTGAATAATTAATTATTGATTTATATGATGAGGAAAATATTAATTTTATGTGGATATAGATGGAGAAAATTTTTAATGTGACAATTGTTGAAAATTAATATTTTATTTTTTCTCGATAAAATAATTCATTTAAATATATTATTTTAATAATATATTAACGGTGATATTTTTATAATGAATGTGGGATATATGAGTATATGAGGAGGAAGAGTATTTTTGTGGCAATAAATGTTTAACACATATTTTGTGTGTTGGTGGACACAATTATCGAATAGAAATTTGATTATAAATTGTAAATCGCTTTGCTTATGGATTTCGGTCAATTTCTGTTTAGAATTTGGAAAAACTTTCTTCTGTAAAGTTGTAGAGAATTGAATTTCCTATAAAAAGTCGCGAGATTCGAATTTTCTGACAAAAGGGCTATTTATTATGAATTATTGAAGTTCCGAAGCTCCGAAATAGTTAATTTTTGAAGTTTTAATTATGTTAAATAAGAAAAACGTTTTTTAAAAGTTTTGTGAGGTGGGCTACTTATGTTGAATGCTGAATTCAGTTGATAAAAAGTGTGTGTAAAAATTTAATAAATATATATTAATATTTTATTAAATTTTCTGCTTTGGTGTTCTAAGCATTTTCCTATAAATAGGGTGTTTAGGTTAGAATTGAAAATCACACCGAAACTCTGAAATTTTCTTTCTCTATATTATCGAAATGTATTCTTGTGAGTATTTTGAGTATACTTTGAGTATTGCTATACTATGCAAGTTCAAGTCAAAGTCTATATCCTGTTTCAACTAGAAATCTTGTCTTTCGAGGTAAGGATGTTATTTTCTTCTCAAATGATATTATTTCTTCAATATCATTATCTGAAATATTGGTTGGAATTTTTTATCAAATTTGGAACCTTTTCATGTCGGGGTTACTATTTATGGGTTACTATTCATGAGTTACTATTCACGAGTACTATTCAAGAAACGTGAAGATGTTTTTTTGTGAAATTTCTATCTTTTGGTGTCGGAGTTACTATTCACGTGTATACGACACTATTCACGATATCTGACACTATTCACGAATCGGCACTATTCAATAGAAAAATGAAATTTCCTCTTTTGTCCAAAATATCTATTCGGATACTAGCTTTGATTGTATCCATGTTTTGATCATTCTTGAATTTTACTCCACTCGATTACTTATGAAGTATTTTTGAACTTGGATTGTTTAAAATACGAATCCTTAATAATTGTTCTTTTGTTTCACTAGATTCGCTTTTCTTTGAAATATTTTTCATCATCCTCACCCTAAATGATGATATTATTGAATATCTTTGGCTTCAGAGTGCAAAGATGAATGATTTCTTGATGAATATCTTTGGCCCGTAGTGCAAAGATGAGCAGTGTTTGAGATGAGCATGACTCTTCGATTAATATCTTTGGCCCGTAGTGCAAAAGATGAACAGTGTTTAGACGAACATGACCAATGATGAATATCTTTGGCACCAGTAGTGCAAAGATGAATATTTGATTCCAGATATATATTGATTGATGTTACAGGGATAAAATATCGACGATGAACTTTTAAATTCATATATAGAAGATAGTAGTTTGCATTCTCTACTTAACTCTTCTAATGAATTATTATTTTTGCTGCGAAGATTGATTTAAAACTGGTTGTCTATTGTATTCTATTAGATTTTTCCCTGTTGAAGACTAACGATAATTTTTGTATATTATCTTAGTCATAATATTCTTTATCGGGCTAGTTGAGCTCACCCTTTTCTTGTTGTTCCATTTTTCTTCTCGGGAGGCGAGAATGTGTAGCGAAACTGCAGTCGGGGTATGGAATGATGGTTATAGAGAGAGTTGTTTAGTAGTCCTCACCATTTTTGTAAAATAATGTATAAATAATTGTGATGAGGATTTATTTGGGTATGTATATTGTCTAGAAGACAATAATTGTATTTAAACTCACGAACAGTATATGTTGTGTGTATTTTATGCGACAAATGTATTAATAAAGTTGTAGTTATTTCTGTACCATGTATTTGGCGACTCAGAATGGGTTGAATGAAATGGACCTATTTTGGGGGCGTCACAACCAGCACCTGTTGCAAATGTGGAGGGGAAGGACACATTAGTCCAAACTGTACGATGCAGTCCAAAGCATGTTACAATTGTGGAAAAGAAGGTCACCTAGCCCGATTTTGTCATGCACCAAAGTCAAGTCTAGCTGGGACGGTGGCACCAAAGGCGGATACGAACAAAACAAAGTCGGTGGTTTCAGGAAGAGCGTTTTTCGTTACTTCTCAAAAAGCGAGTAACCCGAACGAAGTTAGCACGTGTTAGTTAATTATAAATTCTTGTGAAGTCTATACCTTATTAGATACCGGTTTTACCCATTCTTTTATCTCTCTTGCTTGCGCTCAACGTTTAAATTTGACTCCAAAGAAATTAGACTTTGACTTATCTGTTGAAGCTTCGTTAGGAGAAACCTTCATTACATGTGTTATCCAAGTCTTGGATGAGAGTCACAGTTTTGAATGATATTTCTATTGTTAATGAATTTCCTGACGTATTCCCGGAAGAACTTCTTAGCCTACCCCTAGAGCGTGAAATCGAATTTTATATTGACCCCAGTACAAAACTCATTCCTAAAACCCTCAAGTATTTCTTCACCCAAAACGAACGTATAATGCGCTAAAGACGTTGGCTCGAGCTGTTGAAGATTACGATCATACCATTCAACATCATTGTGGAAAAGCGAACGTGGTAGCTGACGCGTTGAGTAGAAGATCATATGCGTTTACAAGTGCGAATATACGAACATACGTGAAGATAACGAATATATGATTAGAACCGACTTTAGTCGATAATGTTAAAACTGCTAAAGCTACAGACCCGGAGCTGATGAATACGAAGAAGAAGGTTCAAGAGGGCATTATTTTAAAAGCAAGAGTTGCTGAAGAGAGGAAATATCAACCCTCGATTTAATTTGCCCATTTGAAATCCTCGATCGAGTAGGAACTATAGCCTATAGACTCGCTTTACCGCCAAGTATGTCTCGTGTTCATAACATTTTTCATATATCCATGTTACGTAAATACGTGAAAGATCCGAACCACATTATTGAGTTAGAACCGGACGAAATAGCGGAAGATTTATCGTATGAGGAGATACGTGTTAAAATCTTGGATAAAAAGGATCGTATTTAATACTCAAAGGATATACCTCAAGAGTTAGAATTTGAAATGAAGTCAAGGTATCCTCACCTCTTCGGCATACCAGGTACGTACGTAAATTTCGAGAGCGAAATTTCATAAAGAGGAGAGATTGTAAAATCCCAAATTTTACAAATAAAGATTTAATTTTCTCAAAATATTTTTTTGAATATTATGGTGTGGATTTGAGATAATGTTATAGTTGTGGGTAGTATTTATAAATTTTGCAAAGTATACAAGTTGTTATATAATATTCGATTGGTCGGGGAATATTCTTTTTGTCAGGGAATATCCGTGCATTTATTTGTGACAATCATTAGTGGACCCCACAACATAATTATTGTCGGATTAAGAAAACGACAAAATATTTTATAAAAATAACGCGGAGGTTTTACTGTTAAAACTGTTGAACTACTTTCGGTAGTAAAAGTACAATGTACATGTGGTTGCATAGTAGTAGCACCGGTATTAATTATTGATGCTTACGTGAGAAGTCACTCGGTTTTGTTCAATTATTACTACTGATAATGTTGCATAGTATCTCACGTTATTTGATTCAATTATTGTCGATATTTTGTATATTATTAAATCAATAATTGAGACGACGAGGTTATTAATATTATTATTTGCAATATTAACGATGTATAGAAGTTCTGCCAAGGAGAGTTTTGGTAACCTAATTGCGCACTAATAGGGAAAAATCCTTATTGGAAAGCCCTCTTTCCAGGAACGACACAGTCGATTAATATTGTGAATTATAATAATGATGATAAATATTGTTAAATATATTGAGGTGTCTTTTATGAAGTCACGAAAGTTTATATATATATATATATATATATATATATATATATATAAATTTTGTTTTATTAGTATTATTAATGTAATAAAATGCGAATTTTTTTATATAAAATAGAATACTTTTATAAAGTTATTTATTTTATTAGACAATAATTAGAATATAATATATTTTATTATGTATAGTATTTTGCATAGTAAATTTTTTTATATAAAATAGAATACTTTTATAAAATTATTTATTTTATTAGACAATAATTAGAATATAATATATTTTATTATGCATAGTGTTTGCATAATTACTGCGTAGTGTTTGCATAGTAAAATCTTTTTATATAAAATGAATACTTTAAAAAGTTAATTATTTTATTAGATTTTAAATAATAATATATATATATATATATATATATATATATATTATATTATATTATATTATATTGCATAGTATCCTTTCTATTTTCCTATAAATAGGATGCTTAGTTAGAATTGAAATCACACTAGAAATTCAGAGAATTCTCTTCTATAATCTTGAGTGTATTTCTTTAGAGTTTTAAGAAGCTTTGATCGTAGTGCAAGTTTTCTTCAAGTATATCCCCATCCTCACCCGCTTCTGAAAGTAGTACTCTTCTTTATAAGGTAAGGGTATTATTTCTTTCTTCGTATTCATGAAGAGAACTTCTATTATTCCATTTTTTTATTCTGTTGGAATAACCTGTATACGTGGTCTACCCTATACTTGGTGAAATTATTCAGTTATTCCATTCTTTATCATTATGTTGGAATAACTTTTGTCTGTCAATCTGCATACATGGTGAAATTCTTCTCATTATTCCATTCTTTATTATTCATTTGAACATCTTATCTCAAGCGCTTCTGCGTGACTTTTGGTTCCGTTATTTATTATTCTGTTGGAACATCCTGCTTGCATGCGAATTTCGCTTTGACACAGTTCTCGTTATTTATTATTCATTGGAATATCCTATCTCATGCGTTCTGCGTGACTGAATTCCGTTATTTATTTATTATTTTATTGGAATAACATGTCTGTGCGGTTTATCGCATGCCTGGTGATTTCTTTTGTTATTCCATTCTTTATTATACTCAGTTGGTTAAAGTTTTGACTTCTATACTCCATAAAATTAGTGGAATATCCTTGATATTTGCTCTTCATTCAGTATCTTTTCATGAAAATATTCTTTTGAACATTCTTGAATTTTACTCTACAAAGAAGTATCATGTTGACAATTTGGACGTTATTAGTTCCTGGACAAATTAATTCTTGAACTTATTTTATTGAATTCTTATATCATTGTCATCATCCTCATGTTTATATTATGTTGAAAGTCATCTATGGCCTGTAGTGCATAGATGGACTTGGTATGATTATGACCAGGGATTAATCGGTATAATCATGACCGTAATATTATAAATGATGTGGTAAAAGTTCTCATTGGCCCGTAGTGCATTGATGGACAGTTGTTGGCATGATCATGACCATTGATGAATACACGAATATCCTTGGCCCGTAGTGCATGGATAATTTGTGATCGTGATACTAATGAATATCATTGGCCCTAGTGCAGGGATGATGTGAATTATTTATTAAGTTGAGTCCTAACGATAAAAGTGGTGAAAAACTTTTTTTAAATCATAAAAGATAGTAGATTTTATTCTCTACTTGACTCTTTTAATGGATTGCTTGTTCCGCTGCAGTTAAACTTGATATTTGTTATATTTTATCGGTTTAACACTTTGAAGAAACTAACGATAATTTTTTTTCGCATTATCTTAGTCATAATATTTCTTCTTTAGCTAGTTGAGCTCACCCTTTTGCTTTCATTTTTCTCTTGAAATGAGAACGTAGCGAGGGACTAGTCGGGGAGCAGAATGTGGTCCGGATGATAGCATTAGTAGTCCTCACTATTCTATGAAATAATGTGATAATAATTGTAATGAGGACTTATTCGAGAGTGGATATTATACTGAAGACAATATTTGTATTAAAACTCACAACTCTTGTTGTATATTTAAGATTGTATTTGTATTACATACTATGTATTTAGTGACTCAGAATAGGTGATGTATACCTATTTTGGGGGCGTCACATTGTGTCCACCTCTAAAACGTTAAATAATTAGGGACGGATGTAGTATAATAATTGTGTATTGAGAGAAATTAAAATATTTGTATGATGAAGGCTAAGGTTGTAAACAAAAAAACAGTTCGAGCTCGACTTGAAAAATTATGAGCGAGACTCAGATTCGTTAATTATATGATCCAAATTTGAGTATAAAAAATAGTTCGAAAAAAAATATGAGTAGAATCCGAACAAGGTTATACTCGACTCGTTTAAGATTCAAACTACTCGAATTATTGATTGTGATTTGATACATACTCGATTGATACAGATTCAATTAGATACTCGATATATTCTTTTATAATATATATAAAATTAAATCAAATTATGATAATTAATTATTATTATTCTATTTTATTTTTAATTTTAATTGTGATTTATATTTGTGAAGTGTAATAGTAAATATATTTTCTCATTTTATAATAAAATAATAAATTTAATTTAAAATTATATTTATTATAAAGCTAGTTATTTTGTGAAAACTCGAATTCGAACTTGAATTTGAAACTCGCAAGTAGTTTAAATATAATTTGATCCGAGTCAGATCGAATTCGAGTAATAAATATATGAGTCTAGTCGAGTCGAATTCAAGTAGAATTTTTTAAATACAATTTTAATTCGACTATAAATTTAATGTTTCGAGTCAAATTCGAGTAGCTGTCTCTATTTATTTCTGTTAGACTCAATTACACACTTATAAAGACTATTAATAATTCTAGGATAATAATTTTGTAGCCAGAGTAATATGTGCCGTTAAAAATTTAAAATATTAGTAAAACAAATGTAAAAGTTACTTGGCTGGGGGAAGATTCAATCAGACTCATATCAGGCTGAAGTTCCACTCTTTAGAAAGGTATATATTTCACTGTTTATTTATTCTGACAGTAAAATTATTACTCTATTATTATGGATAATAAAATTATTACTCTACCATTATCAACTTTATAAATATTAATCATCTCAATTAATATAAAAAAAATTAAAAAAAGAAAAAAAAGTGGCAGGAGTGTCATTTTTGGAAGTGGTTAGCATGAAACTTATTTTTAAGTAAGTTGGTCAATTGACCAATAGAATACTGACACGCAAATAAAACTCTATGTATGTCAGCATTCTATTAGTCAATTAATTAATTTATCTAAAAATAAATTTCATACTAATCGAATCCGTAATCATTCATGGAATTAACGAGCTCTGCACACTACATATTCACGTGGAGGAAAGTAAAAGACAAAGACATGTTTGGATAAAGTCATCAATTAATCTTATGCTCAAGGCAAGAGTGCAAGAACACAAAAGTTAATGAATCATCACGGGTCATTGGCTAGACTGGCGTGATGTTTGCATTCTGCCGACATAAAATCATTTGAAAGAGAGCAGATCTTCTGTCCCCAAATTTTATATTTCTCGTGTCCTCCCATTTAAATTTTGACACATATTTTTTTATTTAATTTTAGAATTAATTAGTGTTAAGTAAGAGACTAGGTATCAAAATTTAAGTCGAGAGACACAAGGGAACAGAAAATTAGGGGACAAAAGATCTGCCCTCCATTTTAAATGTCCTTCAAGTTGACACGTATGAAAATTATTTCAATTCTATAAACATAAAAATAGTTAATATAAAATTAACTTTAATTAATTAACCAATACAATATCGATATGCAGACGATGAGTGATTTCTTTCTGCGTGTTAGTACTGTATTGATCAATTAACTAACTTACTATGAAATTAATTTTATGATAACCGAATCTTATAAATATAATTTTATTTAGAATAAATTATTTAACTAAAATAGTTTTTTTCCTGATGATAATAATATAAAATGATCACTCTCAAATATAACAACACAAATTTATTATCATGTTATTATTATTAAAATAAACGGTGATTATTACCATTGTTGATGATGTAAGAATAATAATTATGTCGACAAAGCAACAAGTATAATTAAAACTCAAATATAGCTGAAACAAGTGTAAAATATTACTTCCTCAGTTCCATACTAACTGTCTCTTTAAAAATAAAAATTTATTTTAATTTATTTATTGTTTACAATTTTCTAGGAGAAAAATTATTTATTTTTCTATATTACCCCTAACTTCTCTCATTTTCTTTTTTGTATTAATAGTTTCTAACTTTCCATAAAGAGTTAGTGATAGAATTTCATAAAATTTTAATTCTTAAATAATAGTATTAAATGACTTTATGTGCATGAAGCTAAAAAAGACTATTATTATGGAATGAAGGTATTAAAAGTATTACTAAATGTATATTTACTCTAAATAATATTATGTGCAAAATTGTAAATAAAAATTTCTGCACCAATTATATAGGACTCATGTATTATTTAGTAATAAAAATGTGTAAAACATTTAATAGTATGTCTTTCTATTTTATCTCCTTTTTTATACCCTTTTTGCACAATTATTTTATCAAGGTTATGTTTGGTTACAATAATAATGCATAAGTACAGATTATTTAAATAATTTTTTCCCATAGGTTTTCCCTGGATGGTGGCCGGGAGTATACAATCGACATAAGTAACTCTAACAAAGTAGTACTTTCCTAGCTAGCTGGATTTCCCAATTTAATGACCAAAAGGCTCTCCCTACCCATTCTGATCCCTGACTAAATATTTAATACTCCATAATACATACATATTATAAATTATTATATATATATATATATATATATATTAGGGTAATAAAGAAAGTGACTAAACCCCAACATTTGATGCCGTTGTTCAAATGAGACTTTGAGACGAGTCATAGACTCCAAATATCTTGGGTTCGAATACTACAAGGTCTAATTTGTCAAGTCAATAAAAATGATCACGGGGACGTGATCGCAAACCTGTATAAAAAGCTTGACTCGAGGTTGGAGAGATTAGTTGGACAGTAAATGTACCGTATATCGGTATATTCCACATTATTAAAAAAAAAAAAAAGAAGAAGAAGAAAGAAAGTGGCTAGATAGACAAATAAATAATTGGATTGGATGACACGGATCGGAGAAGAGACTTTCTATTTTTGCACTTTGACATAGAAAGCGATAAATATGCATTGTTCGTGAAATAATCAAATGGGGGAACTCTCACTTTCTCAACAACTCCCAACCGTACTTATTTATACCCTTTATTACTACTTCCATCTTTTCATTTTTATTGTTCATTCCGTCAACAGAATCTATCGAGACCTTTACTCTCTTGTTTTGTGATATATGAAATATAAAGTGGTACGTATTTTTCAAAATTACAAATATATTTTAAATATATTGAATATTATTATCTTGCAATCACTATTATACTTTTGACAATTATTAAAGAAATATTTTAAAAATAATAATTTTTTTCTTAAAGTCGTTTTAGAAATTTATGTCTGAGGATTCTTCTAAGTTTTTGGGGAATGACAAAGATATTTATATAAAATATTTCCACTATCATCAAAAAATTATAATTCCTCTGTTCTATTGCTGATTTATTTAAATTCAATTTAAGAGATTTTCAAACTGAAAATTGATATAATTTTTTTGATATTTATCAAAATACAATGATAACTATTGTAAATTATCTAAAGTATTTTACTTATTGTATGTTTTATTGTTGCATAACTTTTAATAAGTCATCTTAATTTTGAGTTGAAAAATATTTCTAATTGACTTTCAGAAGTCAATAATGATTATATATTTTGAAACAGAGAGAATATTTTTCAGAAGTCTATGTACACACCCAAAGTGTATATACATCCAAAGATACATCCAAGTATAAAATAATAATAAATGAAAAGAGAGAAATTGTTAGAGGAGAAAAATATTTTACTATACTAAGGGGTGTTTGATAAAAACTAAATGAATCTGAATCTGAATGAGTTGAATCAGAATTTGAATGAAAAAAGCTGTTTGATAATTGACATATCTGAAATATTTGAATGACAAAACTTTATTATTTTACCCCTTTGAAAAAATTCAAAATTGTTGTAAATTTATTTAATATTACTTAATATAATAGTTAATATTTTTTTTTTAATTTTTTAATTTTTTAATTTTTTTTACTTCATTTAACGCTCATTCACCATTTCGATTAAAAAAAATCGATTTGAAGATTCAATTTCGTCCATCTTACCGATTCAATCATTCGAATAAAACAAATCGACCGATGATTCAACCATTCAAATTCATTCAGCTCCATTGAACTCTAAACAAACACCCCCTAACTAATTTGTACGCTATCTGAAATTGTGTGCCCGGACTTATTACCATCTTGTTTATAAGTTTTTAAGAAAGCCAATGAGCTAATGATGACGAGCCGTTGAAGGCCGGGCCAAGGGAAGGAATGCGAGAACAAGCGAGGTCCTACTTTGTCTGTATTCAAAAAGAAAGATCAGATTTCCTTAAATATTTTCTTAATCAAAATGGTAGGAAAACTAAGGACAGAAAAATGAGTTTAATAAATTTATTTTTAATTTTGTAATTGCCCTTACTTGTACTATATGAAACAAATTTAAGATATTTATGTCCTAATTTTCTTACTAAACTAACAAACATGACTAAGAAAAGTTGCTTTACTATCATTTCATGCATAGCCGGCCCTGGGCACGGGCCAATGGGCAATCGCCCAGGGCCCAAAGTTAAAGAGGTTTTAAATTTTTTTATAAATTTATGTATTTATATGTATAAAAAAATAAATAATAAAAAGATTTGTGATATTATGTATTGAAAATGATATATTAGAAAATAATAAATATAATAGTATAATTTATGATTTTGCATTTAAAAGTGTAACAATAAGACATTTTAAATGATGTTTTGTGGTTTAGATTTCATTGGACAAAACTAAAGAAATATCCACTGTAGTTGGTAGGTTTTACTGATTAAAACCATTGAACTTTTAATTTTTTAAATTACACCACTAAACAAATTATTATTTTGAAATTGGGTCATTCCGTTAAAAAAAATAAACGAACGTTAATTTTTTATCTACAAAACTAATGAATTATCCACTGTAGTTGACACATTTTACTGATTACACCATTGAACTTTTAATTTTTTAAATTACCCCATCAAACTAATTAAAAATAATTTTTTTAAATATTTTTAAAAATAATTATTATTTTAAGTAAAAAATATTAGAAACTTTTTTTTTCTTAAAAAATTAGAGAGTTTCATAAAATATAGATTCAAAAAATTAAAGTGATTTTAAATTAAATTAATGTCTACTTAAATTTTTAAAAAGAATGACCCATTCTTAATATTATAATTTTTTTAAAAAACTAAAATAGAAATTAAATAAAAAATAGTAAAAGATAAATAAAAAAAAAGCTGATTCAATTTTTTCAAAAAAGAAATTAATAATTTTATAAATAAATATTATTTTCAAGAAAAAATTGGAAAATTCTTCATATTTTAAAAAAAGAGTAAAATTTTATAAAATATAGATTCAAAAAATAAACTTTATTTTCAAAAGATTTTTTAAAAATTAGTAAGGTTTCATAAAACTTTAATTTTTTAAATCTATATTTTATGAAATTTTACTCATTTTATGGATTTTTTTAAAGTTTCTAATATTTTTTTACTTTGAAAATAATAACTATTTTTAAAAATATTTAAAATAATCATTTTTAAATTAATTTAATAGGGTAATTTGAAAATTAAAAATTCAATGATGTAATCAGTAAAACATGCCAACTACAGTGAGTAATTCATTAGTTTTGTAGATAAAAAATTAACGTCCGTTTATTTTTTTAACGGAATAACCCAATTTCAAAATAATATTTAATTTAGTGGGGTAATTTGAAAAATTAAAAGTTCAATTGTGTAATCAGTAAAACTTGTCAACTACAGTGTGTATTTTATTAATTTTACCGATTTCATCGATATTTTTATTTTGTGTAGATACGTGATAAAGTTTTCACGATGACATTTTAAAGTGTTCTTTCTTATCTTTTGTAAATTTTTATAATTTTAATAAAATTAATTAGTTGATAATTTATTTAGTTTATATAAAGGAGCACACTTAAAAAATTATGTCCTGGACCTTAAAAAACCCAATACGGGCTCTAATTTCATGTGTTAAAGATTCTTATGAATCCTTATATGAAAAACTCATAAACATAGTGCATGTACGTGTTTCTATCTATGGCTTAAGAGGTGCTTGCATCCGATTTCAAGTTGAGAGGACACCATTTATCATGTTTTTGAACATAATATGTGGACAATAAGTTCGTGGACCACTTTTTTGTAGTGAAATAAAGCCAACTGAAACCTTTTACATTTGTTTTCGACTCATGTCATTAATAGTTTAGTACATTATATATATATATATATATATATATATATATATATAAGTAATAATTGCCTACAACTTGTTATCATGAGTTTTAATGCTTATGGATTAAGCAACCCAACAATAATTGATTTCATTTATACATAAACTTACGACATTTGTGCAATATGTTCATGTGTCACATTATTAGTACTATTGAATCGGATCCCATTACCATAAAATTAACTTCATATTAATTTAGTCAATTAACCAATACAATATTGATATACAGAGAGAGATCACCTCCGACCTTCGTATCGACACTGTATTGATTAATTGACTAAAGTTAATTTCATGCTAACCACTCCCTATTAAATCATTATAAAACTAAAAATCAAATAAATATCTTTATCATTTTAACTGAACCCTTTGCATTCCTTTTCTTCCACCATTATATAATAAGAGCTAGGTCCCCATCCATTATCAATATTTTGGCACAAAAAAATACACTTTTGGTTGTAGAAGCTCCAAATATGATTAGTCTCATGCCCTACACTGCAAGTTAGTTTTTGCTTCTTTTCGTTCATAAAAACAGTCATATAAATCATACTGAAAAGAAGAAGGGCAGTTTGGCAAATACTCATGCATGCACTAAAACACAAAAGAGCATTAACAAATTGATAGGACAAAAAGATCGAGATTCACAAGGAAAAGACAATGTCCTTAATTTCGGATTTGACATAGCAAGTGGATAGAAAGGCAGTAAAAGAAGGTTTGTTTCTTGTGATATATCTATTCAATGGAGAATTCTCTCTTTCCAACCACCCCCATCTGTACGTACTAATTAATTCCCACTACTGCCTCCTTTTCATTTTTATTGTCCATTCTATACCCATAGCATTACTCATTATTAATGGCTTCCCTCCAAAAAAAAGAGCTTATGATGAAGTCACAATCTCATAAAAAGTAACAGAAAAATACGTGAAAATAATAACCAATATTGTTTTTTCTTAGATAAAAAGTGAGAAATATTTTACAATCAATAAGAGACTTGATATTTGGTAGGTCGCGTGGCGAGGGAATTAAGGAGATGCCAATTAAAAAGGGCAAGTTTATTCTGGATTTTGTGGTTACAAATTAAGACCAGTCAAAAAGGCATTTTTGGTGAACCACTCAATGCAAAGCTGTGCAAACCACCAGTCTCCAACTGCTCCAACCTTTACTTATTTATTCTCAGAAACCCCAATCTCTTTTCCTTATTTATTACTATTAAAGTTCATTGGACCTTTTCTTGTGTCATTAATACCTCTAGGAAAGGTTTTGTACTTTTGTATTACGTTTTTTTCTTTCTTTTTATCTCTCTCTCTCTCTCTCTCTATATATATATATAGAGAGAGAGTGAGAGAGAGAGGGATAAAAATGAAGATACACAATCGTGTAATTTTTAAAATTTTACGGTCTACGATTGTAGAGTGATTTCACTTTACGATCGTAGAGTAATCCACAGATAGTAGAGTGATTTCACTTTACGATCGTAAAGTAGTTCACGATATATAATAGAGTGAATTCACAAATCGTGAATTGACTACTCTACGATTGTAGACCGTGTAACTTTAAAATTACACGACTATGCATCTCTCATATATATATATATTATTTTTTTCGTTTTAATTTAAACTTTTTATTTAGTCCTCTAAATTCATAAAATTTTAATTTTATCCCATATAATTTATACACGTAAGGCGTGTGCTATGAGATGCTAGTAGTCAATAAAGATTTTATATCAGATGGAATAGGTGATATCAAATGGGAATTATATTTTCAGTATTAGAAAAATATTATTTTCAGCAGAAGACATGAATTTTCCAATCAACAAAATGCTAAATTATGACATCACTTTCCCTTGCAACATATAAAGCCCACCGGAGATTAATTGGACATTTGGGCTCCTTTAATGGAAGGGGCTGCCTTATGGTACTTGCAACATATAAAGCCCACTGGAGATTAGCATAGCCCTATGTTGTAACCAAAGAGAAGTACTAGTAAATCATTCCGAAGTACATACAATACAGGCTTTATCCTTCGGCTTTATACAGCTTGATTAATTTTATTTGGTGTCTATATTTGTTTGCATTTAAGAGCATAGCTCAACCTTGGACATGCAACGGATGCTACTATTTTCAATTACATACAGAAACAAAGGCTAATTATACTTTTGTTCTATGAAGTATCATTTCAGTCATATCACATTTCAGTCATTTTTCATTACATTTGCAGCAACATTATGCGTCATATCGATACCTCATCGATTCCCTCTTATTGAAGCTACCAATGGTGGTATCAGCATTGATCTCATCCACCGCGATTCGCCAAAAATCTCCCCCCTATAATCCTTTCCTTACTCATTAACGTTCATTTCATCGTGCAAATAGTCTGGTGTCAATCTCACTAAACTCAGCCTTAAGCGAAGCAATCACTAGTGGAAGAGAATACCTAATGAAAATATCCATCGGCACACCCGCATTTGAAACCCTAGCCTATTATGATACCGGTAGTGATCTCCCATGGACTCAATGCAACCCTATCTATAATTGTTTCCCACAACAAATATCAATCTTTACGCCGAATAATTCATCAACATACACACCAATTTCTTGTAGCTCAGATATATGCAAGGCTGTTCTAAGACCTACTTGCCCCATCTCTAGCAATACGTGCCAATATACAGTAAATTATTTTGATGGAGCTAGGATACTGTTGGAACTTGTGATTCATAACATAGAAGCTATTGAAAAAGGCTAGTGCGGAGTGAAGCGAAGTGAAGCGAAGCGACGCACTAGCCCATCAGGGTTGAACCGAAAGTTGTGGGGGGTGCGGGGTGGAGCCTCCGCGGTACGGTACGGGGAGTTTCTGCATGTATGGCGCGGGGAACGCCAGTGTAAGGCTAGCTAGGAATGGTGCGGACAAGCCACGATCGGTCAGGAGTTACAGATGTGTGGCGCTTGGTAGCACGGTGACGATTCAGGTGGCGCCCCAAAATAGGTATACATCACCCATCTTGAGTCGCCAAATACATGGTACAAAATTTAAATACAACTTAATTATACAATAGTGCGTGCAAAATGCGACAAAAAACATATCTTTGTGAGTTTTAATACAAATATTGACATCTGACAATATCCACACTCAACCGAGTTCTCATTACATTTATTATCACACTATTTAATAGAATAGTGAGAACTACTAATTATTACACTACAACAAAAAGGCTTATCAACGATCGATTATCAATGACGCACTTTGGTCATAGATATATATCTGCGACGCGCATGCGATCGGCCGATAATAATGGCATAAAATCCGGGTTGGGATGCACATCAACGACCACTATTAGCGCGGCGAGATATCTCTGCGATCGCTATGAAGCGTAATCGAAATGACAAATACGGATCATTGAAATGAAATCGGCATGGTCCAGGCCAAAGTCGACGTGGTCCACGTGTCAGCGACCATTATCAGCGACCGCACGCGGTCACCGATAATATCTGCCGTCATTAATAACGTTCAAATGACGCATGGTCGCCGATATGAAAAACCATTACAACCCGATTTTTCTTTGTTTTGCGTAATTCCCAAAACTCAGCACTGCTTTTCACCGCTTTATCCCAACACACATACACACCAAGATAAACAACATACAAAATAATATAAACATCCATCGTCCACCAACACATACACCAAACTAGTATATAAACCTTTAAAACCAATATGATTTGAATAAATATAATAACATTTCAAAACTTGTTTAAGTAATATATATACAAACATCCAAATAATGAATATACAAGTACAAGGTTATGTCAAGCGCCATCCCTCCTCGATCACCCCAGTAATTAACAAAATAATAAAACAAGTTACAAATATAATAAATATGTTGATATCGTATATATTACGACAATACATACAACAAATTGATTTTATACCGTCGCCATCCCCATGTCGTTCTGCTATTGCCGCCGCCATCGCTTCAAATAAACTCCTCGTGATCAAGAGCCCCTGTGTGCCCGCCCAAGATCTTCGTAAGATTTCGATCTTGACATATAGCTCTCACACAATCGGTTTGAGTATGAACAACCGGATGACTCACGACCGTGAAGACTGGGTAGCAGAGTCAGCTCGAGCCATCGAGGATGGGCGCCGCTGCGTTGTCCTCGACCTTTAATGTAGTTCTTCTTCACAATGACGCCTTCTCTCCCACAACTCTTGATCAATAAAGCGACGTGGAGTGCCTTCAGATAGCGCCATTCAATAAACGCTTATAAGTATCCTCGTCATCATGTTAACACTTAAATAGTTAAAATAATATTTTGTAAGTATTAATAAACAAGATCAAAGTTGTTAAAACTTATTACCGCTATCCGGATAGCCTCAGTGCACCATCACGGTGTATACGCATACATCCAAATTAAATGGATAGTCACCTTGAGATCGAGACTCCTATACAAAAATAAAGACAATATTACTAAGTAAAATGGGATATTTTCTACAATTCATGATTGTAAACATATTAAAACTTGTAAATACGCATCTCGGCAAAGGATATGTCAGAATCGTGAAATACCGCCACCTTTGTATGTTCCTTTAGCCTTTTCGCCATCTGATACACCCGAGGCTCATTGGTGGCGGCAGCCTTTCATCTTTTTTTCACCCAAATTTCTCACTTCTCCATTGGGCACACATCTCAAATTTTATATGGACTGGTGCACCACCAGGGGCTATGCTCAGTGCATATAATCCTCTCCCCGCCCTGGATGGTCGATCTCGGATTGTGAATGGCTTTTTGTCGTTTTTTATTCAAGTTGTCCTCAAAGCGGACCGCGACTTTTGCCGTAATAATGTCTCAATCAATCAAGCTCTCAAGGCCCTCCCATCTATACCATTTTCGCAAATAAAAAACAATAATAACATTACTAAATAATTATCCTTTGAATATTATATTAATATTATTTGTCATAATTAAAAAATACATACCAAATTCTCGCCTAAACAAAGATCCTTGTATGCGATAGGTGTGCTACCCACGTAATCACAGTGTGTAGCCAATTTCAGAACACAAATTGTGATATGCACTTGACGATCTTATTATCCTAAAAATCACTATAATATACAACATCAATTAGCATATATTAAAGCAATTTATATCTAAGTTATAATATTTGTGAACATTTTTCAAACTTATACTTATAATACTTAAAAAAAATTTGCCATAGTCTCCCCTATAATATAGACTAGCCACATGCATGACTTTATGATGCATATATGGACATTTCTAGGCACCCAAGACACAAACCAAGAGAAATATACAAATTTTCAATACAATAAGACCAAAACAAAACATTACCAATATAATATCAATCAAAACATTACCAATATACAATAAATGGAATCTTAAATGCTTTTATATAAATGATATATGCGGACGACGTATATTCTTGAGGAGGGCGAATCAATAAGAATCCGATCATCGGGATTAGTAGGGCCTTGGGCACATTATTAGGCCCCCTACCCAAGCCGCTTTTTTTCTCATACCGCTTGTAAGCCATCTCAGATATTACAAATTTCAAGATGTTATTAGAGTCATATTTGATTACATGTATATATGACAATAAATAAACATATGTGATGATATAAACATGTATATATATGAATATAAAATGACAATAAACAAAAGTTTATTTATATAAAAACATGTATTTCTTCTAAACATACATTTCATGAGTTCAAGTGTCAATGTCCCGATTCGTAATCATCTTGTATACGTGTTGCAGATTCATAACCATCATCCGCTTGATTCTCGTGGTCGATTCAATCAATAACTCTTCCTCCTCAAGATCAATGTCATCCGACACAAGTATCGACTCAGATCTAATTCATGTGGTTCATCTCCACCATCTAACTCGGATTACTTCATTGTCGCCCTCCACATTTATTATAGTCCGACTATGAAGCATCCGCTTCGTAAATCTCCCCATCAACTAATTCTACACGACTACGCTGGGAGTATAAATTACAACTTGCCAATCAGAAGCGGTCTATCCCTTTTCCTAACAGACTAGGAGTGTAGTATACTTGTACTGTTTGAGTTGGTAAAACAAACGGTTCGTTGAGTACGCAGACTCTACGGAGGTCAATATCGACGATTCCATGTCCGTCAACACGAATCCCTTTTTCCGAATCAAACCAACGGCACTTGAACAAGTGAATATGACCCCAGACGCGTCTCCTTGTACGACAACTCTACGATTTCCTCCAACTCCCCATAAAAGGCACGACCAAGCTCATCAGAATAATCTCCTCGACACACACTCCGTAGTTCGTTGTTCTTTTACCGCTCCCATATGCCTTTGTGTGAAATTCACAACCATTTATTTTGTAACCTATCATACCGACTTGATCCTCGTCTCGTCCCATAGCTAGGACTTGACATTAGCCTAATCGCTGATCCCTCAACCAAAGCCTACAAAAACTCCATCTTATTAAATGAAGTCATAGTTAATATATGGAGTATATATATATATATATATATATACACTACGTGCTTAAAAATTGAACTTACTTTGTCCTTTAGCCAAAGTGCAAAGTTTTTATCCCGATTGATTTGAATATCTTTATCGCTTATGCTTTCAAGATGCTTCACTTTTAACTCACATCGCATAATCTATACCATGTTATAAACATTAACATATTAGAATAAATTTTAACTTAAAAGATAAAATATCAAGTTTACATGTGTACCTCACAAATTGGCCAATCTCCTCACAATTGAGAAGAATGTAAGTATGTATGCATGTAATTCTTGCTCGAGAGAGGAATATGCGCTCCCTTTTCCATAAGCGCCCCCGATAGACCAAATACGAGAGCCACCATTTAGTTCAACATTTCCCCATCATCATGTCTCGATACTCGATCGGCCTTTGTCAAGACTTCATCCGTAAAATAGTCCGAGACAAACGTAGATATCTCATCAAAATCAGATGCCTCGCATATCGACCCCTCGACATAAGCTCTATTCTTCACCTTCCTCTTAAGGTTTCCCATCACCCTCTCGAAAGGGTACATCCATCTATATTGAATCGGACCCCAACACGAGCTTCATAGGGAAGATGGATTTGCAAATGCTCCATGGAGTCAAAAACCAGTGGGGGAATATTTTTTCCAGCTTTACACGTGATCTCTATGATGTTCTTCTCAAGTACAAACATGTCCTTCTCATTCAATGATTTTCAACACAAGTCTTTGAAGAAACGACTAAGATCCGCCAAAGCATCCCATATTGGTTTATCAAGCGTATCCCGAAATGCTATAGTACGAGTCTCTCCATGAACACACGATACCATGACTTTCATCCCTTGCAATTTCCCACCCGTATACACACCTTGCAATGTTTGACGATATCCATCCGGTAGTTTCGTAGACTTAACCCATGTGCACACATCTTCAACTTGCTTTTTGGACAATGTGTACCTTGCATGCGGTTTCGACAATCTTACCATTAGAGATTCATAAAGTTCTAATCCAGACGCTTACAAATATCTTTCATGTCCAAACGCGCCTTATCGTTATCTTTTGTCTTCCCCGTAACATTCATCACAAAGTTGTTAAACACATTGTCAAACACATTCTTCTCAATATGCATCACATCTAGATTATGATTTAATCAAATTTGTAGACCAATAAGGCAATTCCCAAAAGATGCTTCTCCGAACCCAGCTTATGAGATTCACCAAACCCATTGATTATGTTTGTCGATCAACCTTACCAAATGGGATAACCTAAATCTCATCACACGATCTCGCATCTCCGCTCCCGACAATCGCGGCAAGGTGCATATCATTATCTACTTTCCTTTCCTCAAGTGTTCTCTATTTCTTCAAACGGGTGATCTACCTAGAAGAACCGATTTATGATAAATAAACCAACAAGGCTTTCGACCTTTTGATAGATTAAACGACTTTGTATGCTCCATACAATACGGACAAGCCAACTTCCTGTAGGTACTCCATCCAAATTAACATACCATAAGTCGGGAAGTCACTTATAGTCCACATAACCGCCGCCTCTAAGGTTGAAATTTGTTTTCGCTGCAACATCCCAAGTCTGTAGACTCCATCCTCCCACAATACCTTTAACTCGCCTATAAGAGGTCTCAAGTAAACATCTAAGTTCTTTCCAGACTCTTAGGACCGTGAATCACGAGTGAAAAAAATAAGTATGGTCGTTTCATACACATCCAAGGAGGCAAGTTGTACGGAGTAACAATCACAACAGCCAACATGAGTACGGAAATAAATTTGAGTGGCCAAACGGATTGAAACCATCGGTGGACAATCCAAGCCTCACATTTCTAGGTTCCAATGCAAATTCGTGATGTGCTAAGTTGAAATCTTTCCAAGCCCCGCCCATCTCATGGATGATTTAGTTCTCCATCTTTAGTCGGAGATTTCGCATGCCAACTCATATGTTCAAATTGATCTTGAAGACATGTACAATCTTTTTAGTCGATGTGTTATTGGAAAATACCTTAGAATCTTAAACGGTATACTTGATTTTTTGTAGTCACACCTCTTTATTAGGCCTAAACCGATCATGACCGCAAAACGTGCACCTTGTCATCTTGTCATTTTCCTTATAAAACAACATGCGCCGTTGGGACATGCATCGATCTTTTGGTATCCAAGACCCAACTTCTTCACCATTTTCTTACAAAAGTAATAGTTACTGTGTAATTTCACCGTCAGCAACATACTCTTAATTGCCTTCAAGAGCGACTCAAAACACTCATGGCTCATGTCAGGATCACCTTTTGATGTTAAGTAATGTCGCCATCGCAGATAATGTAGTGTGTTTGGTGCAACCATGCCACAATGGCTTGCTACCCTCGCCTAACAACTTAAAGAAGTCTTTGCATCGTAATTCATAGGTTGCTCTCTCGCTTGCTCCCAATCAAAATCGCCCTCGCAATATCATGGACCATTTCATTCATAATGATGAGTACTACTCGCCTCAATTGTGTACTTGTGTGATGCCACCATCTCTTCTCCGCCCATGTGCCCACCAAAGATTCTTCGTAATTTCTCATGAACCCGTAAACAAGTAAATGATAGTTTACCATGTCTCTATCCATATAATTTACATTCTTACACTTTAAACATGGACATCGATTCATGACTTACCATTCATACATTCTCGGGTGACTATACGATACTCCAAAAACACTTGGCAACCAAATTTAAATTCAATCAGAAGACCTATCCGGGTACTTGACTTTCGTCGTACATCCAACTACTATTGCCTCAATAGAGGTCCATGATTCCACTAGCATCTATACTACGCATAACATTATAAATGTTAACATACGACTTGAGCATACTTATAACCATATGACTTGAGCATACTTGTAAAGCATGCATATGATTAACATTTAAGCATACTTCTAAGCATATGACTTAAGCATACTTGTAACTATATGACTTGAGCATACTTGTAAGCATACGATTAACATGTTTGAGTATCTTGAGATTCATTCATATCAACTAGTGTGCTAAGGCGCCTAACATGTTTTAAGATTATACCCCTCACTATCCCTTTCTATAATCTTTTATGTTTTGGGATAGTCACAACATGATTGAGCAATTTATAGCTTTTATAACATTTTATAGCTTTATTCTTGTATACATAAGTGTTAAATACCCTTGTTTTTCTCATTATAGCCAAAAACAATTTTTTTATTAACTAAGTGTGTCTAGTTACCTTCTTCTCTGTGCACTAATGCCTCCTTAAGATCGCCTTTCATTTTGGCTTAATGTTTCCTCTAATAGCTTAAGATGCTAACAACCAAGCTCGGCTTGGCCCTCGTGAGGCTTGGCTAAGCTTGGCGTAGAGCCTCGCAGGGCCTCATGCCCCAAGCCCAAATTTCATCCGCCTAACATCCCCTTAATAGGCTCTAGTGGATCACCAATAGGCTCATTAATAGTATAAATGTTCGCAACTCACCCTACCAATAAAAAAATTTCGCCAGAGTCTCCCTATAATATGGACTAGCCACACGCATCGCGGCGACATGTATATACAAATATTTCTAGCACCCAAGACACAAACCAAGAGTCCACATGACGATCTTGCATAAGTATAAGTAATGTGAAGAAAAGCCTAACTATTACCCATGTATTTATCTTGAATAAGTATAGTTCTCATATAGGCATAGATTTGACTATAATTTCATAAATAAATTCACATGTAGGCAAAAGAAACCTTTAGGCATTCAAACAACTTTAAAATTATGATAATAAAAGGTACTTTAGGCATGATTAAGTACTAAATTATACTAATAAATCCCAAGCCTTCCATTATAAATATTATTACATCAAATAATTGTTATAAATATCAATACCTATAATATGATGGCTATACAAATTGATCGAAAATAAAAGAAGAAATAGAGCAAAACAAACTTATCGACGTAGAGTCTCAAAGGATAAACCGTTGTGTTGAGGATACACTTTTTGAAAGCCCCTTCCTAGAACCTCTTTATACCGCAAATTATATCACATAAATCGATTGACGTTATAATGCAAATGACTCAACTAAATCGCAATGAACACATAATGATAATATCGTAAATGATAACAATTGAAAAGTTTCATCAACAATACCCTAAGATTCCTAATCGCTAAAATATTCCCAATGCTTCCTTCCAATATCTATTTGAACAATACCAAATCAAACTATTCCAATCTAGCATACATATCAATCAAAACATTACCAATAAGCTAATTTCTATATATAGAACAAATAACACAATCAATGTAACCAATTCCATAACATCCTATTCAATTTCCAACTGATTAATTAGAGCAACCCCAATTCATATCTAAGTCAAACAAACCAAAAGTTCAAGCACCAATAATAACAAAAATGAAAAAAAAAAAATTAAAGCTATGTTTCATAATAATGCTTTATTTTATAAATTTTAAAATAAACTTTAATTAGTTCATTGTCATTAGTCAGCTTTTTAATCTTAATTAAGGCATATTCATTTTTGATTTAGGGTTTGTCTAAACCACATTCAATTAACAAATTAACAAGGTTTTTAGTAGATTTTAAGTGGGTTACCTTTGTAGAGGCGGTGGTGGTGGTAGGAGGCGGCACATGCAAGACACAGATCGAACTTCTTCTCCTTCTTCTTCTTCTCTTCTCCCTTTTCTCCCTCTTCTCTCTTTTCGACCTCCTCTTTTCTTTTCTCTCTGCTCACGTCGTCGAAATAATGTCGGGTATCGATAACATTTAGTTTGATCAATGATCGCTATCTCTCGATCGATCGCACGCGGTCACCGAGTTTTAATGACATGGATTTATCAAATAATCGCACGCGGTCACCGATTTCAAGTGGTCGCACAAAAAATTGGCGCCAACATTTCCAAACAAAATTTTGGTGGCAAATTTATACTTACGATCGATCGTGACGAATCGCGACGCGTCATTAAAAAAACATTAGCGACTAGATTACGTTTGATCGCGAGATGATGATCATTGTGTGACTAATATCGTATCAGATGATGGTGCGGTCGTCGATATCGCTGGTCATTGATAGACCTTTAATAAAAAATATTATGACTAAGATAATGCGAATAAATTATCGTTAGCCTTCAACAGTGTTAAACTGATACAATATAACAAGAAAAAGGTCCAACAACGACCAAAACTATCAGCGACCGCATATGAGGTTGCTAATACTACCATCTGCGACCGGTATCTGCGATTGTGATTTAATCCGATCATATTATATATCGTGATCGACGCTCATGATCATTGATCGGTCATACTATAATTTTGCCTCCCAAAATTTGGCAGGAAATGTCGGCGCCAAGGTTTTGGGCGACCACTTAAAATCGTGCTGACCGCGTGCGCGGTCATTTGAAAAATCAAGTCATTAAAACTAGCGATCAGCGTATGTCAGCAGATGCCGATCATTGATCAAACTAAATGTAATCGAGTTCCTGTATTCGCATCGACACAAACCAGACGGGAGGAAAAGAAAAGAGGGAGCTCAGAGAATAGAGAGAAGAAGGAGAAAGGGGGAGAAGAGGGAGAAAAGGGGAGGAGCTCGCTCGTCACCACTGCCCACTGCCATCGTCGCCGCCACAGGTAACCCTAACTTCTCTTTATTTCTAAATTGAATATTGATTGGGTGTTACCAAGCACAAGTGTTCTATTTCTTATCCTTCTTGATAACCGAATTTCTGCACCCCAAATTTCTAATGATTTATAATGTGTAGAATATAATGAGAGGGTGTTAGTATTAGAAAAGAAGAAAATTGGGTGTTAGTGTTAGAAAAGAAGAAAATTGGATTTTTTAGTAATGGGAAGAAACTGGGAATAATAGCCTCAGTAAAACCAAATACTAGTTAAAAGCACTGCACCCAAGACTAGGGGAGACAACACCACCGGCATAATAGCCTCAGTAAAACATAATTTGTTATTTTGTGTTTGTAATCGTGTATTCAACTTTAATAATTAATTAATTTATTTATTATATATATATATATATATATATATATACACTACTATTATTTTTTAATTTTGACTCCAACAAGCTTCATTTCTGTATCATTCGTTCTGTTTAATTTATTATTCCAGTATGGATCGAATCTCTACTAAAATTGAGCAAGGAATGGAGCAAGATAGTTTAAATATAAACTGACCCATGTTAAATTTGGATAGCAGGGCAGCAAAAAGAAAGGGTTCTAACTGAATCATAAGTGTCAATTTCAGCTTAATAACTGTTAACGCAAGGTAAGTTTTTAATCTTGATTTTTGAAGCAAAAATTAACTATTTTATATAATATTTAGAGTATTATAATTGTGCAAATTGGGTTTTATGTTAGATGGAGTTTAGTTGTTATTAGGAGAAATAAGGGAGGAAAATGTGGTTTAAAACATGTGCAAAGGTTTATGAAGTCTGTCCATAAAGTTTGTGCCTATATATGACATGTTTGATTGTATGCTTCATAGAACTATTAAGACCAAAATGAGCAATTGAGGTACTGTAGTGAGTAATAAGGTATCCTTCATTTATGTTATAGAGTATACATGGAATGTTTTGCATAAGCTACCTATCACATTAATCATATTGATGCATGGTACTGTAGTGAGTATACTCTATATGTTATATATAGAGTATACATGGTACTGTAGTGAGTAAGGTATCCTTCATATTGTAAGTGTGGCTGGAAGTCTGTTTTAAAGTAAAAATCATATTGATGCATAGCTTCGAAACTGTTTCGGCAGAGCATATTACTTTGCTCGCTACCTATCACATTAATTTTGCTTCCTTGTTGACCGTCGTCTTCAGTTCCTTCAAGTAGTAGTTGATCCTCGGGAATATTGATATTCTCGGGGTAATTCGTGCGCAAGACAAATAATAAGCTACTTATAATTTCTTCAATTAATTTCTATGAATAATTCTGAAAGTATTGCTATGTCATGCCTATTATAACCTGTTAAAGGTTTGATCTTCTTGAGCACTACCATATCAAATACTATGCCATGCCTATTATAACATGTTAAAGGTTTGGTTGCATTTAATGATGTGAGTTGTAAGATAGAAATTAGCAAAGGAGAACTGTTGAGGCTCGGTTGATATGAATGAATCTCCAAGATACTCAAAAGTTGTATAAATGAGTTAGCAAACTCTGATATAAAGCTAGCATGAACGAAATACCTTACGTATTCACTTACGATTGTTTTGCATTCATTCATTATTTTTTTGGTCTTATTATATTGGAAATTTGTATATTTCTCTTGGTTTGTGTCTTGGGTGCCTAGAAATGACCATATATGCATCTTAATAAGTGCGTGTGGCTGGTTCATATTATAGGAGACTCGGCGAATTTTTTTTTGGTTGGGTAGTTGCGAACATGGTACTGTATTAATGACCATATATGCTTACAAATATGCTCAAGTCATATGGTTACAAGTATGCTCTTAAGTCATATGCTTACAAGTATGCTTAAATGTTAATCATATGCTTACAAGTATGCTCAAGTCGATCATATGGTCAAGTATGCTTAAGTCATATGCTTAGAAGTATGCTTAAATGTTAATCATATGCATGCTTACAAGTATACTCAAGTCATATGGTTACAAGTATGCTCAAGTCATATGTTAACATTTATAATGTTGTCTGTAGTAGGTACTGTGGAATCATGGACCTCTATTCAGACCGTAGTTGGATGGCACGACCAAAGTCAAGTGCCCAGATAGAGTCTTCTACAAATTTGAATTTAGAGTTGGTTGCCAAGTGTTTTTGGAGTATCGTTATAGTCACCCGGAATGTATGAATGGTAAGTCGCAAATACGATGTCCATGTTTGAAGTGTAAGAATGTAAATTATATGGACAGAGACATGGTAAACTATCATTTACTTGTTTCTGGGTTCATGAGAAATTATGAAGAATGCTGGTGGGCACATGGGCAGAGAAGAGATTGGTAAGTTGTAATTCATACTCCCGCGCGTAGTCGTGTAAAATTAGTTGATGGGGAGATTTACCAAGAGGAGATGCTTCATAGTCAAACTATAATAAATGTGGAGGACGACAATGAAGTAATCTAGTTAGTTGGTGGAGATGAACCACATGAATTAGATCCTAAGTCAATACTTGTGTCAGATGACATTGATATTGAGGAGGAAGAGTTATTGACTGAATCTGACACTGAATCTGAAGCAGATGATGGTTATGAATCTGCAACACGTATACAAGATGATTATGAATCAGACATTGACACTTGAACAAATGAAATGTATGTTTAGCATTACATGTTTTTTATATCGTTGTCATGTTTATGTACTAAACTATTTAAATGCAATTTTTGTTTATTGTCATTTTATATTCATATATATACATGTTTATATCACTGTCATGTTTATGTACTAAACTATTTAAATGCAACTTTTGTTTATTGTCATTTTATATTCATATATATACATATTTATATCACTGTCATGTTTATTGTCATATATACATGTAATCAAACATGACTCATAATAACATCTTGAAATTTGTAATATCTGGATGGCTTCACAAGCGGTAGCGAGAAAAGTCTCGGCTTGGGTAGGGGGCTAATCATGTGCCCAAGGTTCCTACTAATTCTTGGATGATCGGATTCTTATTCAGATTCGCCCTCCTCCGAATAGCACGTATGTCCTGCATATATCATTTATATATAAGCATTTAAGATTTCATTTATTGTATATTGGTAATGTTTTAATTGATATTATATTGGTAATATATATGGGTCTGAATTTTTTACTGCTTTAATTTGCATTCAATCGTTATTGTTTTGGTCTTATTGTATTAAAAATTTGTATATTTCTCTTGGTTTATGTCTTGGGTGCCTAGAAATGTCCATATATGCATGCCGTCGTGCATGTGGCTAGTCTATATTGTAGGGGAGACTCTGGCGATTTTTTTTAAGTATTATAAGTATAAGTTTGAAAAATGTTCATAAGTATTATAACTTAGATGTAAATTGCTTTAATATATGCTAATTGATGTTGTATATTATAGTGATTTTTCAGATAATAAGATCGTCAAGTGCATATCACAAATTGTGTTTACGTAATTGGCCTACACTGTGATTACGTATGAAAGACACCTATCGCCCACAAGGATCTTTGTTTGGCGAAATTTGGTATGTTTTTTTAATTACGATGAGATAATATTAATATAATATTAATATAATTAATATTCAAAGGATAATTATTTAGTAATGTTATTATTGTTGTTTTATTTGCAGAAACGGTATAGATGGTAGGACGCGCAAGCTTCAGTGATCTGAGACATTATTATCGCGTAAGTGCGCGTCATGTAAAAGAGAATTTGAATAAAGAAAGACAAAAAGCCCTTCATAATGCCAAGATCGACCATCCAGGCCAAGGAGAAGATTACATGCACGAGCATAGCCCCTGATGTTGCACCCAGGCCATATGGGCTGAGATGTGTGCCCAATGGAGAGCTGAGAGCTGGGTGAAAAGACGAAAGACTGCCGCCACCAACAGATCCTCGGGTGTACCCGATGGCAAAAAGGCTAAATGGACATACAAGGGCGGTAGTATTTCACAGTTGTAGCATATCACTGCTAGGGTACGTATTTACAAGTTTTAATATGTTTACAATCATGAATTATAGAAAATATATCACATTTTTCTTAGTAATATTATGCTATTTTTTGTATAGGAGTCTCAGTCTCAAGGTTAGCCTATCCATTGGCTGGATGTGTATGTGGCCACCCGTGATGGTCTGCCTGAGGCTATCCAGATAGCGGTAATAAATTTTAACACCTTGATCTTGTTTATCAATGCTTACAGAATTAATTTATTTTTAACTATTTAATTGTTAATATGATGACAGGACACTTATAAGCGTTTATTGAATGAGCGCTATCTTGAAGGCACTTCACTTCCGTCTATCGATCAAGAGTTATGGGAGAGGGCGTCTGTTGTGAAGAAGAACTACATTAAAGGTCAAGGACAATGACGACGCCCATCCTTCATGGCTCAGTCGCTCTTTCTACCCAATACCACACAGTCATCGAGCCATCCAAATTGCTCATACTCCTATTTGACCGTGTGAGAGCTATATATCGAGATCGCGATTTTCAAGATATCTTTGGGCGGACATCCGGGGCTCTGAAAAGTTGAGGAGTTAAATTTGAAAGCGATGGCAAGCAGCAAAGATCACCTGACACGGGATGGGCGACGAGGTATAAAATCAATTTGTTGTATATATTGTCGTAATATACCAATATTAACATAGTTAGTATATATTTGTAACTTGTTTTATTATTTTGTTAATTACAGGGTGATCAAGGAGGCGGTGATGCTTGACGTACCTGCTTTAGATTAGTTTTGTAGTTATAGTATAAGCTCGTACTTGTATATTCATTCTTTGGATGTTTGTATGTTACTTAAACAAGTTTTGAAATGTTATTATATTTATTCAAATCATATTGGTTTTTAAAGGTTTATATACTAGTTTGGTGTATGTGTTGGTGGACGATGGATGTTTATATTGTTGTGTATGCTGTTGTTAGGTATGTGTGTTGGTACAAAACAGGTACAAGTTTTTGGGAATTCTGCAAAAATGCAAAAATCTATTTTTTATTTTTTTCCATATCAGCGACTGCATGCGGTCACTGATAGTTATTAGCGATGGCTAAATATTTATGGGTATCAGCGACCGCATCTTTATGGTCGTCATTGATATCGATCGGCCACCACGTCGTCGTCGACTTTGTACTCGACCATCTTGACTCGACTTAACGACCGAATTTGTCATTTGATTATCGCTTCATATCGGTCGCGTATATATGTTTGTCTAATTATGGTCGCTGATGTGCATCCTAGCGACCCGAGAATTTATCTTGACGACTATCGTGACACCGCACGCGATCGGCCGATAGATATCGGCCGACCGTCTGCTGATCATTGATAAAGGTCACGATAAACCTTTTTCTTGTATAGAGCGGGGACGCCAGTGTAAGGCTAGTTAGGAGTGGCGCGGACGCGCCAGGATCGGTGCAGGTTCTGCATGTGTGGCGCGGGGCGCACCGGTGACGGTCTATGTGATGCCCTTAAAATAGGTATACATCACCCATCTTGAGTTGCCAAATACATGGTACAAAATTCAAATACAACTTAATTATACAATAGTTGTGCAAAATACGACAAAACATATGCTGTGAGTTTTAATACAAATATTGTCATCTAGACAATATCCACACTCAACTGAGTCCTCATTACATTTATTATCACTCTTTATGTAAATAGTGAGGACTACTAATGCTATTATCCGGACCGCCACTCGCTCCCCGACTAGTCCCCTCGACACGTTCTCATTTCCTAAAGAGAACAATGAAAGTAAAAGGGTGAGCTCAACTAGCCCAGTAAGAAATATTATGACTAAGATAATGCAGAATAAATTATCGTTAGCCTTCAACAGTGTTAAACTGATACAATATAACAAACATCAAGTTTAACTGCAATGCAACAAGCAATCCATTAAAAGAGTCAAGTAGAGAATAAAATCCATTCTTGTAACTTCTCTCAAGACATCTTTAGTGCGGTAGGTTGAGTACGCTTTACAGATTTCCACCAATAATCTGCCTCTGCACGCAACATAAAGGTGGCAAAGGGAACCTTTTGCTCCTCGGAGCATCCCAAGACATCAAATATCTTGTTGATCCGCTTTATCCACGTCTCGCCTTAAGTGGTTTTGGCTCTCAAAAAACTCCGGTGGTCCCACTCCTTGAATCGCTTAGTGGTGACCGTCCAGAGTCAGTTTGTTTCCACACATATTTTGGGCGGGAGCCGCCTCGCTGATGTTGCATGAATTACATAAAGCCTCTGAACATCCCATCGTTCACCATTTCATCAGTGTTATTGTTTTCATGAGGATTATTGTCTTCCTGTTGCACATTACCCTGGGCATTGATCGTTGGTGACTCAACGGTCCCATGTGCTTCATTGCTTATCTCAATATTTTTGGATGCCATTTTCAAATACTGCCACAAAACAAGGGTTAATTAACATATCATATATTATCTCTATACTCTGACCGACCAATTAAATACCAAATAAACTTAGGTAGGTCATACTAGTGAAGGAATTCCCCGTCTCTCCCCTCCTAGTTCTTGTCTCACATCTCAGCCAGAGATCATATCCCTAAGCTTTGATACCAACTGTGACGGCCCCAAAATAGGTATACATCACCTATTCTGAGTCGCCAAATACATGGTACATAATACAAATACAATCTTAAATATACAACAAGAGCTGTGAATTTTAATACAAATATTGTCTTCTGACAATATCCACTCGAAATAAGTTCTCATTACAATTATTATCACACTATTTCATGTAATAGTGAGGACTACTAATGCTATCATCTGAGATCATCACTCATTCCCCGACTAGTCCTCGCCACGTTCTCATTTCTGAAGAGAACAATGAAAGCAAAAGGGTGAGCTCAACTAGCCCAGTAAAAAATATTATGACTAAGATAATGCAGAAAAAAATTATCGTTAGCCTTCAACAGTGTTAAACTGATAAAATATAACAAATATCAAGTTTAACTGCAGTGGAACAAGTAATCCATTAAAAGAGTCAAGTAGAGAATAAAATCTACTATCTTTTATGATTTAAAAAAAAATCATGAGACTCAGTTTAATAAATAATCCACATCATCCCTACATTACGGCCAAGGATATTCATTAGTATCATGACCACAAATTATCCATGCACTACGGGCCAAGGATATTCGTGTATTCATCAATGGTCATGATCATGCCAACAACTATCCATCAATGCACTACGGGCCAATGAGGACTTTTACCACATCATTTGTAATATTACGGTCATGATTATACCGATTAATCCCTGGTCATAATCATACCAAGTCCATCTATGCACTACAGGCCACAAATAACTTTCAACATAATATAAACATAAGGATGATGACAATGATATAAGAATTCAATAAAACAAGTTCAAGAATTAATTTATCCGAGAACTAATAACATCCAAATTGTCAACATGATCTTCGCTTTGTAGAGTAAAATTCAAGAATGCTCGTAAGAATATTTCCATGAAAAGATACTTTGGATGAAACGCAAAATATTAAAGATATTCCACTAATTTCATGGAGTATAAAGTCAAAACTTTAACCAACCGAGTATAATAAAGAATGGAATAACAAAAGAAATCACCGTACATGCGATAGAATCGCATGCAGACAAAGTTATTCAAACAAAATAATAAATAACGAAACTAGTCGTGCAAAATTACGCACCAACGGATATTCCAATGAATAATAAAGAATGGAATAATAATAGAAATCACCATGCATACGATGAGATCGCATGCACAAAAGTTATTCCAACAAAATAATAATTAATGGAACCAGTCGTTTAATACGTAATCACCTGAAGCGTGATATTCCAATGTAATAATAAATAATTCAATTGTGTCACGCGAACATGCATGACGCATGCAGACGATGATGTTCCAATAAAATAATAAAGAATGGAATAATGTAAGAATTTCACCAAGTATGCGATGTCGTCGCATAGACGTGTTATTCCAACATAATGATAAAGAATGGAATAATAGAAGAATTTCACCAAGTATAGGGTAGCTCACAGATATCTGAGTTATTCCAATGTAATAATAAAGAATGGAATAACAAAAGTTCTCTTCATGAATACGAAAGAAATAATACCCCTTTACGAATACAACAAATAATATGCCTTACCTTATAAAGAAGAGTACTACGGCGGGTAGGTGGGGATATACTTGAAGAAAACTTGCAGACTACGCCAAAAGCTTTCTTAAACTCTAAAGAAATACGCTTCAAGATTATAGAGAAGAAGAATTCTCTCTATAGTTTCTCTATCTAGAGTTTCAATGAATTAAATAAGAAATAATGTAGTAATGAGCTTCTATTTATAGAAGAATGGACCTGAATAAGAACTAATTTCTAAACTATTCCGATTGGTTTACTATAAAATATTCTAATAAAACAAAATCTTTTAAATAAAATATAATATATTCTATTTATAATCTAATAAAATGAATAAATTTATAAAAGTATTCTGCTTTTATATAAAAAGATTTTACTATGCAAACACTATGTCAGTAACTATGCAAACACTATGCATAATAAAATATAATATATTCTAATTATTGTCTAATAAAACAAATAACTTTATAAAAGTATTCATTTTTATATAAAAAGATTTTACTATGCAAAACACTATGCATAATAGAATATAATATATTCTATTTATAGTCTAATAAAACGAATATCTTTATAAAAGTATTCTGTTTTATATAAAAAGCTTTTCCATTTTATTACATTAATAATACTAATAAAATAAAACTTCATCATCATTTTATAATTCACACTATTAATCGAACTTCGATCGTTCCCGGAAAGAGGGGCTTTCCAATAAGGATTTCTCCCTATCATGCGCCTGATTAGGTGACCAAACCTCTCCTTGCGTAACTTCTAGACATCATTAATATTGCAAATAATAATATTAATAACTCATCATCTCAATTATTGATTTAATAATATAAAAATATCGACAATAATTAAATCAATTAACGTGAGATACTATGCAACAATTCATCAAGTAATAATTGAACAAAACCGAGTGACTTCTCACGTAAGCATCAATAATCAATACCGTGCTACTATGCAACCACGCCAGATTCTCATACTTTTTTACACTGTGTGTTTCAATAGTTAATCTGTAAAACTTCTGCCGTTATTTTCATAAAATATTTTTGTCGCTTTCTCAATTCGACAATAATTACATTAATGGGGTCCACTAATGATTGTCTTGCCGTCATTTAATATTCCCTCTTAAAATGAATATTCCCGATCAATCGAATATTATATAACAACTTGCGTACTTTGGCAAAATTTATAAATATTACCCACAACTTTAACATTATATCAAATCCACACCATAATATTCAAAAAAATATTTCGAGAAATTTAAATCTTTATTCATAAACTTTGGGGTCTCACAATCTCCCCTCCTTATGAAATTTCGCCCTCGAAATTTACGTACGTACCTGGTATGCCGAAGAGGTGTGGATACCTTGACTTCATTTCATATTCCAACTCTTGAGGTATAACCTTGAATACCTTTATCGTCGAAAACATTATACGTTGCATACGTGCATGCCCGATGTCCTCTGATTGCCCCTGAATGCACATCAGTCCCTGAAATAGCCATTTCAGGCCTTGATACTGACCTCAAATCTCAAAATATAAAGAATGAAAATTATAGGTCTACTCTTCATCTTTCTGAATCATCTTGAATCACCTCAATCGGAGTTCGTATGAAAAAGTTATGCCCAATTTACTAAAGGGCGTTCGGACAGATTTTGGCTTAACACTTGACCAGCGCCTAGGCGCCTAGATTTGGCCTTGGGCAAGCGCCTAGGCGCCCAAGAGCAGAATCTAAGCGCCGAGTCTAGCTCCTAGGTGCTCGACCCTTGACACTTAGCTCCAATTTTCCAGATTTTGCACTTTTGACGCACATACTTCACATCTTCATAACTTCTTCATCCATTATCGGAATTAGTCCGTTTTCGAGGCTATGGAAAGCTTGTAACATGCTCTATAAAACCCCCATGATTTCATTATTTTTTAGATTCATTAATTATTCCAAAATTTGGCTCCAAAGTCCCCTAAGACTAAGTTTTTACTAACAATGATACGTGAAAAACGTTATGAACATGCGACATACTTGGCGGTAAAACGAGTCTATAGGCCACAGTTCCTAATCGATCAAGGATTTCAAATGGGCCAATTTAATCGATGGTTAAGATAATGCCTTCTTGAACCTTTTTCTTCATATTCATCAGATTCGGGTGTGTAGCTTGAGCGGCTTTAACTCTATCGATTAAAGTCGATTCTACTCGTATATTTGTTATCTTCACGTGGGTCCCTAGAGTCTTTAACTCTATCTTCATCATTTGTAAGTTTTACGAAATGGGTCTTTGTGTTAACAACATCATACTCGTAAACACATACGATCTTCTACTCAATGCGTCAGCTACAACGTTCGCTCTTCCACGATGATATTGAATGGTATGATTGTAATCTTCAACAGCTCGAGCCAATGTCCTTGGCGCATGATACGTTTGTTTTGGTTAAAGAATATTTAAGGGTTTTAGAAATGGGTTTTTTACTGGGGTCAATACAAAATTCGATTTCACGCTCTAGGGGTAGGCTAAGAAGTCTTCAAGAATACGTCAGGAAATTTATTAACAATAGAAATATCATTCAAACTATGACTCTCATCCAAGATTTGGATAGCACGCCACATTGATACCTATCAACTTGCCATCGTCATTCACAACGACGCCTACAGAAAGTCTGGCTTCGATGCATTCCACACAAGGAAGTTAACAACGAAAGGATCGGGGGTCTTTACTTATGGCTTGATATGAAAATGATTAACTTTAGTGGTTTGGTTGCTTGAATTCGCATAACAGGTTGCTTAGGAATATGAAAGCTAACAACCTTAAGAAAAGCATGATGAGTAGTTAACCAATTGATTTCTAAAATCACATCAAAGGCAAGTATTTTCAAAGAGATAAGATCGATAGGTAACGTGAAAGTGTCGATTTGAATCAACAAGATTTATAAACAGTGGAGGTAACGAAGGTTTCTACTAATGAAGTTTTAACCAATAAGTCAAAGTCTAACTTCTCTAGGGTCAAATTTAAACATTGAATGCAAGCAAGAGAGATAAAAGAATGGGTAGAACCGGTATCTAATAAGGTATAGACTTCGCAAGAATTTATAATTAACTAACCCGTGCTAACTTCGTTCGGGTTACTCGTTTTTTGAGAAGTCACGAAAAATGCTTTTCCTGAAACCACCGACTTTGTTTTGTCCGTATCCGCATTTGGTGCCACCGTCCCAGCTGGACTTGTCTTCGGTGAACGAAAAAATCGGGCTAGGTGACATTCTCTTCCATAATTATAACATGCTTTGGACGGCATCACGCAGTTTGGACTGATGTGTCCCTCCCCTCCGCATTTGAAACATATGATAGGTGGTCGTTCTCCTTCCTTAACAACAGGTCCTGGTGGTGACGTCTTTCCATCATTGTTGAATCTCTTCTTCTTGAAATGTCCATTCTTATTATTTTGGCCATGATTACTATCGAAGTGGTTACCATTTTTGGCATGCTGATTCCCTCCACGCTTATTGTCACCGCTTCGATGACTGCTATCACTGATATTATCATTTTGCCGGCTGCTCTTTTTTGGTTGGGTTAACTCATTATCGCGCTCCAATAACTGAGCCCTATTAACAACATCTGAATACAAACACAGTTTATGAAAGATAAGATATAGATGTATCTCGGGTTTCAAACTTCTTAGAAACATTCGCGTCATTCTCTCCTCATTATCAACCAAATGGGACGCTAACCCGGACAACTAGGCAAACTTGACTTCGTACTGCGACACAGACATGTTATTTTGCTCCAGCTTGATGAACTCTACCTCTTTCATGTGACGAATACTTTCGGGAAAGTACTTGTCATTGAACAATTCTTGGAACCTCTCCCAAGTCATCTTCAGTGCGGCAGGTTGAGTACGCTTTACAGATTTCCACCAGTAATCTGTCTCTGCACGCAACATGAAGGTGGAAAAGGAAACCTTTTGCTCCTTGGAGCATCCCAAGACATCAAATATCTTGCAGATCTGCTTTATCCACGTCTCCGCCTTAAGTGGTTTTGGCTATCCAAAAAACTCCGGTGGTCCCAGTTCCTTGAACTGCTTAGCGGTGACCGTCCGAGAGTTGCCAGTGTTTTTACCTGTATTTTGGATAGGAGCCGCTCTCGCCTGATGTTGCATGAATTCTAAAAAGCTCCTTAACTTACCGTCGTTCGTCATTTAATCAGTGTTGTTGTTTGCCTGAGGATTATCGTCTTCTTGATGCACATTATCCTGATTATTGATCTGTGGAGACTCAACGGTCTCCTGTGCTCCATTGACGTTCTCAACATTCTCGGATGTCATTTTCAAATACTTCCACAAAACAAAGGTTAATTAACATATCACATATTATCCCTATACTCTGATCGACCAATTAAATACCAAATAAACTTAGGTAGGTCATACTAGTGAAGGAATTCCCCGTCTCTCCCCTCCTAGTTCTTGTCTCACATCTTAGCCAGGGATTATATCCCTAAGCTTTGATACCAACTGTGACGGCCCCAAAATAGGAATACATCACCCATCTTGAGTCGCCAAATACATGGTACAAAATTCAAATACAACTTAATTATACAACAGTCGTGCAAAATACGACAAAACATATGCTGTGAGTTTTAATACAAATATTGTCATCTAGACAATATCCACACTCAACTGAGTCCTCATTACATTTATTATCACACTATTTAACAGAATAGTGAGGACTACTAATGCTATTATCTGGACCGTCACTCCGTTCCCCGACTAGTCCCTGCTACGTTCTCATTTCCTGAAAAGAACAATAAAAGTAAAAGGGTGAGCTCAACTAGCCCAGTAAGAAATATTATGACTAAGATAATGCAGAATAAATTATCGTTAGCCTTCAACAGTGTTAAACTGATACAATATAACAAACATCAAGTTTAACTGCAAATTTGAAACAAGCAATCCCTTAAAAGAGTCAAGTAGAGAATAAAATCAACTATCTTTTATGATTTAAAAGGTTTTTCATCACTTTTATCGCTGGGACTCAACTTAATAAATAATCCACATCATCCCTGCACTACGGCCAAGGATATTCATTAGTATCACAACCACAAATTTTCCATGCACTACGGACCAAGGATATTCGTGTATTCATCAATGGTCATGATCATGCCAAAACTGTCCATCAATGCACTACGGGCCAATGAGAACTTTTATCACATCATTTGTAACATTACGGTCATGATTATACCGATTAATCCCTGATCATAATCATACCAAGTCCATCTATACATTACAGGCCACAGATGATTTTCAACATAATATAAACATGAGGATGATGACAATGATATAAGAATTTAATAAAACAAGTTCAAGAATTAATTTATCCAGTAACTAATAACGTCCAAATTGTCAACATGATACTGCTTTGTTGAGTAAAATTCAAGAATCCTCTGAAGAATATTTCCATGAAAAGATACTAGATGAAGCGCAAATATCAAAGATATTCCACTAATTTCATGGAGTATAGAAGTCAAAACTTTAACCAACTGAGTATAATAAAGAATGGAATAACAAAAGAAATCACCAGTATGCGATAGACCACACGACGAAAAGTTATTCCAATGAATAATAAATAACGGAACCCGTGTCAAAGCGAAATTAAGACCGATGTGATATTCCTACGTAATAATAAAGAATGGAATAACAACAAAATCACCATGCATGCGATGAGACCGCACGCATGGTTATTCCAATAGAATAATAATTAATGGAACTAGGTCAGCGTAATATCACGCACCGATGTGTGATATTCCAATGTAATAATAAATAACGGAACCAGTCATGCCAAAAAACGCATGCATGGGATGTTCCAATAAAATAATAAAGAATGGAATAATGTAAGAATTTCACCAAGTATGCAGACGTCAGATAGATGTGTTATTCCAACATAATGATAAAGAATAGAATAATAGAAGAATTTCACCAAGTATAGGGTAGCCACAGATACAAAAGTTATTCCAACGTAATAATAAAGAATAGAATAATGAAGTTCTCTTCATGAATCTGAAAGAAATAATACCCCTTACGAATACAACAAATAATATCCCTTACATTATAAAGAAGAGTACTCACCCATGGGTAGGGCGATATACTTGAAGAAAACTTGCACTACGCTCAAAGCTTTCTTAAACTCTAAAGAATTACGCTCAAGATTATAGAAGAAGAATTCTCTCTACAGTTTCTCTCTCTAGAGTTTCTGTGAATTCCTAAGAAATAATGAAGTAATGAGCTTCTATTTATAGAAGAATGGAATGAATAAGAACTAATTCTGAACTATTCCAGATTATTTACTTTTAAACAGACGGTCAGATTGGTTTACTATAAAATATTCTAATAAAACAAAATCTTTTAAATAAAATATAATATATTCTATTTATAAACTAATAAAAGGAATAACTTTATAAAAGTATTCTATTTTATATAAAAAAAGATTTTACTATCTGCAAACACTATACGTGCACTATGCAAATACTATGCATAAGAAAATATAATATATTCTAATTATTGTCTAATAAAATAAATAACTTTATAAAAGTATTACATTTTATATAAAAGATTTTACTATGCAAAACACTATGCATAATAGAATATAATATATTCTATTTATAGTCTAATAAAACGAATAACTTTATAAAAGTATTCTGTTTTATATAAAAAGCTTTTCTATTTTATTACATTAATAATACTAATAAAATAAAACTTCATCATCATTATTATAATTCACACTATTAATCGACCAGGTCGTTCCCAGGAAAGAGGGGGCTTTCCAATAAGGATTTCTCCCTATTGGCGCGCAATTAGGTGACCAAACCTCTCTCGCGGCGTAACTTACAGACATCATTAATATTGCAAATAATAATATTAATAACTCTGTCATCTCAATTATTGATTTAATAATATAAAAATATCGACAATAATTGAATCAATTAACGTGAGATACTATGCAACAATTACTGAAGCAATAATTGGACAAAACTGAGTGACTTCTCACGTAAGCATCAATAATCAATACCGTGTGCTACTATATGCAACCACGCCAGCGTTTCTCGTATTTTTTTAACACCGGTGTTTCAATAGTTAACGGTAAAACTTCTGCCGTTATTTTCATAAAATATTTTTGTCGTTTTCTCAATCCGAAAATAATTCTGTTGTGGGGTCCACCAATGATTGTGTCGTCGTACGAATATTCCCTCTTAAAACGAATATTCCCCGACCAATCGAATATTATATAACAACTTGCGTACTTTGCAAAATTTATAAATATTACCCACAACTTTAACATTATATCAAATCCACACCATAATATTCAAAAAAATATTTCGAGAAATTTAAGTTTTTCTGGTTCGTTTGTTGGAAGGATATTATGGGTATTTGAGCCATAATGTGAAGTAGGATTGGAATAGAATTAGTAGCTATAAATACTATTTATTGTAAAGCCTATGTAACTAGAAATTATCAATAAAATAACAAGCCACCTGTGGAGTACCCAAATTGGGAAAACACGTAAATCTTTGTGTTATTCTCTATTATCGTGTGCGTGTGTGATCCTAATTCTAACAGATACGGTACTGGTGATCTTGCAGTTGAAAAATTCACAATAGGTTCAAATAGTGGTGACCGAAATTAGTAGCAAATCTTGTCTTCGGATTTAAAAGTCCATCATCAATATTTTAAAAGTCCATGATTTAAAAGTCCATCATCAATATTTTATCCATGTAACATCAATCAATATTTATTTCCAATCAACGAATTATCTATGCACTACGGGCTAAAGATAATCGTTTGTTTCACCGGTAGTCATGATCATGCCAAACACCTGTCCATCTTTGCACTACGGGCCAAAGATATCAATCAACAGTTCATATTTTCACTACGGGCCAAAGATATTCATCAATCCACAATTCATCTTTGCACTACGGGCCAAAGATAACTTTCAACATAATTTAAGTCTGAGAATTATGATAACGATAATAAGAATGAATCAAGTGAGACCATAGCATGGATTCAATTTCAAGATAAGGGCCACCACAGATAACTTGGAAAAAAAATTGTGAACAAATGATGCGTGAATAATGCATGTATGTATGAGATCAAAGTCTGATAAATAAAGATGCCCATGAATGCACCCGGACATGAAAGGTTTCAAATTTAATAAGAAAGTTCAGACCAATATTCTAGTGAAATGATATTAGATGAAGCGCAATTTCTAATCATTTCAGGAATTATAGAAGCAATACTTACCATAATAAGTTTAAATTTAGGAATACGAGATGAAATAATATCGCTTGCCTAATATGGAGTATGAAAGAAAATGATATTCCTTACGAATATGGAAGGAAATAATGTCATTTATGAGTATTGAAAGAAAATAACCTCCTTTACGAAGAAAAAAATAATATCCTTTAGCTTAGTAGAAATTGGATTTGACTGGAATATCAGATATTATTCTGAGAAAATCTTGCACAAAAAGTTACACTCAAAGTATCTTAATACTCACAAGAAATACGCTCAAAATTATAGAGAGAATTTTTTTTGATTCTTGTGTGAGTTTCATTGTTTAACTAAGCAGCCTATTTATAAGAAAGTGGTAGCACACCACTTCTGACAATTTCACCTACGGATGATTTTTCTTCCAACACACCTAACTTGAAACCAAGCTTTTCAACTTGCTCACCCACCCCATTTATCACATGTTTTTGAAATTAAAAGAATTCAAATTCAATTTAAAAACTAATTCAAATTCAATTTGATCATCTTCACTCCATTTAATTCACATGCCAAAAATATAATAATATTACCATTTAAATTACAAAAATTATACTATTATAGTATCACATTATACTATTATAATGTAATATTATAATAATATAGAAATATATTATCGGAGAAGATAATTATGGTTTTATAAAAAATAACAACTTTCGACAATTGTCGCATTCTAAAATTCCTCCATTTATATTAAAATTTAAAGAAATCCTTACTTACCGTATTCATCAATTATTTATAATTCTTTAATATTATAGATTCACATCATCGATAATCAGATCATTCCCAGGAAAGAGGGGGCTTTTCGATAAGGACTTCTCCTTACTAGCGTGCAATTATATGACCTAACCCCTTTCCTCGACAGAATTTTCTAGACATTATCAATAATGCTATCTAATAATATCATTTCAATAATATGGGCTACCGTGTTGAATCAATAATGTAAAATACTATTCAATTATCACTGTAGCAATTCTTGCACCAATAATATAAAAAATTGTGCAACTTTACTATATCAATTATTGAGTGACTTCTTACGTAAGAATCAATAATCAAAAATATTGTGCAATGCCGTGTGCCACTGTGCAACCACGCGTATTACTGTACTTTTATCATCGGGTATTTCAATAGTTTTAACGCTAAAATTTTTACCGTTATTTTTATAAAAAGGTTATTTCTGTCGCTTTCTATATCCGACAGTTATTCCGTTATGTGGTCCACCAATGATTGCATCGTCGTACAGATATTCTCGACAAAAAGAATATCTTCCGACTAAAACGAATATTCCCCGATAAAACGAATATTTTATGACCACTTGCTTACTTTGTAAAAATTTACACATTTCACCCATAACTATAATATTATATCAAATCAACACCTTATTATTCAAAAATAATATTTAGAGAAATTAAATCTTTATTCATAAAAAAGTTGGGGTCTTACAACCTCCACTTCTTATGAAATTTCGTCATCAAAATTGATGCACATACCTAGTATGTCGAAGAGGTAAGGATACCTTGTTTTCATTTCCGATTCTAACTCCTAGGTCATTTTCTCAATATCATGGTTTTTCCATAAAACTTTAACTTGAGGTATAACCGTTGAGCGTAAAATATATTCCTTCTTATTTAAGATTTTAATAGGTACCTCTTCATACGTTAAATCTTCTGCTATCTCGTCTGGTTTTAACTCAATAATGTGGTTCGGGTCTTTTACATATTTATGTAGCATGGATATGTGAAAAACGTTATGAACACGAGACATACTTGACGAAAAAATGAGTCTATAGGCCACAATTCCTACTCGGTCGAGGATTTCGAATGGACCAATGAATCGAGGGTTGAGCTTTCCTCTCTTCCCGAATCTCGTAACTCCTTTCTATGGAGCAATACGTAACAATACATGATCTCCAACATTGAATTCCACGTCCCTTCGATGAAGATCAACATAACTCTTTTGTCTATCTTGTAAGGTTTGTATACGTTGCCTAATCTTTTTCGTAGTCATGCGTACCAATTCTGGTCCCAACAACGTTTTTTCACCCACCTCGTCCCAGAATACTAGAGAACGGCACTTTTGTCCATACAACGCCTCAAATGGAGCCATGCCTATACTTGCTTGATAACTGTTGTTGTAGGAGAATTCCACCAATGACAAGTACTTGTCCTAACTTCCTTTGAAGTCTAGGACACAGAGTCTTAATAGATCTTCAAGAGTTTAAATAGTCCTTTCTGATTGCCCGTCCGTCTGAGGATGATATGCAGAACTGAATCGTAGATCAGTGCCCATAGCTTTCTGTAAACTGACCCAAAATCGTGATGTGAATCTTGGGTCTCGATCAAAAAGGATACTGGCATACCATGCAATCTCATAATCTAATTTATGTACATACGAGAAAGACGTTCAAGTGAATAAGTTTCTCATATAGGTAAGAAATGAGCAGACTTGGTCAATCTATCGACAATGACCCAAATTGCATCTATGCCTTGAGAAACCTTGGGAAGACCAGTAACGAAATCCATGTTGATGTGCTCCCACTTCCATTCTGGAATCCCAAGTGGTTGTAATGGACCTTTTAGTACTTGATGCTCCGCCTTGACACGTTGAAAAGTTAAACACCTTGAGATAAACTCCACGATCTCTCTCTTCATATTGCTCCACCAAAATGTATGTCGAAGATCACGATACATTTTGGTACTTTCAAGATGGATTGCAAATGGTGTGTTGTGTGCCTCCATCATGATTTTATACTTCAAATCAGAATCATTAGGAACACAAAGTCTGGAGTTGACTCGAAGTATTCCTTCTTCCTCGATTCTTGCATCTGGAATAGCACCTTCTTATACTTTCTTCTTCATACGCATAAGTTCTGGATCTGTAGCTTGAGCAACTTTAACTTTATCGATTAAAGTCGGTTCTACTCGTATATTTGATATCATCACATGGGTACTTGGAGGCTTTAACTCTATCTCCATCCTTTGTAAGTCGTACAAAATGGGACTTTATGTTAATATTATCTCACTCGTACCCGCATACGATCTTCTACTCAATGCGTCAGCTACCACGTTCGCTTTTCTAGGATGGTATTGAATGGTATGGTCGTAATCTTTCAACAGCTCGAGCCAACATTGTTGTCGCATGTTGAGTTCCTTCTGGGTGAAGAAATATTTGAGGCTTTTATGATCTGTATAGATCTCCACTTTCTCCCCATGCAGGTAGTGCCTCCAAATCTTTAACGCAAAAACGACTGCTGCCAACTCTAGATCATGAGTAGGATAATTTCTCTCATATTCTTTGAGTTTTCGCGAGACATAGACTATGACTTTCCCATGTTGCATGAGAACACATCCTAAACCTTTGCTTGAAACATCGTTGTAGATGACAAATCCCTCCGAACCTGATGGTATTGTCAAAATATTTGCCGAAATGAGTCTCCTCTTGAGTTCTTGGAAGCTCTTCTCACATTCCTCGCTCCATTCGAATTTTGTATCTTTTTGAGTCAGCTGAGTTAATGGAGTAGCGATTTGAGAAAATCCTTCCACGAATCTCCGATAATAACCAGCTAAGCCCAGAAAGCTACGTACTTCGGTTACCAACTTAGGTTGCTCCCAACTTTGTATTGCTTCAATCTTTGTCGGGTCAACTGATATTCCATACTTCAATACCATGTGCCCAAGGAATGCTACTTCCTCAAACCAGAACTAGCATTTCTTCAACTTGCCATATAGCTTATTTTCACGAAGCCTTTGGAGCATCAGTCTCAATTGTTGCTCATGATCTTCACGGCTTTTGGAATAGATGAGAATGTCGTCAATAAAGACAACCACAAAATGATCCAAATATTACTTGAATACTCGGTTCATCATATCCATGAAGGCCGCAGGAGCATTAGTCAATTCAAAAGACATGACTAGGAATTCATAATGCCCGTACCGAGTCCTGAAAGCAGTCTTTAGAATGTCATCAGTTTTAATCTTTAACTGATGATATCTGGAACGAAGATCAATCTTTGAGAAGAATTTAGCCCCTTGCAACTAGTCAAGCAGGTCATCAATGCGAGGTAACGGGTACCTATTTTTTATGGTGACATGGTTCAACTCCCGATAATCAGTGCAAAGTCGCATACTCTCATCATTCTTCTTTACGAATAAACAGGAGCACCCCAAGGAGATGTACTAGGACGAATGAAACCAATGTCTAACAGTTCCTGTAGTTGGATTTTTAACTCCTGAAGTTCAATAGGAGCCATTCTATATGGAGTTGTAGAAATAGGTTTTGTACCGGGTTCAAAGTCAATACAAAATTCGATATCACGCTCTGGGGGTAGGCCAGGAAGTTCTTCAGGAAATACGTCAGGAAATTCATTAACAATAGAAATATCATTCAAATCTGACATATTTTTGTTTAAATCCGTGACATGGGCTAAGAAAGCTTGACATCCATTTTTCAATAAACGAATGGCTTTATGGCTTGATATGACAGTGATTGACTTTAGTGGTTTAGTTGTTTGAATTCGCATAACAGGTTGGTTAGGAATATGAAAACTAACGACCTTACGAAAACAATTAATTTTAGCATGATGAGTAGTTAACCAATCAATCCCTAAAATCACATCAAATGCAAGTATTTTCAAAGAGATGAGATCAACAGGTAATGTGATGGTCCCAACTTGAATCAAGAAAAAATTATAAACTGTGGATGTAATGAAGGTTTCTCCTAACGGAGTTTCAACAGATAAGTTAAAGTCTAATTTCTCAGAGGTCAAGTTCAAACGTTGAGCACAAGTAGGTGAAATAAAAGAATGGGTAGAACCGGTATCAAATAAGGTATAGACTTCGCAAGAGTTTATATTTAGCTTACCCATGATAACTTCGTTCAGGTTCCTCGCCTTTTGGGATGTTACGACAAATGCTCTCCCTTGAACCACCGACTTTGTTTTGTCTATAGTCGTCTTCGGTGCCACCGTCCCAGCTGGACTTGACATCGCTACTGGACAAAATTGGGCTATATGACTGTCTTTTCCATAACTCAAACACACCTTGAAGGTCAGTGAATAGTTGGGACTTATGTGTCCTCCTCTCGTGATCTCAGTAGCATCTAACCGGCGGTTAGTTCTCCTCCCTAGAATTTGTTACCGTGTCTTTGGTCGATGTCTTTTCATAATTATTGAATCTTCTTTTTTTGAAATTTTCAGTTGACACACCTCTCCTATTATCTTGACCATGATTACCACCGAAGTGGTTACAATTTCTGGCACGTTGGTTATCACTGCTTCAATGATTGTTGCCACTGGTATGACTATTATCTTGCTGCTGGTTGCTGTCTTTTGGTTGAGCTGACTTATAATCCTGCTCCAATAATTGAGCTCTATTCACCACATCTGAATACAAACAGAGTTTATGAGAGATAAGATGTTGACAAATTTTGGGTTTCAAACCTCTCAGAAACATTCGCGTCATTCGTTCTTCATTATCTACCAAGTGGGATGCAAACCGAGATAACTCCGTAAACTTGGTTTCGTATTACGACACAGTCATATTGTTCTGCTCCAGTTTGATAAATTTCACCTCCTTCATGTGACAAATACTTTCTGAAAAGTACTTGTCGTTGAACAATTCTTGGAACTTCTCCCAGGACATCTTAAGTGCGGACGGATGGGTATGTTTTACAGATTCCCACCAGTAATCTACCTCTCTGCGCAACATGAAGGTTGTGAAGGGAACCTTCTGCTATTCAGTGCATCCCAAGACATCAAATATCTTGGTAATCTGCTTAATTTATGCCTCTACCTTAAGTGGCTCAGGCTTTCCCAAAAACTCTGACGGTCCTAACTCCTTGAATTGCTTGGCAGTGACAAGCCGTGAGTTACCATTGTTTCCACCTGCATTTTGAACAGGAGTTTCTCTCGTCTGATTTTGCATGAATTGTAGAAAGCTCGTAAACATTCCATCATTCATCATTTGGTTGGTGTTGTTGTTTACAAGAGGATTATTGCCTGATTGATGCACATTATCCTGGTTGTTGATTGCCGGTGTCTCAACGGTCTCATGTGCTCCATTTTTCATCTCAAAATTTTTAGATGCCATTCTCAAATACTGCTACCAAACAAGTGTTAATTAAAGAAATTGACATGCCACATATTATCCCTATATTCTGACCGACCAAACAAATAAGCTTAGGTAGGACACACTAGCAAAGGATTTACTCGTCTCTCCCCTCCTAGTTCTAATCCCAGATCTCCACCAGAGATCATATCCCTAAGCTTTGATACCAACTGTGACGCCCCCAAAACAGATCCACACAACCCATTCTGAGTCGCCAAATACATGGTACAGAAAATAACTACAAACTTCATTATTACAATTGTCGTGCAAAATACGACAACACATATGCTGTGAGTTTTAATACAAATATTGTCTTGTAGACAATATCCAGACTCAAATAAAGTCCTCATTACAATTATTGATACACTATTTTACAAAATTGTGAGGATTGCTATAAAAATCGCCTTAAACCATCACTCCACACCCCGACTAGTCCCAGCTATATTCTCGCCTCCTGAGAAGAAAAATAGAACAAAAAGGAAAATGTTAAGCTCAACTAGTCCAGTAAAGAATATTATGACTAAGATAATGCATAATATATTATCCTTAGTCCTCAACAGAAAAAATTTGATAGAATACAATAGACAACAAATTTTAGATCAACAACGGCAGCGAAAATAATAATCCATTAGAAGAGTCAAGTAGAGCATGATGTCTACTATCTTTCATGATTTAAAAGTTCATCATCAATATTTTATCCCTGTAACATCAATCAATATTTATTTCCAATCAACGAATTATCTATGCACTACGTGTCAAAGATAATCGTTTGTATCAACGGTGGTCATGATTATGCCAAATATCTGTCCATCTTTGCACTACGGGCCAAATATATCAATCAACAGTTCATCTTAGCACTACGGGCCAAAGATATTCGTCAATCAACGGTTCATCTTTGCACTACGGGCCAAAGATAACTTTCAACATAATTTAAGTTTGAGAATTATGATAACGATAATAAAAATGAATCAAGTGAGACCATAACATGGATTCAATTTCAAGAATAAGGGTCACCACAGATAACTTGGAAAAAGAATTTATTTTTTGTGAATGCAAGACCGTGAATAGTAGTACCATGTATGAATGATGAATTTATACATACGAAAAGTTTCAAAATTAATATGAAAGTTCAGACCAATATTCTAGTGCAATGATATTAGATGAAGCGCAATTTCTAATCATTTCAGGAATTATAGAAACAATACTTACCATAATAAGTTTAAATTTAGGAATACGAGATGAAATAATATCGCTTGCGTAATATAGAGTATGAAAGAAAATGATATTCCTTACGAATACGGAAGGAAATAATGTCATTTACGAGTATTGAAAGAAAATAACCTCCTTTACGAAGAAAAAAATAATATCCTTTAGCTTAGTAGAAACTGAATTTGACTGGAATATCAGATATTATTCTGAGAAAATCTTGCACAAAAAGCTACACTCAAAGTATCTTTATACTCACAAGAAATACGCTCAAAATTATAGAGAGAATTTTTTTTTGATTTTGGTGTGAGTTTCATTGTTTAACTAAGCAGCCTATTTATAAGAAAGTGGTAGCACACCACTTCTGACAATTTCACCTATGGATGATTTTTCTTCCAACACACCTAACTTGAAACCAAGCTTTTCAACTTGCTCACCCACCCCATTTATCACATGTTTTTGAAAATAAAAGAATTCAAATTCAATTTAAAAACTAATTCAAATTCAATTTGATCATCTTCACTCCATTTAATTCACATGCCAAAAATATAATAATATTACCATTTAAATTACAAAAATTATACTATTATAGTATCACATTAAACTATTATAATGTAATATTATAATAATATATAAATATATTATTGGAGAAGATAATTATGATTTTATAAAAAAAATAACAACTTTCGACAATTGTCGCATTCTAAAATTCCTCCATTTATATCAAAATTTAAAGAAATCCTTACTTACCATATTCATCAATTATTTACAATTCTTTAATATTATAGATTCACATCATCGATAACCAGATCGTTCCCAGGAAAGATGGGTTTTCCGATAAGGATTTCTTCTTACTCGCGCGCAATTATATGACCTAACCTCTTTCCTCGACAGAAAATATGAGCTACTGTGTTGAATCAATAATGTAAAATACTATTCAATTATCACTGTAGCAATTCTTGCACCAATAATATGAAAAACTGTGCAACTTTACTGTATCAATTATTGAGTGACTTCTTACGTAATAATCAATAATCAAAATATTGTAATACCTGCAGTAACGCCAACTAATGCGCACAGACATCGTATTTTTTAAAGACCGGTATTTCAACAATTTTAACGGTAAAAGTTTTGCCGTTATTTTTATAAAAGTTTATTTCAATAAACTTTCTATACCGCGGCTTTTTCATTATGTGGTCCACCAATGATTGCATCGTCAGCATTTGGATATTCCCTATAAAAAAAATATCTCCCGGTTAAAACGAATATTCCCCGACAAAACGAATATTTTATGACCACTTGCTTAATTTGCAAAAATTTGCACATTTTACCATAACTATAACATTATATCAAAGCAACACTTTATTATTCAAAAATAATATTTAGAGAAATTAAATCTTTATTGGATCTTACAGAAGCAACGATATTGGTAACTTTTTTAATGGCTCCGGCATAATTGGCCGTGGGGTAGGAGCATTTCACCAACTTCACAGCTGCGTGATATAATAAAAGGTAAATTCTCGCATTGTTTCGTGCCAAGATATGAAATCTCGAGGCCTAGCCAATTGAATTTTGGTGAAACGGGTGTAGTTTCGGGTGAAGGGGTAGTATACACTATTCGCTATTTGATAACAATGGAAGGAATTAGTATTGGAGAGAAAAAATTGAACTTTTATAACCAGTGGAATTCAGGAAATGTTTCCAGTGATTTTCACACTCTCATAGACTCGGGATTCGGGAAGGACATATACGTTCCACCGGAATTCTACCAACGCGTAGAATCCAAATTGATAAATGTAGTAGTCCGAGCTTGTCCCGGATCCTCAACGTCTTTTCAAAGTGTGCTGTACCTCTTCACTCGAGACGAAAATTCCAATTAGTACCGTACATTTCAAGGGTGCGGATGTGGAGTTGAATCCTGTCAACACTTTCTATAAAACCAGTTATGATGATTTGATATGCTTTGCTATTGGTCCTCTTTTAATGATGCGACTTACAACTAGGCCATTTTTGGTAACTGGGCACAGACCAATTTTTTTGGTAGGCTAGGCTATGACGGATCTAATTACTATGGAGTTAACTTTGTGATAAGTTAGAAATATACTACATTTGTTTTTAAAAGATTGTCATTTAAGGTTTTTACACATGGATTAAGAAAGTATCATTTATCAAGTAAAATTTATTTGAAATTTCATCACTATCCATTTACGGTAAGTTGAAAACTATTAATACAAGAGAGAGAATTTCTTGGGACAATGAGAGAAGATATGTGTAATATAGGAAAGTAAATAATTTATTCTCCTCGAAAGTTGTAAACGACAAATATTTTGGAATACATTTTTTCTTCTAAAACGATAATTTTTTAGGAACGGAGGGAGTTATTAATACAGTGCTGACACGCAGAGAGAGATCACTTCCATCTTGCGTGTCGATATTGATCAATTGACCAAAATTAATTTCATGCTAACCACTACCGGCTATGACCGAGAAAAAAGTTCTGTACTTTAAACAGCATAACAAAGATAACATCTTTAGGAATAATGATGTTGCAGCATAACAGAGATTACATCTTTAGGAATAATGATGTTCATATTATCAATATAATTCATTAATTTTTAGTTTCAATATTGACAATATTTTGTTAAAGGTCAATAATAATTTTCATGTTTATGTTCATGTGATACTTTTTTATTGTGAATTATAAATACTGCTATAATTGCAGGTATTGACATGCAAGATTTTTTCTATTTTCAAACTAACTGGACTATTTTGACAAACCTTGATGCAATTTTGTCTATTCCATGAAACAAAAACTTTTTTTCCAAATAAATTCTCCTTATTGCATATTTTGGCATAAACTTTATGTTTCTTGTGACACTATTTGAAGAAACATATCGCTGGTCGTTCATATCTTTCAGAAAGGTTTGAAACTATTTTTTCTTCCTCACAACTGTTTGATTCTGAGCCTCCAATTTAACAAAAAATATCAACTGTTGACTGTTGTAGCACAAAAAAATACAAACTATCAACCTCATTTTTCTCACAAATATATGGCTATTCCCATCCTCATTCGAAAATCCCTGCAAGGCCACTTTTGGTTAATTTGTGAAAGATTTTAATGCAATTTTTCAATGAAAGTTAATAAAGAATTTACAGGGTACGTTTCTACTCAAAAAAGTAATAGCAAAAGCCAAAAGCTAGTCTATCCGTTCTATGGACAAGCATTGACCTAAGCTTAATTAGTCAATAATTTTGCTTAAGACGCTCCTCTCCAAACAAACACAAAGCTAGCTACTACTAACAGTGGAATCCTTTGATTACATCTTATCTATATATTGTTACTATTATTATTAATAATTTTAAAGTAAATTACTATTATTATTATTATTATTATTATTATTATTATTATTATTATTTTAATATAAGACCATTATTAATTTTTTAAAGTAAATTTAATGACAATTTTATACTATTTGGTAAATTATTAATTTTTTAAAGTAAATTAATTATTAATTTATCTACATATTAATTTTAAAGTAAATTACTATTATTATTATTATTATTTTAACATAAGACCATATTAATTTTTTGAAGTAAACATAATGACAAATTTATCCTTTTTGGTAAATTATTAATTTTTTAAATTAAATTTAATGACAATTTTTTAAAGTAAAATTAATAATGCTCTTATATTTACCATTTTTGGTATAAAAAAGTAATTGAATAAATGTAAAAATGATACTCAATATTACACATAAATATTTTTTAGTCACATATTGATGTCATGTCATTTGATGGCCGATTTCACAATCGATATATGGGTGCAAGTATATACAGTCAACAAGTACTAAAGTGTAAGTAGAGTATCGTTCCCACGAGAAATTATTTAATAAAAATTATCAAATATTAACTCTTAATCAAATTAATTTTATTTAAACAAATGATTTAGGATTGAGAATAAAAATAATTAATAAAACTAATTTTTAAATAACACTAGATTAAAATCAGGTTATGGATAATTAAGATCACAACTTCACTTATTGCTTCACTTATATCAATATACTTCTAATTAATTGTGCTCACTATTATGGACTGTAAATCAGAAATTTATTAGTATTTATAACCACCTTCCGAAACGTCACAAACATATTAATCCAAATCCACAGTTGATAGAATTGAATCAAACACCCTAATTAACTAATTCACTATATTCCTATGTGAATTACAATTAAAAAGGATTTAAAGCACAGGTTCCCTATCAAATTACATGCGGCGTAAAGTATATCCCTATCCTAAACACAAATCATGAATTCCATCACCATGCAGAAAACACAATCACATGCTATTATGATCAGATCTAAATCTATACTCCATCTCCCGAATTCATATAAAGTATCACAATAATTGTTAGCTAGACAATTAAACAATTATACACAATCATAATAGACAATCCATAGAATAGATCTCAATAATTAATAAAGAAATATACTAAAACAAGCTACACAATAAGATCCGTTGCAATCTTAAATAATAAATTTAGTTCATTATTATTAAATTAAAATCTAGAATCCACAATTGAATAAACATTAAAAAAAAATAGAAGTAAAGTAGAGAATAAAATCTGTTGTTTGCAAATTTGAGACTCTCCTCTTGCACCTGCTTTTGATCTTCGATGATCTCCAAGTTGCTTCAATCTTTAATCCAATATAAACTAGGGTTTATGAATGAAAGATAAAATATATTCCTAGACTAATTTACCCTCTACTTTATGCCTCCCATCATGTATTTATTGTAAGACCCCAACTTTTATGAATAAAATTTTAATTTTCTTTAAATATTATTCTTAAATATTAAGGTGTGGATTTGATATAATATTATAGTTGTGGGTAATATTTATAATTTTATAAAGTAAGCAAGTTGTCATAAAATATTCGATTGGTCGAGGAATATTCGTTTTAACAGAGAATATTCGTACGACGACACAATCATTGGTGGACCCTACAACGGAATTATTATCGGAGTTAGAAAACGAAAGAAATATCTTTGTATAAAAATAACGGCAAAAGTTTTACAGTTAACTGTTAAAATACCCGGTGATAAAAGTACAGTAATACGCGTGGTTGCATAGTAGCACACGGTATTTGATGCTTACGTGAGAAGTGTAACGACCCCAAAATAGGTCCATTCCATCCAACCCATTCTGAGTCGCTAAATATATGGTACGGAAAATAACTACAACTTTATTACAACAATTGTCGTGCAAAATACAACAATACATATGTCTTTGTGAGTTTGGATACAAATATATACCAATCAGAAGACGTCACAATGACACCTTACATAAAGGTATAGTCAAAAACTGCTTTTAGAAATTAGAATCTTTGGGAAGTGCTCAAGGAAACCTTCGTATACGTGGGAGGCCATGCTTTTAGGTTATGGTAGATATCATATGGCCACGTAATTATCCTCTTGGTTGATTAATAGACCCCAAAGAAAAACGAGAAGATTACTATCATATTCTTCCCAATGGTGAGTCTTTTCTTGACATATCATTATCTCCACCGTCTCTAATTGGGTATTATACTCCAAACAAACACCAAGATTATATAGGTAGTGCTTGTAAATATATTCAAAGAAGTGGATGTGCACAACCTTGTCTTATGATAACACGAGTTTGTATGTCATTAGACATCTTGTATGATAGTGGTAAAACACCTTCCAAAGTTAAATTCACCTCACCCTCAACATCTATAGACCACCACTCTATTCCTCGCTATCCCCCAGCTCACCCAATACACTTTTTTATTACCCGAAAGAAATTGTGAAACAAAAGGGTGAGCACAACTAGCTCAAGAAGAATATTATGACTAAAGATAAATAAATTATCAATAGTCTTCATCAAGAATAAATCGTAGATTTAGAACATATGGTAGATGATAAAACTTTTCAACCATAGTTGCAATGAATGAGCAATCCATTAGAAGAGTCAAATAGACCATAAAATCTATTATCTTCTCCATGTTAAAAGTCCACCAACAATGTTTTATCTCCAGTAACATCAATCAACAATTCCTCGTCCCACAATCACGTGTATAACTCATAATCGTAATTGTAGTTCTAAATTCCTTTCCTCATCCAAGACAAAGATAATTTTCATCACTTGTCTTTACCTCGAAACATCAAAGATCATGGTTATACCAAATCACGCCCCCTGCTTCATAATCATACTAATAAATTCATCTTTTGCACCACGGGCCAAAGATATTCATCAACAGCTCATCTTTACACTACATGTGCTAAAGATATTCAACAACGGGTCATCTTTGCATTACGAGTCAAAGATATTCATCAATAATTCATCTTTGCACTACTGGTGCAAGCAAAGATATTCAACAACAAAATCATCTTTGCATTACGAGCAAAAGATATTCATCAATTATTCATCTTTGCACTACAAAGCTAAGATATTCATCAACAAGTCATCTTTGCACAACGAGCCAAAGATATTCATATATCAAAGAAATACATAATCATTTCGTGGTTATATAACAATAATTATAACCATGTTGATCAATTCACCTTTTGCACTTAAGCTAAAATATTCAATTGTAAATTCAATGGTCATGATCATACCAAATCAACAATTCAACTTTTGCACTCTTGGCCAAAAGAGAACCTATAGTCACGATCATACCAATAATCTACCCATCTTTACACTCAAGTCAAAGAGAAATATTATCATTAGGGTTATAAGAATGTTATATAAAAGCAATATAATCAAAACATGGTTTTAATTTCAAGAGTAAGATTCAAAAATCAACGATAATTTGGTCAAAGAAGAAACCAATTTGTCGTGAATAGTACCCCATATTCAGACATACATAGATACAGATATACGTGCATAAGTAATCCTCGACACGAAAAAGATAAAGTTTCATAATAAAATTCATATCCATATTTATAACACCTTAATCCAAATCTTATAAATCACTTAGAAATCTCATAATCTAATATTATTAATATTACAATAATATTTTAATCATTTCTAAAACTTATAAACAATTTAATTAAATTGTTTACACTTTACTAATTAATGCATTTAATCATCATAAAATGCCAAACTCATAAGATTTTATCACCAATAACCAAAACCTCATCAAAAATCTGATATACCTCATATATGATTCTCAAGCCATACAATCATATTTTCCAATTTTCTTACTTCACATAACATATTTAATTCATTTACTCATAACTAGAATATTTTCATGAAAAATACCAAATCAGTTCCAAAAATATTTCTTTTCTGGGATTTAGCATAACATAGTCCCATATTGAACATATATTTTCTCAAAATTTTAAAAATTCATTTACTATTTTTCATATGGCCAAAACCACCGAATATTTAAACATTTATCATAAATTATACTTTTATCCAAAAATTCTAAAATTTACACTTGTATTCTGATATTATATAGATGTACTTTCAATAAAAATTTCATCAATTTTGGAGTTAATCACAAGGAGTTATAAGCGGATACTTTTAAAATAGTCTTTTCTCATAAAATCCATAACTCCTAATCTATACATCCAAAAATCGCCATTTTGGACACAATCTACAAAACTCATCAAAATATCATTTCCAATTTTTCCAGAATTTTTGAAGGTCCGGAAAAATACAAAACTGAAAACATAATCACCCTTAAAAATCCTTACTATCCCTTACCTCAAAAGAAGCGATTTTGATTGGAATAATGTTTGAGCGAACTTGCACCGTATAGCAATACTCAAAGTATACTCAAAATACTCACAAGAATACGCTCGATAATATAGAGAGAAAACTTGATTTAAAATGTGATTTTCAATTCTAACCTAAGCGCCTTATTTATAGAAAATACTTAGAACACACAAAGCGTAAAATTTAATAAAATATTAATATATATTATTTTTATTCCAAAGCACACTTATTTTGCTTCAAAACCTCAGCCACCAAACAGCCCACCTCACAAGACTTGCACAAAAAACGTTTTTTGTGACCCCAGATTTTATCAATAAAGATTTAAATTTTGTCGAAATAATTTTTAATATTATGGTGTGAATTTGAGATAATATTATAGTTGTGGGTAGTATTTATAAATTTTGCAAAGTATGCAAGTGGTTATGTTATATTTGATTGGTCGGGGAATATTCGGTTTAGCAGGGGAATATTCGTGCATAACTACTCAATCATTGGTGGACCCCACAATGTAATCATTGTCGGATTGAGAAAAGACAAAAATATTTTATTGAAATAACGGCGGAAGTTTTACCGTTGATACCGTTGAACTACTCAAGAGTAAAAGTACGATGTACGTGTGGTTGCATAAGAAGCACACACAAGATTAATTATTGATGCTTATGTGAGAAGTCACTCGGTTTGATTCCATTATTGTCAATTAATAATATGAATTATTATAATGCGATAATGACGCTTTTGTTTTATTCAGTATTATTAACGTAATAAAATGTAAACATCTTTTTATATAAAACATAATACTTTATTAAAGTTATTCTATAAATAGAATATATTATATTTTATTATGCATAGTGTTGCATAAAGGTTTTGCATAGTGTTGCATAGTGTTTGCATAGTAAAATGTTTTTATATAAATAGAATATATTATATTTTATTTAAAAGATTTTGCTTTAAATATGGACCGTCAGATTAAAGTAAATCAATCTGGACGCTCATGGATTAATTACTATGCATTCAATTTTCCTATAAATAAGCTCATTCCTTCATTATTTTCTTACTTAATTCACCAAACTCTGTAGAGAGAAAATTATAGAGAGAAGCTATAGAGAGAAAATCTATAGAGAGAAAGAAGAAGAGAGTATTCTCGTACTTCACTACTTTGATATCCAAAGGTGTCTTTTACTAGTAAGGGATATTATTTGTTGTACCAAAAGGTGTTATTCTTTCTTATTCATGAAGAGAACTTCATTATTCCATTCATTATTATTTTGTTGAATAACCTATAAAAGTGGCATACCCTACCCTATACATAACTCGATATATGCGATATACCTATACTTGGTGAAATCCTTATGTTATTCCATCCTTATTTATTACATTGGAATAACTTGATACGCCGAATCCCCTATACTTGGTGATCTTCTTCTTCATTATTCCATTCTTTATTATTCATTGGAATATCCTATCTCAGTGTTTTACACCTTTTACCGGTTCCATTGTTTATTATTTCGCATTTATTATTCATTGGAATATCCGTGCGTGTGTTTTACACCTAACCGGTTCCATTGTTTATTATTCAAATTTATTATTCTGTTGGATCATCCTGTCTTGGTGTGAATTTCACCGACCTGGTTCCGTTATTATTATTCTCGTTGGAATAACTCGTACATCGCAATACCGCATGCATGGTGATTTCTTTTGTTATTCCATTCTTTATTATACCCAAATTGGTTAAAACTTTGACTTATATACTCCATGAAATTAGTAGAATATTCTTGATATTTGCGTTTCATCCAAAGATCTTTTCATGGAAATATTCTTCCGATCATTCTTGAATTTTACTCTACAAAACAAAGATCTTGTTGACAATTTGGACGTTATTAATTCCTCGGATAAAATAATTCTTGAACTTGTTTTATTGAATTATTATGTCATTGTCATCATCCTCATGATATATTATGTTATCTTTGGCTTACGTGCATAGATGAACTTAGTATGATTATGACGAGGATCATTCGGTATAATCACGGCTTATTATAAATGATGTGATAAAAGTCCTCAATGGCCTGTAATGCAGTGATGGATAGTTTTTGGTATGATTATGACCAGGGGTGATTCGGTATAGTCATGACCATTGATAATTTGATGAAAATCCTTGACCGTGGTAATACGTGAATGATTAGATGTGGTGGTTTATTTATTGTCGAGTCTCAAATGATAAAAAAATTGATGAAAACCTTTAAAACCTAAAAGATATTGATTTTATTCTCTACTTGACTCTTTTAATGGATTGCATATTCCGCTGCAGTTAAACTGGTTGTCTATTATATTTTATCAGTTTAACACTGTTGAAGGCTAATGATAATTTATTCTGCATTATCTTAGTCATAATATTTCTTACTAGGCTAGTTGAGCTCACCCTTTCTTTCACTTTGTTCTCTTGAAATGAGAACATAGCCGACGAGCCGGGGAACCTGGAGTAATGGTCCGAGAGGATAAGATTAGTAGTCCTCACTATTCTCGTGAAATAGTGTGATAATAGTTGTAATGAGGACTCCTTTTGAGTTTGTATAATATCTAGTAGACAATATTTGTATTCAAACTCACGCTTTATGTCGTATTGCACCACGGCAGCTTAGGTTAAGTAAGTTGTATTTGAATTTATGTACCATGTAAGTGGCGACCCAAGATGGGTGACGATACCTAATTTTGGGGCGTCACAGGTTAATATCGAGCTTAGGGATATGATCCCCGCTAAGATGCGAGATAAGAACTAGGAGGGAGAGATTTTGAATTCCTTCGCTAGTATGACCTACATAAGTTTATTTGGTATTTGATTGGTCGGTCGAGTATAGTGATAATATGTTGCATGTCAATTAACCCTTATTTTGTGGCGGTGTTTGAAAATGGCATCCCAGAATGTTGAGAATAGCAATGGAGCACGTGAGACCGTTGATTCTCCACGGATCAATAATCGAGGACAATGTGCAACAGATGATGGCGATAATCCTCCGTAAACAACAACACCGATCAATTGATGAATGACGATACGCTTAAAAGGTTTTTAGAATTCATGCAACATCGCTGGTAAAGCGACTCCGTCCCAAAACGTAGGTGGAAACACGGAAAACTCTCGGCGGTCACCGCTAAACAATTCAAGGAGCCGGGACCACCGGAGTTTAAGGGAGAGCCAAAACCACTTCGGCTAAGCATGGATAAAGCAGACACAAGATATTTGATGTCTTGGGATGCTCCGAGGAGCAAAAGGTTCCTTTTGCCGCTTTTATGTTCTTGCGCGGAGGTAGATTACTTCGGTGGGGAATCGGTAAAAACGTACTCAACTCATTGCTCAAGATATCTTGGGAGAAGTTCCAGAGTCGTTCAACGACAAATACTTTCCCGAAAGTATTCGCCATATGAAGGAGGTGGAGTTTATCAAGTTGGAACAAAACAATATGACCAGTAATCGCAACACGAGGCAAAATTTGCGGAGTTATCACGGTTCAGTCCCCACTTGGTGGATAATGAAGAGAGAGAATGGCGCTATATTTTTAAGAGGTTTGAAGCGGAGATACGTCAACATCTTATTTCTCATAAACCGTGTTTTTATTCGATGTTGTAAATAGGGCTCGATTAGTGGAGCGCGATAACGAGTCAACGCAACTAAAAGAGAGTAGCCAAAAAATTATAATACCAAATGAGAGTAGTCATCAAGCGGTGACAACAAGCGTGGAGGGAATCAACGGGCGAGATGGTAACCACTTGGTGGTAATCGTACAAAAATAATAAGAATGGACATTTCAAGAAAAGGAGATTCAACAATGATGGAAAGATGTCAAGACCAAAGACCGCGTTGTTAAGGAAGGAGAAAGACCACCTACCATATGCTTCAAATGCGGAGGAGAGGGACACATCGGTCCCATCACGCGCGCCATGCAAAGTCAAAGCATGTTATAATTGTGGAAGAGAAGATCACTTAGCTAGATTTTGTCGCCATCAAGACAAATTCAACTAGGATGGAGGCACCAAAGGTCATCCCGCATAAACCAAAGCCGATAGTTTAAGAGAGAGCGTTTTTTTTCTCGTAACGAGGAACCTTAATAAAATTATCACGGGTAAGTTAATCATAAGCTCTTGCGAAGTCTATACCGTGTTAGATACCGCCTACCCACTCTTTTATTTCACCTAGTTGTGTTCAACCTTTAAATTTGACTCAAGAAGTTAAACTTTGACTTATTGGTTGAAACTTTGTTAGTAGGAGCCTTCGTTACGCTTACTATTTTTAAATCTTGTTTGGTTCAAATAAACATTTTCACGTTACTTCGTCGATCTTATCTTTTGAAAATATTTGCCTTTGATGGGATTTTAGGAATCAATTGGTTAACTACTCATCATTCTTTTTCAGTAAAGTTGTTAGCTTTTATATTCATAACCAACTTGTTGTGCGAATTCAAGTAACCAAACTACTAAAGTCAATTATTGTCATATCAAGCCATAAGTAAAGAGCCCCAAACCTTTCGTTGTTGACTTCCTTGTGTGGAATGCTCCGGCGGACTTTCTCAGAGGCGACATCGTGAATGAAGATGGCAAGTTTATAGGTATCATTGTGAGGTGCTATCTAGGTTAAGGGATGTAAGTCACAATTAGTATCAATGTGACGTATTATCCAATTCTTGGATGAGAGTCACGCTTTTGAATGATATTTCTATTATTAATAAATTTCCGGCGATTCATGAAGACTTCTTAGCCTACTTAGAGCGTGAAATCGAATTTTGTATTGACCCCAAAGACAAAACCCATTTCTTAAACCCTCAAATATTTCAATCAACTAAAATGATCTGTTTACGAGGATTATGATGAAAGTCATAATAAAAGCATTGGCCTAATGAAAATCATGGGTATATGAAGTATTAGTAAGTGTTATGATGAGTTATGTGGTTATTATGTGAAAACATGAAAGTTTCTTAGAAATCACAAAGTGTTGAAAAATCAGATTTTGGTAAAAACGTAACATGAAATTCAATTGACCATATCTCCTATTATATTTTGAATTTTTGAGTGTGGTCAAGTCCTAGAGTTAGATCTATGAGTTACCTAACTAATCCAAGTGGAATTACTGGAAAAGGTGTTGTAGATTTTTGTGTAGACTAATTTTAGCAAAGGAGTGCAAAGCTGCAAAAACCGAAAAAAAGCTTCTGCCATGATTTTAGAGAGGCTGTTTCGGTCACTTAAATTATGAGAAAAATTCTGGCCTTTTGGGACATGAAGGTATATGGTATAAAGTACCTCCTGTCCAAAAATGAGCTCATTCTGACTTGAAATGAGCAAGTTATGACTATTTCAATATTTAGGTTTTTCCGACGAAAAACGCTATAACCGGAGTTCTATAACTCTGATGACCATAAAATTTAAACTAGAAGCTCACGTTAACATGTGTAAGGTCCTGCCAAGATTTGGGAATTTTTGGAGTTAAACTTGAGGTAGCTAATTTCTTAAGAAATTAATTAGAAATTGATTTTTGAAAAATAGTAAATGAATTTTAAAAATTCCGAGAAAAATATATTTTCATCATGGGACTATATTATGCTAAATCCCAGAAAAGAAATATTTTGGGACTGATTTGGTATTTTCATGAAAATAGTTTAGTTACGAACATATATGAGTTAAATATGTTATGTGAAGTAACAAAGTTGAAAATAGGATTTTATGGCTAGAGAATACTATATAGAGTATATGCATATTTTTTGAGAGATTTGATAATTGGTGATGATATCTTATGAGTATGGCATTTTGAATGATTAAATGCATTATATGGTAAAGCATAAACAATTATGATAAATTATTTATAAATTTAAGTGATGATTAAAATATTGTTATAATATTAATGATATTAGATTATGAGATTATTAAGTGATTGATAACATGGGGATATTCTTGAATCCTGGATAAATTATATTATAAATGTTTAATATTTATCCTTTATCTCATTTGATTGATTTTTATATCATTATCCTCATGCTTATATTATGTTGAAAGTCATCTCATGGCACAGAGTGCATAGATGGACTTGGTATGATTATGACCGTGGATTGTTCTTATAATCATAATCGTAATTGAAAACACAATTCTCTTTGGCCGTAGTGCATGGATAATTTGTGGTCGTGATACTAATGAATACACAATTATCTTTGGTAGTAGTCATGGATAATTTGTGGTCGTGATACTAATGAATACACAATTATCTTTGGTAGTAGTGCATGGATAATTTGTGGTCGTGATACTAATGAATGCACAATTATCTTTGGTAGTAGTGCATGGATAATTTGTGGTCGTGATACTAATGAATACACAATTATCTTTGGTAGTAGTGCATGGATAATTTGTGGTCGTGATACTAATGAATACACGATTATCTTTGGTCAGTAGTGCATGGATAATTCGTGGTCGTGATACTAATGAATATCCTTGGCACGTAGTGCGTGTGGATGAGTCGATGATGTGGATTAATTATTGAAATTTGAGTCTCAAAGATGAAATATTAATTCATGGATGTGGTAAAAGTCATCTTTGGTCAGTAGTGCATTGATAGACTTGGTATGATTATGACCACGGATTATTCGGTATAATCATGATCAGTAAACACGAATATCCTTGCCAAGATGGTGCATGGATAATTCGTGGTTGTGATACTATTAAGCTTCGCGTCTCGGCATTATTAGTTTTACAAATTGTATATCTTTAGCTTTGTAGTGCAAAGATGAATTGTTAATGAATATCTTTGGCGGATTGCGAAGATGAATTTAATATTTTTAACGATAAAGGTATTCAAGGAATCCTCACCTCTTATCATACTGTGTGCGCACCCTAATTTCGAGGGCTAAATTCCATAAGGAGGGGAGATTGTGAGACCCCAGATTTTATCAATAAAGATTTAAATTTTGTCGAAATAATTTTTAATATTATGGTGTGAATTTGAGATAATATTATAGTTGTGGGTAGTATTTATAAATTTTACAAAAGTATGCAAGTGGTTATGTTATATTCGATTGGTCGGGAAATATTCGGTTTAGCAGGAATATTCGTATAACTACTCAATCATTGGTGGACCTACAAATGTAATTATTGTTTGATTGAGAAAACGACAAAAATATTTAATTGAAATAACGACGGAAGTTTTACTGCTTGATATTGTTGAACTACTCGGTAGTAAAAAAGTACGATGAATACGTGTGGTTGCATAAGTAGCACACACCATTGATTATCGATGCTTATGTGAGAAGTCACTCACTTGATTCCATTATTGTCAATTAATAATATGAATTATTATAATGATAATGACGCGTTTTGTTTTATTCAGTATTATTAACGTAATAAAATGTAAAACATCTTTTTATATATAAAATAGAATACTTTATTAAAGTTATTCTATAAATAGAATATATTATATTTTATTATGCATAGTGTTGCATAGTGTTTTTGCATAGTGTTTTTGCATAGTGTTGCAGATAGTGTTTGCATAGTAAAATGTTTTTATATAAATAGAATATATTATATTTTATTTAAAAATTTTGCTTTAAATATGGACCGTCAGATTAAAGTAAATCAATCTGAACTGCTTCATGGATTAATTACTATGCATTCAATTTTCCTATAAATAGAAGCTCATTCCTTCATTATTTTCTTACTTAATTCACCGAAACTCTAGAGAGAGAAATTATAGAGAGAAGCTATAGAGAAAATCTATAGAGAGAAAGAAGAAGAGTATTCTCGTACTTCACTACTTTGATATCCAAAGTCTTTTTACAAGATGAGGGATATTATTTGTTGTATACCGTAAGGGGTGTTATTCTTTCTTATTCATGAAGAGAACTTCATTATTCCATTCATTATTATTTTGTTGGAATAACTTTGTAAAAGTGGCATACCCTATACATAACTCATATATATGCGTATACCCTATACTTGATGAAATCCTTATGTTATTCCATCCTTATTTATTCTGTTGGAATAACTCAGATACGCTTTAATCCCTATACTTGGTGATCTTCTTCATTATTCCATTCTTTATTATTCATTTGGAATATCACATGCGTGTGTTTTACACCTGACCGGTTCCATTGTTTATTATTCCGCATTTATTATTCATTTGGAATATCCTGCCGCATGTGTTTTACAATTTGACTCGGTTCCATTGTTTATTATTCAAAGATTTATTATTCTCGTTGGATCATCCCGCTTGCGGTGTAATTTCACCACCGGTTCCGTTATTATTATTCTATTGAATAACCTCGTCTATGCAATCTACCGCATGCACGGTGATTTCTTTTGTTATTCCATTCTTTATTATACCCAGTTGGTTAAAACTTTGACTTCTATACTCCATGAAATTAGTAGAATATTCTTGATATTTGCGTTTCATCCAAAGATCTTTCATGGAAATATTCTTCGATCATTCTTGAATTTTACTCTACAAAAACAAGATCTCGGTTGACAATTTGACGTTACTAATTCCCGGATAAAATAATTCTTGAACTTGTTTTATTGAATTATTATGTCATTGTCATCATCCTCATGATATATTATGTTATCTTTGGCTTACGTGCATAGATGAACTTAGTATGATTATGACCGTGGATCATTCTATATAATCACGGCTTGTTATAAATGATGTGATAAAAGTCCTCGGTGGCACCGTAATGCGATGATGGATAGTTTTTGGTATGATTATGACCGGGGGTGATTCGGTATAGTCATCATGACCATTGATAATTTGATGAAAATCCTTGACCGTGGTACAGGGAATGATTAGATGTGGTGGTTTATTTATTGTTTCAGTCTCGATAAAAAAAATTGATGAAAACCTTTTAAAACCTAAAAGATAGTAGATTTTATTCTCTACTTGACTCTTTTAATGGATTGCATATTCATTTGCAGATTAAACCGGTTGTCTATTGTATTTTATCGCTTTAACATCATGTTGAAGCTAATGATAATTTATTCTGCATTATCTTAGTCATAATATTTCTTCTTGGGCTAGTTGAGCTCACCTTTTCTTTCACCGTGTTCTCTTGAAATGAGAACATAGCCGGGACAGTCGGGGAACGTAAGTAATGGTCCGGAGGATAGCATTAGTAGTCCTCACTATTCTGTGAAATAGTGTGATAATATTTGTAATGAGGACTCCTTTTGAGTTTGTATAATATCTAGTAGACAATATTTGTATTCAAACTCACAATTTATGTCGTATTGTACACGACAGTTAGGTTAGTAAGTTGTATTTGAATTTATGTACCATGTAAGTGGCGACCCAAGATGGGTGACGTATACCTAATTTTGGGGGCGTCACATTTTTGTTATTTAAATTATTTTAAACTTCCAAAAATCAATTATTTAAGAGCTTCAGAACTTCAATAATTCATAATAAATAGCCTTTTTTTCAGAAAATTCGAATCTCGCGACTTTTTATAGGAAATTTAATTCTCTACAACTTTGCAGAAGAAAGTTTTTCCAAATTCCAAACAGAAATTGACCGAAATCCACAAACGGACGATTTTACAATCTATAATCAAATTTCAGTCAAGAAATGGGGTCCACCGACATGTTTAACATGTTTTAAACATTTATTGTAACAAAAATATTCTTCCTCCTCATATACTCATATATTCCACATTCACGTAAAAAAATATCACCATTATTATATTATTAAAATAATATATTTAAATGAATTATTTTATCGTAAAAAGATAAAATATTAATTTTCAACAATTGTCACTTTAAAAATTTTTTCCATCTATATCCACATAAAATAAATATTTTTCTCATTATAAAAATTAATAATTAATTATTCATAAATAATATTACATAATCACAATATTAACTACCAAGCAGTTCCCAGGAAAGAGGGGGCTTTCCAATAAGAATTTCTCCTTACTTACGCGCAATTAGGTGACCAAACCTCTCCTTAGACAGAACTTTCTAGGCATTGCCAATAATGTTATCCAATAATATTATTCAGATAATATGAATTATTGTCAGATAATGGAAAATATCGCGTCGTGACAATTATTGAAACAACAATAATATAAAATATCAACATAGCAATTATTGAATCAATAAAATAAAATATTGAAGCGAATTATCTGTAACAATTATTGAGTAATGCCTTCTTACGAAAAAAAAATTATCATGCTTCATGAATAGTAACTCGTGAATAGTAACTCATGAATAGTAACTCGTGAATAGTAACTCATGAATAGTAACTCATGAATAGTAATTAAAAAAAATTGAATACTTTTATTTCATAAAATTCGGGGTCTTACAAGAAGTCACTCAGTTCTACCTAATTATTGCTACAGAAATTGCTGCATAGTATCTCACATTATTGATTCTATTATTGTCACAGTATCATCGGCACAATAGGTTACAAGTTAAATCCCTAGCTTAGGAGGAAACTCAATCTAATTTGGAGTCAGAAAGTATCAAAATTCACCCAAAAACGCGTCCCAACTTGATCTGGCTCGACTCAACGCACCTACACGCCATTGCTCACCATGAAAATCTCTTCTGGCGCCCCAAGACCGAAATAGCTTAGGTTTGGGCGCTCCGATGCTAGAAACATTTTTGAAATTTTATACTCTGACATCCTTTGGGAAAATTATGATAACTTCTTCGTCTGAACTTCGATTTATATGATTCAAGATGTTTCGAAAGAGGAGAAGTTGATCTACAACTTTCATTCTTTGAGGTTTTCAAATAAGGGTTGGAGCAATGCCGAAATTGGTCCTGAAGTGGCTGCTATGTAAATGACAAGTCAAACATGCGAATCTAGCAACCCCAAACGTCAATCCAAGTAACTTTTATCCCAATTCCTACAAAACAAAGTAAAGCACGCATGAATAGACACAAACACTTAAAAACTATCAAAAGATTAAGCTCAAACACACTCAATTCATTGGTACAAAATCCACTTATCATCATTAATTTTTTGACGTGAAACTATCAATTAGATGTAATTAGAAAAAAAAATAAAAGTTTAATCTCCAAATGGAAAAAATTAAGAAAACAATCTCCAAAGTGGAAAAAAAAATTAAACGTTTAGTCCCTTAATTGAAAACAATTTAGAAGGCAATTCCCAAAGTAGAAAAAATTAAAAATTTAATCCTTTAATTAAAAAAATTGAGAAGACAATATCTAAAATGGAAAAAATCTAAAAGTTCAGGATATTAATCTATATTTTGGCCTTTAATTAATATACATTTTCATTTATATACAAAGTAAGCAAGTTGTCATAAAATATTCGATTGGTCGGGAATATACTTTTTAACAGAGAATATTCGTACGACGACACAATCATTGGTGGACCCTACAACTGAATTATTATCAGAGTTAGAAAACGTCAGAAATATCTTTGTATAAAAATAACGGCAAAAGTTTTACCGTTAACTGTTAAAATACCCGGTGATAAAAGTATAGTAATACGCGTGGTTGCATAGTAGCACACGGTATTTGATGCTTACGTGAGAAGTCACTCAGTTATACTCAATTATTGCTGCATAGTATCTCACATTATTGATTCTATTATTGTCACAGTATCATCTGCATAATATTTTATATTATTAAATCAATAATTGAGACGATAAAGTTATTCATATTATTATTTGCATTATTAAAAATGTCTAGGAAGTTCTGTCAAGGAAAGGGGTTTGGTCACCTAATTGCGCGCTAATAGGGAGAAATGATCTGGTTGTTAATATTTCCAGTTATATTATTGATGAATAAATGTTGTTAAAAATATTGAGGGGATTTTTATAGAGTATTTGTTGTAAGTTTGGCGTATTATTTGGACCCTCACTTACTCATTTTTCAAAATAATCAGTAGAAAGTTATAAAGTGTGTGTGTGTGTGTGTGTGTATATATATATATACATAAACATGTGTGTGTGAGTGTGTGTAAGACCCCGAATTTTATGAAATAAAAGTAATCAATTTTTTTATAATTATTATTCAGTAAATGGTTAAATTGATAAAAAGTTAATGTTAAGGGTGATATATGTAAATTTTTTAAAATAAGCAAGTGGTTATAAAATATTCATTGTTGTCGGGGAATATTCGTTTGGTTGTGAAATATTTTTTTTGTCGGGGAATATTCTTACGACGGCGCAGCCATTTGTGGGCCCCGTAATGAAAAATTATCGGATGAAAAAAACGACAAGAATGAGTTTTCTATAAATAACAACGTAGCTGTTACCATTAACACTGTTGGAATACCTGGTGGTTAAAGCAAAGTAATACGTGTGTTTGAACAGTATTATACGGTATTGCACAGTATTTTTGAATTATTAATTCTTATGTAAGAAGGCACTACTTAATAATTGTTACAGTAATTACTGTTCAATATTTTATTTTATTGATTCAATTATTGCTATGTTGATATTTTATATTATTGTTGCTTCAATAATTGTCACTGTACAGTGTTTTCCATTATCAGATCAATAGTTCATATTATTTGAATAATATTATTAGATATCATTATTGGCAATGTCTAAGAAAGTTCTGTCTAGGAAAGGGGTTTGGTCACCTAATTGTGCGCCAGTAAGGAGAAATCATTATCGGAAAGCCTCCTCTTTTTGGGGAACGACATGGTTGTCATTATTGTGATTCTGTAATATTATTTGTGAATAATTAATTATTGATTTATATGATAAGGAAATATTTATTTTATGTGGATATAAATGAAGGATTAATGCTGAGGTATTTTATCAATATTTTGTCAGATTTGAGGTATTAAAAATCATCTTTATGTGAATTTCAGTCATTTTCTTTTTGAAATTTAGAAAAACATTCTTCTATAAAGTTGTAAAGAATTAAATTTTATATGGAATGAACATAAAATTCGTATTTTTTTTGATAAAAGGGCTATTTATTATTAATTATTGAAGTTTTGGAAATAAATATTTTTATTAAAAACATGTGTGATGCCCCCAAAATAGGTCCATTCCATCCAACCCATTCTGAGTCGCCAAATACATGGTACAGAAATAACTACAACTTTATTAATACATTTGTCGTGCAAAATACGACAACATATATATTGTGAGTTTAAATACAATTATTGTCTTCTAGACAATATACATACCCAAATAAATCCTCATCACAATTATTTATACATTATTTTATAAAAATGGTGAGGACTACTAAACAACTCTCTCTATAACTATCATTCCATACCCCGACTCGTACTCACTACATTCTCGCCTCCTAAGAAGAAAAATAGAACAAAAAGAAAAAGAGTGAGCTCAACTAGCCCAGTAAAGAATATTATGACTAAGATAATATACAACAAATTATCGTTAGTCTCCAACAAGGAAAAATCTAATAGAATACAATAGACAACCAGTTTTAAATCAACAATCTGCAATGAAACAACAATTCATTAGAAGAGTTAAGTAGAGAATGCAAACTACTATCTTCTATATATGAATTTAAAAGTTCATCGTCGATATTTTATCCTCAGAACATCAATCAATATATATCTCGAATCAAATATTCATCTTTGCACTACAGTGCCAAAGATATTCATCATTAATCATGTTCATCTAAACACTGCTCATCTTTGTACTACGCCAAAGATATTAATCAGTGAGGTCATGTTCATCTCAACACCTGCTCATCTTTGCACTACGGGCCAAAGATATTCATCAAGAAATCATTCATCTTTGCACTACAGGCCAAAGATATTCAGTAATATCATCATTTAGGACTGAGGATGATGAAAAATATTTTAAAGGAAACGAATCCAGTGAAACAAAATGACAAGGATTAAGGATTAAGGATTCAGATTTTGTTTTATCCATGTCCAAAAATACCTCAAAATAATCATAGTGGTGTAAAATTCAAGAATGATCAAAACATGGATACAATCAAAGCTAGTATCCACAATAGATATTTTAGACGAAAAGGAAAATTTTCATTTTTGATGAATAGTATCGTGATTCGTGAATAGTTCCAGATTATCGTGAATAGTAATCTCGACACCAAAAGTTCCAAATTTGATAAAACTTCGATCAATATTTCAAAGATAATGATATTGAAGAAATAATATCGTTATGAAAAAATAATATCCCTTACCTCGAAAAGACAAGATTTCTAGTTAAAACACCTGATATAAAGCTATGACTTGAACTTGCACCGAGTATAGCAATACTCAAAGTATACTCAAAATACTCACAAGAATACGCCGATAATATAGAGAGAGAAAACTTCAGCTTTAATTGTGATTTTCAATTCTAACCTAAAGACCCTATTTATAGGAAATTGCTTAGAACACCAAAGCGTAAAATTTAATATAATAATATTATATATATTACAAATTCTCACGCACACTTAGCATCCGAAATCAATAATCCTAACACATGTTAAATGAGTCCCAATAATGTAAAAAATGTTTTTGTAATTAAAAATATTTTAAACTTCCAAAAATAATTATTTTGAGCTTGAACTTCAATAATTCATAATAAATGGCCCTTTTATCAGAAAATTTGAATTCGCGACTTTTATAGGAAATTCAATTCTCTACAACTTTGCAGAAGAAAGTTTTTCTAAATTCCAAATAGAAATTGACAAAAATCCATAAACGGGCGATTTTACAGGCTATAATCAAATTTCGGTCAATAATTATGTCCACCAACACACAAAATATGTGTTAAACATTTAATACCACAAAAATACTCTTCCTCCTCATATACTCATATATCCCACATTCATTATAAAAATATCACCGTTAATATATTATTAAAATAATATATTTAAATGAATTATTTTATCAAAAAAAGATAAAATATTAATTTTTAACAATTGTCACATTAAAAATTTTCTCCATCTATATCCACATAAAATCAATATTTTCCTCATCATATAAATCAATAATAAATTATTCACAAATAATATTACAGAATCACAAGATCTTGCAACCAGTGCCGCTCCTGTGAAAGAGGGGCTTTCGAATAAGGATCTCTCCTTCTTCAAGCGTAATTAGGTGACCAAACCTCTCCTTAAATAGAACTTTCTAGACATTGCCAATAATATTTTCTAATAATATTATTCAGATAATATGAATTATTGCTTCGATAATGGAAAATACTATGTAATGACAATTTATTGAAACAACAAAGAATATAAAATATCAATGCGTGAATTATTGAATCAATAATAAAATCTTTCGAATAGTAATTCATCGTAACAATTATTGAGTAGTGCCTTCTTACGTAAGAATCAATAATTGGTGCAATACTGCAAAGCTTTCGCTCAACAACGCGTATTAGTGTGTTTTAACCAATTTGGGTATTCCAACAAGATTAATCTGTGAATAACTACGCCGTTATTTATAAACAACTTATATTTGTCGTTTTCTTCATCCAAACGCTTTTTGGGTTATAAAACAAAAGACTTGTACGTCAATGCGAATATTCCCTAAAAAAGTACGAATATTCCATGACCAAACGAATATTCCCCGACAATAATGAATATTTTATAACCACTTGCTTATTCAAAATATTTGCGTATTTTACCCATAACTATCCACATTAATCAAATCAACCCTTACTATTTCAAAATAATAAATAGAGAAAATTCCATTTTATTAAAAAAAAAATTCGGGGTCTTACAACATGGGTGGGCCCCACTCTCGTCCTTTGTTGGTGAAATGTGCTAAAAATTATTTCAAAAGAGGTGTGCTAAGTTATTCAAGGATGGAATGCTGTAAAAGCCTCCGTAGGTAATTTAGTCAGAATTGGTGTTCTAGCATTTTTCTATAAATAGGGTGCTTAGTTAGAATTGAAAAACACACCAGAATCTGAAGTTTTCTCTCTCTATAATATCGAGCGTATTTTGTGAGTATTTAGATACTTTGAGAGTTGCTATTTACTGCAAGTTTCCTTCATCATTATATCTGATATTTCAGCCAGAAGTACTATTTTTTTAAGGTAAGGGATGGTGAGGGATGTTATTTTTTTCGTAAATGATATTATTTCTTTCAATATCATTATATCGAAATATTGGTATGAATTTTATTATGAAAATTTTAACTTTTCGTGTCGAGGTTACTATTCACATATAAGACACTATTCACGAATACGACACTATTCACAAAAAAATTAAATTTATTTTATTTGTCCAAGTTGGCTATTATGATTCCTATCTTTGATTGGATCCAAGTTTTGAAATTCGTTATTGAATTTTGCTCCACTAAAGATTATTATGGAGTGATGATAAGCGATGGTAAAGGATGTTATTTTTTTTCGTAAATGATATTATTTCTTTTAATATCATTATATCGAAATATTGGTATTAATTTTATTATGAAATTTTTACCTTTTTATGTCGAGGTTACTATTCACATATACGATACTATTCACGAATACGGTACTATTCACGAGTACTATTTACGAAGTATGATTTTTTTTGTGGAATTTTAACCTTTTCGTGTCGGGGTTACTATTCACGTATACGGCACTATTCATGCATATGGCACTATTCACGTATACGACACTATTCATAGAAAAAATAAATTTTCTTTTCTTTGTCCAAGTTGTCTATTATGGTTACTATCTTTGATTGTATCCATGTTTTGATCTTTATTCTTGAATTTTGCTCCACAATTGATTATTGTGGAGTATTTTTGCCCCGACTGGCAGCTGCTGGGTCTCCCCATCTCTCCTAAACTTCCCACGGTCTTCGGCCCGAGCTGTATGAGGCAGAAACTCGTCCCACTTGGATAAATTAAAGTACGAATCCCTAATCTTTGATCATTTATCTCACTAGATTCGTTTTTGTTATGATATTTTTATCATCCTCAATCCTAAATAATGATATTACTAAATATCTTTGGCTTGTAGTGCAAAGATGAATGATTACCTGATGAATATCTTTGGCCAGTGGTGCAAAGATGAACAGGTGTTGAGATGAACATGACCAACTATTGATACAAATGAATATATTTGGCCCGTAGTGCAAAGATGAATATTTGATTCAAGATGTATATTGATTGATGTTACAGGGATAAAATATTGATGATGGACTTTTAAATTCATAGAAGATAGTAGATTTCATCCTCTACTTAACTCTTCTAATGAATTATTATTTCCGCTGCAGTTGTTGACCTAAAACTTGTTGTCTATTATATTTTATCAAATTTTTCCCTGTTGAGGACTAAGGATAATTTATTCTACATTATCTTAGTCATAATATTCTTTACTAGGCTAGTTTAACTCATCCTTTTCCTTTTTGTTCCATTTTTCTTCTCAGGAAGCGAGAATATAGTAGGAACTAGTCGGGGTGTCGAGTGATATTTCAAGACATTTGTTTTAGTAGTCCTTACTATTTTATAAAATAGTATATCAATAATTGTAAATATGACTTATTTGAGTGTGGATATTGTCTAGAAGACAATATTTTTATTTAAACTCACAGTATATGCGTTGTCGTATTTTGCACGACAATTGTAATACTGAAGTTGTAGTTGTTTTCTGTACCATGTATTTGGCAACTCAGGATGGGTTGTGTATACCTATTTTGGGGGCGTCATAGTTGATATCAGAGCTTAGGGATACGGTCTCTGGTGGAGATCTGGGAATATAACTAGGAGGGGAGAGACAAGTAAATCCTTCGCTAGTGTGTCCTACGACCTAAGCTTATTTGGTAATTAGTTAGTCGGTCGAAGCATAGAGTTAATACGTGATATGTCAATTAACCTTTGTTTTGAAGCTGTATTCTAGAATGAGCAATGGAGAACTCATGATGACCGAGGATATAGAATCTGAAATGAAAGTAAGCTATTCTCAACTCTTTGAAATACCAGGTACGTAAATTTCGGGGACAAAATTTCATAAGGAGGGGAGATTGTAAGACCCCAAATTTTATAAAATAAAAGTATTCAATTTTTTCTTATAATTATTATTCAGTAAATGGCTAAATTGATAAAAAATTAAAGTTAAGGGTGATATATGTAAATTTTTCAAAATAAGCAAGTGGTTATAAAATATTCATTTTTGTCAGGGAATATTCGTTTGGTCATGGAATATTCTTTTTGTCGGGGAATATTCGTACGACGGCGCAGCCATTTGTGGGCCCCGTAACAGAAAATTGTCGGATGAAGAAAATGAGAAGAATGAGTTTTCTATAAATAACGATGTAGTTGTTACCGTTAACATTGTTGGAATACCTGGTGGTTAAAGTAAAGTAATACGCGTGGTTGCACAGTAGAACACGGTATTGCACATTATTTTTGAATTTTTACAGTAATTACTATTAAATATTTTATTTTATTGATTCAATAATTATTACATTGATATTTTATATTATTGTTGCTTCAATAATTGTCACTGCATAATATTTCTCATTATCAGATCAATAATTCATATTATTTGAATAATATTATTAGATATCATTATTGATAATGTCTAAGGAAGTTCTGTCTAGAAAAGGGGTTTGGTCACTTAATTACACGCCAGTAAGAAAAAATCCTTATCGGAAAGCCCCCTCTTTACTGGGAACGACTTGGTTGTCATTATTGTGATTCTGTAATATTATTTGTGAATAATTAATTATTGATTTATATGATAAGAAAATATTTATTTTATATGGATATAAATAAAAGATTTAATGTTGAGGTGTTTTATCAGTATTTTATTGGAATTGGGGTATTAAAAATCATCCGTATGTGAATTTCAGTCATTTTCTGTTTGGAATTCGAAAAAATATTCTTCTAAAAAGTTATAGAGAATTAAATTTTATATGGAATGGACATAAAATTTGTATTTTTCTGATAAAGGGCTACTTATTATGAATTATTGAAATTTCGAAAATAAATGTTTTTATTAAAAACATGGGTGGGCCCCACTCTTGTCCTTTGTTGGTGAAATATGCTGAAAATTGTTTCAAAAGATGTGTGCTAAGTTATTCAAGGATGGAGTGCTGCAAAAGCCTCCGTAGGTAATTTAGTCAACATTGGTGTTCTGGCATTTTCTTATAAATAGGGTGCTTAGTTAGAGTTGAAAAAAAGACCAAAATCTAAAGTTTTCTCTCTATAATATCGAGCGTATTTTTGTGAGTATTTAGATACTTTGAGAGTTGCTATTCAGTACAAGTTTTCTTCAGCATTATATCCGATATTTCAGCCATAAGTACTATTCTTTTGAGGTAAGGGATGTTATTTTTTTCGTAAATGATATTATTTCTTTCAATATTATTATACCGAAATATTGGTATGAATTTTATTGTGAAATTTTTACCTTTTTATGTCGAGATTACTATTCACGTATACAACACTTTTCACGTATACGGCACTATTCACGAAAATAGTACTATTCACAGAAAAATTAAATTTATTTATTTGTCCAAGTTGGCTATTATGGTTCCTATCTTTGATTGGATCCAAGTTTTGAACTTCATTATTGATTTTTTCTCCACTAATGATTATTATGGAGTGATGATAAGGGATGGTAAGTGATGTTATTTTTTTCGTAAATGATATTATTTCTTTTAATATCATTATACCGAAATATTGGTATGAATTTTATTATAAAATTTTTACCTTTTCAAGTCCAGGTTACTATTCACGTATACGGCACTATTCACGAATACGGTACTATTTACGAGTACTATTAACGAAGTATGATTTTTCTTGTGGAATTTTTACTTTTTTGTGTCGGGGTTACTATTTATGTATACGATACTATTCATGTATACGGAACTATTCATAGAAAAATAAAATTTTCTTTTCTTTGTCCAAGTTGTCTATTATGGTTACTATCTTTGATTGTATCCATGTTTTGATTTTTATTCTTGAATTTTGCTCCATAATTAATTATTATGGAGTATTTTTGAACTTGGATAAATTAAAGTAGGAATCCCTAATCTTTGATCTTTTATCTCACTAGATTCGTTTTTGTTATGATATTTTTCATCATCCTCAGTCCTAAATAAGGATATTACTGAATATTTTTGGCTTGTAGTGCAAAGATGAATGATTATCTGATGAATATCTTTGGCCAGTGGTGCAAAGATGAACAGGTGTTGAGATGAACATGACCAACTGGTGATACAAATGAATATCTTTGGCCCGTAGTGAAAAGATGAATATTTGATTTAAGATGTATATTGATTGATGTTACATGGATAAAATATTGATAATGGACTTTTAAATTCATAAAAGATAGTAGATTTTATTCTCTACTTAACTCTTCTAATAAATTGTTGTTTCCGCTGCAGTTGTTGATCTAAAACTTGTTGTCTATTATATTATATCAGATTTTTCCCTGTTGAGGACTAAGGATAATTTATTCTACATTATCTTAGTCATAATATTCTTTACTGGGCTAGTTGAGCTTATCCTTTTCTTTTTTGTTCCATCTTTCTTCTCAGGAGGCGAGAATATAGCGGGAATTAGTCGGGGTGTGGAGTGATGTTTCAAGGAAGTTGTTTTAGTAGTCCTTACTATTTTGTAAAATTGTATATCAATAATTGTAAAGAGAACTTTTTTGAGTGTGAATATTGTCTAGAAGATAATATTTGTATTTAGACTCACAGTATATGTGTTGTTGTATTTTACACGACAATTATAATAATGAAGTTGTAGTTATTTTATGTACCATATATTTGACGACTCAAAATAAGTTGAGTATACCTATTTTGGGGGCGTCACAGTGTGTGTATGTGTGTGAAATGTGATGGTGGTGGAAAAAAAAGAAAGGTTATAGTGATATATATATATATATATATATATTTATATATATTCCAAGTTTTATTTTTTATATAAAATAGAATATATTATATTTTATTATGCATATTGTCTGCATAGTATTTGCATAGTAAAATTAGAAAATTCGTCAGAAAACCCATGAATAAGCACTGTGCAGTCTGTGATTTTTTTCCTTACTGTGCATCCAAATAGTATCCTTCAATTCACCTATAAATAGGATGCTTAGTTTAGAATTGAAAATGACACCAGAATCAGAAAATTCTTCTTCTATAATATTGAGCATATTTCTTTAGAGTTTAAGGAAGCTTTGAGTGTAGAAAATAGTAAAAGTTTTCTTCAAGAATATCACCGCCCTACCAGTTAGAAATACTCTCTTTTGAAGGTAAGGGATATTATTTTTGTTCAATATTCGTAAGAAATAATATTTTCTTCCATACTCTGTAGTATGGAAGTAATATTATTTCATTTCAGATTCCAAATTTTACACTCATTTTGTTAAGTATTGCTTCTATACTCCGTGAAATTAATAGAATATCCTTGAAATTTGCACTTCATCTAGTATCTTTTCACGAAAATATTATTCTGAGCATTCTTAATAATGTTTAATCTTTTCATACCGGGGTACTATTCTCGAAGTACTATTCATGGGGTACTATTCACTCGATTACTATTCACTTGGGGCACTATTCATGACAAAAATTGATTTATTTTCTGTCCAAATTATTTTTGATATAATATTATTCTTGAATTTTACTCCACAAAGCAATATCATGTTGATAATTTGGACAATTATTAAATTCTGGATAAATTGAATTATAAATTTTTAAAATTTATCATTTCTCTCATTTAATTGAATTCTTATATCATTGTCATCATCCTCATGCTTATATTGTGATGAAAGTCATCTTTGGCCCGTAGTGCATAGATGGACTGTTGATTGGTATGATTATGACCAGGAATTATTCGGTATAATTATGACCTATAATGTTACAAATGATGTGATAAAAGTCCTCATTGGGCCGTAGTGCATTGGTGGACAGTTGTTGGCATGATCATAACCATTGGTGATAACACGAATATCCTTGGCCTGTAGTGCATGAAAAATTCGTGGATGTGATACTAATGAATATCCTTGGTCCGTAGTGCATGGATAATTCAGTGATGTGGATTATTTATTGAGCCGAGTCTCAGCGATAAAATTGATGATAAACTTTTTAAATCATGAAAGATAGTAGATATCATGCTCTACTTGACTCTTCTAATGAATTTCTTGTTCTGCTGCAGTTAAACTTGTTGCTTATTATATTCTATCAGTTTAACACTGTTGAAGGCTAACGATAATTTATTCTGCATTATCTTAGTCATAATATTTCTTACTGGGCTAGTTGAGCTCACCCTTTTGCTTTTATTGTTCTCTTCAGGAAATGAGAACGTAGACGGGACTAGTCAGGGAATGGAGTGACGGTCCGAGATGGTGGCTGTAATAGTCCTCACTATTTTTTAAAATAATGTGATAATAATTGTAATGAGGACTCCATTTGAGTTTGGATGTGTCTAGAAGACAATATTCTTGTTAAAACTCTCAGCTCATGTTGTATTATTAAATTTGTATTTGAATTCTGTACCATGTATTTAGCGACTCAGAATGGGTGATATATACCTATTTTGGGGGCATCACATTTATAAGTTACAAGTCAAATCTCTAGCTTAGGAGAAAACTCAATTTAATTTAGAGTAAAAAAGTATCAAAATTCTCAAAAAAAAAAAAAATGCGTCCCAACTTGATCTGCCCTGCTCTCATTTACCGCCTTTCTCTGGCGCTAGAAATCTGCCTTTTGGCGCTGGAAATAGCCTAGGTTTGGGCGCCCCGATGCTGGAAACTTTTCTAGAATTTTTTGCTATGACTTCCTTTGGAAAAATGGCCATAACTTCTTCGTCCAAACTCCGATTTATATGATTCAAGATGTTCCGGAAAGAGGAGAAGTAGATCTACAAATTTATTCTTTGAGTTCTTCAAAATAAGGTATGGAGAAATGCCGAAATTGGCCTTGAAGTGGCTGCTATATAAATGACAAGCCAAAAATTCTAATATAGCAACCCCAAATTTCGATCCAAGTAACTTTTGTCCTAATTCCTAAAAAATAAAGTAAAACACACATGAATAGACACAAAAACTTAAAAACTAACAAAAGATTAATCTTAAACGCACTCAATTTATGGGTACAAAAACCCACTTAGCAATATACTCCTAAACTTAAACATTTGCTTGTCCTCAAGCAAAACAAACCAATGTTATGCAAAACCAAACATGATGCACATGTGAACTCTACAATCCTATAAATCTGGCAAGAAAGCAGTATGGGTTTCAACAACATGCCTCAAAGATATCCTCAAGAAACGCAAATAGAACATCCAATTAATGCAAATCAAAAACTGAAACCACTACGACAATCTAAACCCATCATTACCTATGTAGTGTGTGTGATCGTTTACTTATTTCAACCAGCTAAAGACCAAAGTGGATTTCATAATTTATTTTTTAAAAGGAAAAATTCACTATTCAAAGCAACAATTTTCGTAAACACAACAATTCTAGCCAAAATCACATATTTACCAAGCATCGAGGGTCCCTATGAAGTTTTATTCCTACTTCATTTCTTCACGAGTACGTGTTACGCTCCATCCCGTGCTAAAACTTGCTTGTGCAATGTTTGATTCTCTTAGGCTTTTCAGAACTACCTATTTATTAGCTAACTTTCGACCAATGACTTACAAACTAGATGGTTTTAGGGCGCTGGGTGTAAGAACATCCCCTAGTGCTTACTCGTTCGAGTAGTAAAGGCCACGAAACCAAACAAGTCTATATAATAATGCATATATAAATATATTTTTTTGATTATTTTGATTTTTCTATTTTTTTTCTTTTTTTAATATCTATGCCCCCATAGATTCCCCCAAACTTGTTTATTTAGTTCCTTCTAGCTTTCTTGTTAATATTTATAGATGTCATTATTAACGTTTAAACTTCAATTTTCTCCCCTAGAAAATAGTTATGAACTCCTTTGATCCAAATCAGTTAAAATAAGCAAATCTATGTGCTAACCAATTACACAAGCTTTTAAAAAACCTAGATTACCATCATTACTCAATTTAGATGTAAGCACCAACTATCAATCCTATTCAAATTAACATAAAATACTAATCTCATCATTGGCCAAGCCAAGACCACACCAACCCATCGCACAGATTCATGCAAATGCAACTATACTACGTGCACACATTTTAATGCAATAGATATGAATATGCAATTAACTACCATGTATTATACAAACTAAATGCAACACGGTCCTAGATCCTAACACAAAAATAACGAACTACCATACAAATAACTAACTATATACAGTACGACACTAAAATGCCCCCCAACTTAAACTAGACATTGTCCTCAATGTCCGAAATAGGAAAAATTAAAGCAGAGGACTTCCCTGAAAATATAGCAATCTTCCTCCTTGTTCGCTAAGTTTGGAGAATAGGCTAAACACATGGAACAAATTAGGTACCACACTTGAATTTGACTTGAATAACTTGCAAAACCACGATAGAAACAATTTTATTAAATCTTAAATAAATGTAAATTAAAAACTACTAATATAAAATCTAATAAAAATAAACACTAAAAATTAAACTTGGGTTGCCTCCCAATAAGCTCTTGTTTTATAGGCTCAGCCTGACTTTTGAAACTCTCTATCCAATTCCCCTACGAAAATTAAAGAACCCTCCATCCATCAGTAACAATGTCTCTTTTGGGAGGTTCCCATTAGTAAAGGCCATTAAATCTAAGTCACATACCATGCTCTTTTAAGATAGAATCCCCATTAAGTATGGCAAATAACTAGGTGCTTTCCCCATTGTGTTTGTGATCAGATTGTGGCATGGAAGCTTGTTAAACACAACATGTTCTTCTTCTATCTTCCTTTTTTCATCCTACCATGGTCGTAAAGTTGTGCTAGCTCTCATATCACATATAACATTGCCTATGACATGACTACTAATTGGACACGGTCTTGCAAAACTGTCCGGATCCTTGAACTTTAGTGGAGAAGGTACATAGGACACTATAAAAATCGGTTCATCTTTGTTGAAACTCAAAGTTAGATCTCCGCTGACCTCATTTTCATGGTCCCCAATTGTTTCCTCTCTTTCAACATCCACATCATAGGTCACATCCAATTGCAGATTTGGCTCGGGCTCTCCATCATTCTCAGAATTCATGTCACAAAGCCAAGTGTTTTGAGGAAAAATATTCGAGGCATTGATTAGTAGTTCCATCTGGTTCACAAAATTTTGAGTCGATATCTCCTGACTAATCCTCATCTCCTCTCTTGAAGCTATGAACTTGGACAAAATTTCCTCTAAACTTAAATTTTCTTCCTAATGTAGTAGAGCTGGAAACGAGAACTCCAGTGGGTATGTTGGACTTGGAGCATAGAATTGATCTTGATGAGTATTGGGGTAATCACCGTTATACTATACCGGCTCGAAACTGATGCTGCATTGTTAAATCGGATGATTTCCAGCAAAATAATTACAAGTAACCGCCACACTTTGATGACGTTGTGCTGCAAAAGCGTCCAACCTCCTCGAAAGTGTCTCTATCTGTGTTAACAGTGCAAAAAGTGTCGCGAGTTCATCAATCTCCGCTTCCCTTTGCTGAGTCATTCTCGTATACAGCCATTGATAATTAAATTCAGTTATGGTACCTGAAAAGAAAGAAAAATAGAAAGATAATTAAAAAAATAAAAAAAACGTTTAAATTAAAACTAATTTGATTAAAGTTAATATTGGAAAAAAATTATTAAACTAATTCCCAGGCAACGACGCCAAAAATTTGTTTCACAATAATATATGCTTGCAAGTATATATACACGATCAACAAGTAATAAAGTGTAAGTAGAGTATTGTTCCCACGAGAAATTATTTAATAAAAATTATCAAATACTAACTCGTAACCAAATTAATTTTAATTAAACACATGATTTAAGATTGTAAATAAAAATAATTAATAATACTAATTTTTAAATAACACTATATTAAAATCAGGTTATTGATAATTAAGATCACAACTTCACTTATTGTTTCACTTATATCAATATACTTCTAATTAATTATTCTCACAATTATGGACTGTTAATCAAGAACTTATTAGTATTTATAACCACCTTTCAAAGCATCATAAACATATTAATCCAAATCCACAGTTGATAGAATTGAATCAAACACCCTAATTAACTAATTCACTATATTCCTATGTGAATTACAATTAAAAAGGATTTAAAGCACAGGTTCCCTATCAAATTACATGCGGCGTAAAGTATATCCCTATCCTAAACAAAAATCATGAATTCCATCACCATGCAGAAAACACAATCACATGCATGATCAGATCTAAATCTATACTCCATCTCCTGAATTCATATAGAGTATCACAATAACTGTTAGCTAGACAATTAAACAATTATACACAATCATAATAGACAATCCATAGAATAGATATCAATAATTAATAAAGAAACATACTAAAACAAGCTACACAATAAGATCTGTTGCAATCTTAAATAATAAATTTAGTTCATTATTATTAAATTAAAATCTAGAATCCACAATTGAATAAACATTAAAAGACAAATATAGAAGTAAAGTAGAGAATAAAATCTGTTGTCTGCAAATTTGAGACTCTCCTCTTGCACCTGCTTTTGATTTTCGATGATCTCCAAGTTGCTTCAATCTTCAATCCAATATAAGCTAGGGTTTATGAATGAAAGATAGAACGTATTCCTAAACTAATTTACCCTCTACTTTATGCCTCCCATCATGTATTTATTGTAAGACCCCAACTTTTATGAATAAAGAATTAATTTTCTTTAAATATTATTCTTAAATATTAAGGTGTGGATTTGATATAATGTTATAGTTGTGGGTAATATTTATAAATTTTACAAAGTAAGTAAGTTGTCATAAAATATTCGATTGGTCGGGGAATATTCGTTTTAACAGAGAATATTCGTACGGTGACACAATCATTGGTGGACCCTATAACGAAATTATTATCGGATTTAGAAAACGACTGAAATATCTTTGTATAAAAATAACGGCAAAAGTTTTACCATTAACTGTTAAAATACCCGGTGATAAAAGTACAGTATTACGTGTGGTTGCATAGTAGCACACGGTATTTGATGCTTACGTGAGAAGTCACTCAGTTATACTCAATTATTGCTAATGTAATTGCTGCATAGTATCTCAGATTATTGATTCTATTATTGTCACAGTATCATCGGCATAATAGGTTACAAGCCAGATCCCTAGCTTAGGAGAAAACTCAATCTAATTTGGAGTCAAAAAGTATCAAAATTTACCTAAAAACGCGTCCCAACTTGATCTGGCCCGACTCCAGTGCACCGGCGCTGCTCACGGCGCTGAAAATCTACCTCTGGGAGCCCCGGCGCTGGAAATAGCTTAGGTTTGGGTGCCCCGGCGCTAGAAACTTTTTTGGAATTTTATGCTCTGACGTCCTTTGAGAAAATTTTCATAACTTCTTCACCAAACTTCGATTTATATGATTCAAGATGTTTCAGAAAGAGGAGAAATTGATCTACAACTTTCATTCTTTGAGGTTTTCGAAATAAGGGTTGGAGGGATGCCGAAATTGGTTCTGAAGTGGCTGCTATGTTAATGGCAAGTCAAAAATGCGAATCTAGCAACCCCAAACGTCGATCCAAGTTACTTTTATCCAAATTCCTACAAAACAAAGTAAAGCACGCATGAATAGACACAAACACTTAAAAACTATCAAAAGATTAAGCTCAAACGCACTCAATTCATGGGTACAAAATTCACTTATCATCATTAATTTTTTGACGTGAAACTATCAATTAGACGTAATTATAAAAAAAAATAAAAGTTTAATCTCCTAATTGAAAAAATTAAGAAAACAATCTCCAAAGGGGGAAAAAATTAAACGTTTAATCCCATAATTGAAAAAAATTTAGAAGGCAATTCCCAAAGTGGAAAAAATTAAAATTTTAATCCTTTAATTTAAAAAATTGAGAAGACAATATCTAAAATGGAAAAAATCTAAAAATTCAGGATATTAATCTATATTTAGGCCTTTAATTAATATACATTTTCATTTATATTCCACTAACAATTTTATTATTATAAATTAAAATTTATTAGCTTATATTTTATAGTTTGTATTTTTAAGTTTTAAAATTAAAAGTTAAAAAAAAAGAAGAGTGGGGTTGACCTTTAGACCGGATCGACCTGGGCCTTGGCCAACATAATAAAATATTTGGTTCATTACAAAAATATACAACAATTAGAAAGTAATTATATCATTAGTGTATCAACAAAATAATTACAAAAAGAGTGTAATTAAGACCCATATTACAAAAATAGTACAATTCACATTAATAAGAAAACCTAAAATCAAGGAGAAATAACTACCATAAATAATAATTCAAATTCAATATTTGAGATTTAACAACAAAAACAAATTCAAATTCAAAATAATAATTCAAATTCAAATATTCAAATTCAAATTCAAATCTTCATCTCCCCACATACACTTTGAAATAATAGTTAACAAATAAGTAAACACTACTACAAAACAGTAAATAGATAACGCGAAAAAAACGTTGTGGTTTCAATCAGAAAAACGTCGTGATTAAGAGTGTCATCTATTTGACACCCTTACACAACATTTTTAAAACGTTGTAGTTAGACACATTCTACAACGTTTTTTTAAGAAAAAAACGTTGTAGATTTGTTTTCCATAAATTAGTAGATGTTTAAAAACGTTATAGAAGGTATGATTCCACAACGTTTTCTGGCTAAAAATGTTGTAGAAGGTATGATTCCACAACGTTATTAAAATATTGTAGATAAAAAGAAAAAAAAAAAAAAAAATTGTGGTTCACCTATATTACCAATGCACCTGCAATATGCTAATGCCATGATATATAGCTAAAAGGTCTAAATTCTCATTTAAATTTAAAACCAAAATGTATCAACCATTCAAAATACATCCCAATAATACCATTCGTTTACAGTTTCAAATTACTACATCCACAAAATATATACCAAATTATCCATATATACATCTCAAATTCACTTTTCAATAAAAAATACTACTATATTGAATTGTGAATTTGATTACATCCACAAAATAAACCGAACTATACCAATATGTTACAGTTTGTGCTAGTACAACTTCTGAACCCAAATTAAGAAACTTCTTTATTTTCCACAAGAGGATCTATGAATCGTCATTTGACAATTGTGTTTGCAGTGTCAAATGCCTGAGCAAAGCAATTCTCTGGTAGATGGGGAGCTAATATTGCAGTGTCAAATGCTTGAGCAAAGCATTAAATCTTTGACTAGAATAGGCTCATATTTGCAAATGAGTAATATACCTTAAACGGATAATTGATTTTGAGGACATAATTCTCCCCAGTAGGTATGTCAGGTCTCTCAAATGTGTATCTCCTCTGAAAATATACAAACAAAGCAATAAATGAGCAACCAAAAGTAGGAAAAAAGGAAAAGTAGTTTAGCAAAGTTAATGTGTAATCATATATAATGGGCAAGAGCTGCACTTTCAACACATCAGATAGATTAATGAGCAAACCTTTGGAAGTTCAGATGTAATGTTGCACAGTTGTATTACATTTCAGTGCATCAGAATCAGCTATATCAATCTTTCTCGCATGAAAGACCAATCAAACCGGCTCCCAAGCTCTATAAGTTGGTGCTGCTAGCGCTAGAGCAGCTTTGGCCTTTACTGTTGTTACCTTGTCTTTGACAGGTTGTCCAGATGATATCATGTACCCGTCCTTGAACTTCATTGACTTGGCACGCTGTGCACGAAGCTTTCCACTCACAATCACCTATCAAGAGAAATTTTCATAAGCTCCCCTACAATAGAACTTGAGATAGTACATCTTAAGTGAGGAAATACCTCGCATCCCTTTGCTCCACCCTCCATAATAAATCATAGGACACCATAGCAAGCCCTGCAACATTAAGAAGTACCAAGTTTAAGTGAAATTAATTATCTAGAATACAGTTTCAGTGCAATGATAAAATAATTATCGTAATTATCTTATGATTCAGGCTACAAAAGATGTACGGTGGAACAGTTTCTAAACACCAAACAGGAAACCACCACCTCCCCTCAAAAAACCAACAGACGCAAAATGAAAAGAAAAGTCATAAAAAGTAATTAATGGCATTAGTTACTCAATAGCTAAAATATATTACCATCTTACTTACAAAGGTTGCAGTCCAAAAAAAAAAGCTTTGTACAAAAGTGTGAGAATGGTCTGAATGCACCCAAGACTGCCATAGCCTTGATGCTGCAAATGTCCTACTACGTGCATTATTATGTATATATATTCAAGGATGACATACAAAACCATCTCCAGAAACTGCCCAAAATTGTGAAACACCAAAAGCTGCACCGCTAAATTCAAAAATTATCCAACCACAAATTCTTGACGTCTGCATATCTCAAAATTTAGTTTCAGAGTCCCAACTGCCATAGGTATTCATAGCTTTTTGGAAGTGAGCACAATATAGTCCCCTGTGAAGAACAGAATTGCATATCAAAATCTACTCAATATCATCCAAGTAACAGAATAGAGACCTTTAGCAGCTCTGTAAAATGGCAGTCTCCTGTTTATATATATATATATATATATTTGTCATCTCAGTAAATTCTAGGAAATAATTAAATACAGCGTGAAACCTATGAATCCTCGGAAGTGGATGACGGCGGTAAATTCTTCATCTCATTTGCATCCATGTCTTCAGCATCCAATGAATTTTCCTCGGCTTTTGAATTCAGGGTTCCTGGGCTCATTGGTTGAACCTCCTCTCTAGTAAAGATAAAGATTTTACGAACCATACAACAGAATTCCCTATTTTAACAGCAAAAAAAAATTAAATTAAATCAAAAGCATAAACCAACAATCAAATCATGGCATTCAAGGCATTAAAATAATGGAAGCCCAGATAGATTAAAACAAACACACACGCATATATATCTGGGTATATGTGTGCGTGCATATATAGGGTCCTTACTGCCATGGATCGTCTCCAACAAGCATCATATCTCCCTCATCATCGGTATAAAATTAATTTCACTTAAACTTGCAAATACAGTTGCAGTGCAATGATAAATTGCAAATATGTCAAACGTGAAATTTGAAAAGATAGAAGAGACGGAGATACAAGGAAAGAAACAGAACTTCAAACGAACAAGGAAACACATCAGACATGATTGGATGGGCATAGATTGATAGGTAAAATCTAGCATACTAGCTTAGAAATTAGAACCCATGTTCAAACTGCAGTTTAAGTAGAACACAAACACGGGATATGATTTGTAGAACTAAAACTACAGCAATTTGTCACTGGAAAGCAACTAGATTTACATATCTGAACTTGAAGACTCTGTTCTGAACTAAAACTACTGCAATTTGTCACTGGAAAGCAACAAGATTGGAGAAGAAGATAAAAACAACAATGATAATGTTTTTAGAAATATTCTGTGACAGAGCAGCGGCTGGGGCTGCACCAAATAGCAAGGTACCCCCACCAAAAAATATAAAAAATTGGCAGAACCAAAGCCTGGACAAAAGAATGTTGGTTCACAAGTTCAACATGCTTGACATGAAAAATACACTTTACAGAACAATTCCAAACTCTATATCTTACAATTGACAATCCATAAGAACATGGTCCAGTGGACTGGCGACACTTGCCTCTACTTAGTCAAAAAGAGAAAAAGAAAAATAGTACAAGAGAAATTATAAAATAATTACCTCCCCAAATGCACCTAGAAGTTCAAAATCATCAACACCCATCTTATGTCTTTGAATACGCATATATTCCGTCTCCTTTCTCTCTAAAAATTTCAGAAGATTAATTTGCTCTTCCTTGGGAACATCGCCGTCGGCAAGCTTCCTCTCCAAGACCCAGCGCCTGAATTTAGTTATGACCAAATGAAATCTGATTCAGTTAAAAATTACAGAACACGCATTTATTGTAAAAGTCACAAAAAATCTCTAAATGTAAAGATACCACTATAAGAGAATTAATGCAAGAATCACTGATTTGCACCATCACTTAAGACATCTACATACCAGGTCTTCGTTGATGATGTAGCAGTCGAACTTATCATCCCAGCCGTTGTGTAAATTCTTCTCCTTCACAAGGTCTCCGATGTTAATGTGGTGGAGCTGGGTGGCTTCCGCCAGCGCCGACGACATCGTTGTCTTGCCGGTACCGGGTGTTCCAGTCACCAGAATGTTTGGTCTCTTCCTCTCCATTCCTCCGACCGAATGCACCGAACTGCCTTTGGACCGAAGCTGCTTGGGATTTGGGAGAGATGCATCACTTGTTGTTGGAAAGCTGGGAGGCACGTAAACCCTAGGTGAGAGAGAAAGTCGAGGCGGCGCGGTTTCCATCAGCTGAAAATACGTTCTTTTCAATTTTAAGTTTTCAAGTAGCAGTTTTTTCCTCCGCGTTTTTTTAGATAGACAACGTTTAAAAAAAAAAAAAAAAAAGCTATCTAGTTAAAACCAAAAAAAATACCCTTTTAAATAGATAACGTTTTTGCATATATATTTATAATATTTTTTTTAAAAATGTTATGAAAAAAAATACCATAATATTTTTTATAAAAATGGTGTGATTCAAGTATTGTCTATTTAGTACTTTGTACTAGTGAAATAAATAAATAAAATATATGTACATATAAATTGGGCTATGTTTCTGTTTTTATTTTTTTAGTGTCCGTCCATGGCGAAAGTCTGTACCACTAGAAAAATCATAGACTCATGCTTCATTAAAGCTATCAACAAAACCGTCTGCCGCAAGTCTGTCTGCCGCAAATCATAGACTCATGCTCCATTACCTTTCTCTTCATTTTTCTCTCTTCCCGTCGGCTTTTCCTTCGGACCTCCGCTACTCCGCCGCTACACCGCCGTGAATCTCCGTTGTCCAAAACGCCAATGAGAAGAAGAAGAAGAAGATTCTCCTTACAAAAAGTTTAAAAATAACTAGATGTAACTTTTACTATTCTGAATTTTTTTTATGACTATTTTGTTACTCACAAATACTAAAATGGTTATCTTTGTATGAATGGTTGTCTACCAACTGCATCACATTCAAACAAAATTGGTAACTTAATAAAACTGAATTGGTTACCTTTTATTCAGAGGTTTGGCTACCAACCGCATTATATGAAAAACTGCAGGTGTGGATGTGAATTGGTTACCTTGGTATGAAGGTTTTGTTACCTTGGTATGAAAGTTTGCTTACCTTGATCTGAAGGTTTGGTTACCAACTGTACTAAGAAAAAATTGAATGTGAATAGGTTGATTGGTTACTTTGATACGACAATTTGATTACCTTGGTATGACGGTTTGGTTACCAAATGCATTATAAAAACACAAACCATTACTTATGAATAAACATTTATCCCCAGCACAGATCCATTAATATACAACAATTATGACAACTGTGTGTTGATGGCACAGTTATCCTCATCAAAGGACTACCATCAACCATTTGGCTCTAGATGATACTTCTTATAGCAACTGTAAGACCCCAGCTTTTATAAATAAAGATGAATTTTTTTTATAAATATTATTTTTAAATATTATGGAATAAATTTGATATAATGTTATAGTTGTGGGTAATATTTATAAATTTTGCAAAGTAAGCAAGTTGTTATAAAATATTCGTTTGGTTTGGGAATATTCTTTTTGTCGGGGAATATTCGATACGACTACTCATCATTAGTGGACCCCACAACGGAAGTATTATCGTAGTTAGAAAACGACAAAATTATTTTTCTATAAAATAACTACAGAGGTGTTACTCATTAAAACTGCTGAACTACCCGTAGAAAAAGTACGATGAATACGCGTGAGTTGTATAAGAGCACACGATATTGATTATCGATGCTTACGTGAGAAGTCACTCAAATTATGCTCAATTATTACTACAAGATAATTGTTGCATCATATCTCTTATATTATTGATTCAATTATTGTCACAAGATCATCATCAGATAATATGTTATAGTATTAAATTATTAATCGAGACGACAAGTTATAAATGATTAATAATTGTTGAAAGATTAAATATGTGTTGATTAAAAATAAAATGATTTGTGGTAATATTTATTCAATCCTTGATGTATATAAAGAGTCTATTATGAGACGTTTGTGGTAAATTTGATTATTTTATGGGGGCCCATATGTCATCATCTAAGAGTCCTTCAAATCGATAGTAATTACCTTTGTGAATAGTAATTACATTCAATCAATAGTATTACCTTCAATCGATAGTAATTACCTTCACGTAATAGTAATTACCCCTTCAAAAATAGTAGTTGTCCCTTTAATATTACCAAGAGTTAACTCGCTTCTTGATTGTTCCAAGGGTTAATTACCCTTCATGAAATAGTAGTTGTCTCTTCAATATTACCAAGAGTCATTTCGACCCTTCATTAAAGACTCAAGAGCCACCCCTCGCTTTTTCTATAAATAGAAAGCTCATTCCTTCATTATTTCTTACGAATTCAACGAAACTCTAGAGAGAGAGAAACTATAGAGAAAGAAGAAAAGTATTTCTTACTTCACTTTTCCAATATTCACTTTCTTCTAAGGTATGGAATATTATTTGTTGTCTTTCGTAAGGGGTGTTATTTTTTTTTTATTCATGAAGAGAACTTCATTATTCCATTCTTTATTATTCTCATTGAATAACATGTAAAAGTGGCATACCCTATACATGACTTGTATATGCTAATACCTATACTTGGTGAAATCCTTATGTTATTCCATTCTTTATTATTCTGTTGGAATAACTTTGTAAAAGTGGCATACACCCTATACACGACTGTATATGCTAATACCTATACTGGTGAAATCCTTATATTATTCCATTCTTATTTATTCTGTTGGAATAACTCAGATATGCTAATTCCCTATACTTGGTGATATTCTTCTATTATTTTATTATTCCGCTTGGAACATCCTCGTCTGTGTGTTTTACACCGGACTTCGGTTCCGCTCTTTATTATTCTGTCTTTATTATTCTATCGAATATCCATCGTGTGTTTTACACCGACCGGTTCTAATTTTTTTTATTCTCGTATTTATTATTCTCATTGGAATAACTTTTATCATATCAGCAATCGCATGCACGGTGATTTCTTTTGTTATTTCATTCGCTATTATACTCAAGTTGGTTAAAATTTTAACTTCTATACTCCATGAATTTAGTGGAATATCCTCGATATTTAGCTTCATCCAAAGATTTTTAATGAAAATATTTTTCCGAGCATTCTTGAATTTTACTCTCACAAAGCATATCATGTTGACAATTTGGACGTTATTAGTTCCTGAATAAATTAATTCGTGAACTTGTTTTATTGAATTATTATGTCATTGTCATCATCCTCATGTTATATTATGTTATTTTTGGCTTACGTGCATAGATGAACTTAGTATGATTATGACCGGGGGATCATTCGATATAATCATAGCTTGATATAAATGATGTGACAAAAGTCCTCGAAGGCTCGTAATGCACGATGATGGATAGTTTTGGTATGATTATGACCAGGGGTGATTCTAAGATAGTCATTAACCATTGATAATTTGATGAAAATCCTTGACCGCAGTAGTACGTGGATGATTAGATATTGTGGTTTATTCATTAAACCGAGTCTTAGTGATAAAAATTGATGAAAACCTTTTAAAACCTAAAAGATAGTAGACTTTATTTTCTACTTGACTCTTTTAATGGATTAGATATTCATTGCAGCTTAAACCGGTTGTCTATTGTATTTTATCGGTTTAACATTGTTGAGACTATTGGTAATTTATTCTCGCATTATCTCGGTTATAATATTTCTTCTTTGGGCTAGTTGAGCTCACCCTTTTCTTTCACCGTTTCTTGAGGAAATGAGAATATAGGCGGGATGAGTCGGGGAAAAGAGTGATGGTCCCAAGATAGCATTAGTAGTCCTCACTATTCTCATTAAATAGTGTGACAATAAATGTAATGAGGACTCCTTGAGTATGGATATTGTCTAAATGACAATATTCCTATTAGAACTCTCGGTTTATGTATTGTATGTATATACCTACGACGGATGTATAATTAAGTTTGTATTTGAATTTATGTACCATGTAAGTGGCGACCCAAGATGGGTGACGATACCTAATTTTGGGGCGTCACAAATGGTATCGAGCTTAGGGATATGATCCTCAGCTAAGATCTTGAGATAAGAACTAGGAGGGAGAGACGGAAATTCTTCGCTAGTATGACCTACCTAAGTTTATTTGTTATTTAATTGGTCGGTTGAGTATAGGGATAATATTTGATATATTAATTAACCCTCGTGTTGTGGCGGTGTTTGAAATGGCAAATTGAAAATATTCACAATGGAGTGAATGTGACCGCCAGTGACACCTTTAATCACTAATCGGAGTTAATGCAATTATCGACGAGGAACAAATTAGAGATATCCACGTAGTGAATGAAGAACTAATTGTTGCATCCGAGCTAGTTGCAGAGGTAGCAATTTGAGAGTGAGGAAGAAGAGGAACTGAGGAGAATTGGTTAGAAGAAATTTATGATCAAAACTTAGAATTACAAAATCGTGTTCGTGAGCTAGAAGAACGGAGTTGAAGAACGAAGAGCGATCGTGGAACAAAGGGATACAACAATTCAAAATTGGGTTACCCGATATGTGATGCTCGAACAAAATCACGCTTTGGCATGGTGTAAGATATTAAAGTTGAATCGAGAATTTAAAATCAAAGATCACCGAAAGAAGAAACAACTAAACGAAGGAGAATAGACGATGCATGGGAAAAAAAAGTCGCACAACGCGTTGATAGTGTAGAAAAGACGTCGATCCAATAAAGCCAAAATAGATGAAATGGACTTTGCTTTTTGACAAGAATTGGGAGAACCCAACATCGAATTGAATTACCACATGCATAGCGGTCAACCCGAATTCGATACGGATCGGAGAATAATAATTCAAATCATGGATCAGGAATGTGAAGAAGCACTTAAGGGGTGGAATGTACCCTATAGTAAAGTCAAACTCGGTAATTTAAGAGAGAGCGTTTGTCGAGAAACCCGAACGAAGTTATTACGGGTAAATTAATTATAAATTATTGCGAAGTCTATACTTTATTCAATACAAGTTCTACCCACTCTTTTATTCTACCTAGTTGTGTTCAATGTTTAAATTTGACTCGGAAAAATTAGACTTTGATTTATCTATCAAACTTCGTTGGGAGAAACCTTCGTTACCTCCATCGCTTTATTAATCTTGTTGTTTCAAATAAACACTTTCACGATCTTATCTCTTTGAAAATACTTGCCTTTGAGGTAATTTTTGAAAATGATTGATTAACTACTTATTATTCTTTTTGTAAGGTTGTTAGCTTTCATATTCCTAACCAACCTGTTATACGAATTCAAAGTAACCAAACCCCAAAGTTAATCAACATTATATCGAGCCATAAAGTAAAGAGCCCCGATCCTTTCGTTGTTGACTTCCTTGTGTGGAATGCACCGCTTTACTTTCTTAGGCGGCGACGTGGTGAATGACGCGATGACAAGTTGATAGGTATCATTGTGAGGTCTTATCTAGGTTAAAGGATGAAGTCACAGGTTGGTATCAATGTAACGTATTATCCAAGTCTTGAATAAGAGTAATGCTTTTGAATGATATTTCTATCATTAATAAATTTTTGACGTATTCTTGAAGATTTCCTAGCCTACCTAGAGCGTGAAATCGAATTTTGTATCGACCCCCAAAGATAAAAACCCATTTCTTAAACCCTCAAATATTTCTTCAACTAAAAGGATCTCATTTACGAGGATTATGATGAAAGTCATAATAAAAGCATTGGACTAATGAAAATCATGGGTATATGAAGTATTAGTAAGTGTTATGATGAGTTATGTGGTTATTATGTGAAAACATGAAAGTTTCTTAGAAATCACAAAGGGTTGAAAAATCGATTTTGGTAAAAACGTAACATGAAATTCAATTGACCATATCTCCTATTATATTTTGAATTTTTGAGTGTGGTCAAGTCCTAGAGTTAGATCTATGAGTTTTGTAGCTTATCCAAGTGGAATCACCGGAAAAGGTCTTTATAGATTTTCGTGTGGTGAATTTAGCAAAAGAGTCCAAAGTCGCAAATTACAAAAACGCTACTTGCCCGAAACTTTAAGGGCTGTTTCGGCCACTAAATTTATGTGAAAAATTCTGGCCTTTTGGGACATGAAAATATATATTATAAAGTACCTCCTGTCCAAAAATGAGCTCATTCTCAATTAAAATGAACAAGTTATGACCATTTCAATATTTAGGTTTTTTTTGACGAAAATGCTATAACTGGAGTTCTATAACTCCGATGACCATGAAATTTAAATCGGAGGCTCACATTAACATGTGTAAGGTCCTGCCAAGATTTGGGAATTTTGGAGTTAAACTTGAGGTAGCTAATTTCTTAAGAAATTAATTAAAAATTGATTTTTGAAAAATAGTAAATGAATTTTAAAAATTTAGAAAAATATATTTTCATCATGGGACTATATTATGCTAAATCCCAGAAAAGAAATATTTTGGGACTGATTTGGTATTTTTATGAAAATAGTTTAGTTACTGAACATATGAGTTAAATATATTATGTGAAGTAACAAAGTTGAAAAAATAGGATTTTATGGCTAGAGAATCCTATATAGAGTATATATATATTTTTTTGATGAGGATTCGATAATTGGTGATGATATCTTATGAGTATGACATTTTGAATGATTAAATGCATTATATGGTAAAAGCGTAAACAATTGAGATAAATTGTTTATAAATTTACTGAAGTGATTAAAATATTGATATAATATTAATGATATTAGATTATGAGATTATTAAGTGATTAATAACATGGGAATATTCTTAAATCCTGGATAAATTATATTATAAATGTTTAATATTTATCCTTTATCTCATTTGATTGATTCTTTATATCATTATCCTCATGCTTATATTGTGTTGAAAGTCATCCATGGCTTACGTGAATAGATGGACTTGGTATGATTATGACTGTGATTGTTCGGTATAATCATAACCGTAATTGAAAACACGATTATCTTTGGGTCCGTAAGAAGTGTATGGGATAATTTGTGGTCGTGATACTAATGAATACACGATTATCTTTGGTAGTAGTGCATGGATAATTTGTGGTCGTGATACTAATGAATACACGATTATCTTTGCTCAGTGCATGGATAATTTGTGGTCGTGATACTAATGAATACACGATTATCTTTGGTCGTAGTGCATGGATAATTCGTGGTCATGATACTAATGAATATCCTTGGCACGTAGTAGTGCGGGATGATTCGATGATATGGATTAATTATTGAAATGAGTCTCAAAGAATGAAATATTAATTCATGGATGTGATAAAAGTCATCTTTGGTAGTAGTGCATTGATAGACTTGGTATGATTATGACCAAGGATTATTTGGTATAATCATGATCAGATTGAAAACACGAATATCCTTGGCCAAGAAGGTGCATGGATAATTCGTGGTCGTGATACTATTAAGTCGCTGCGTCTCAAATTATTGGTTTTATGATTGTATATCTTTTGGCACATGTAGTGCAAAGATGAATTGTTAATGAATTTCTTTGGTAGGATTGCGAAGATGAATTTAATATTTTTAACGATAAAGGTATTCAAGGTATCCTCACCTCTTTATCATATCAGTCGTTTAATTCTAATTTCGAGGGCTAAATTTCATAAGAAGGGAGGTTGTAAGACCCCACTTTTATAAATAAAGATGAATTTTTTTTATAAATATTATTTTGAATATTATGGAATAAATTTGATATAATGTTATAGTTGTGGGTAATATTTATAAATTTTGCAAAAGTAAGCAAGTTGTTATAAAATATTCATTTGGTGGGGAATATTCTTTTGTTTTGGGAATATTCGCATTTACTACTCAATCATTAGTGGACCCCACAAAGTATTATATCATTTAGTTAGAAAATCCACAAAATTATTTTTCTATAAAAATAATGGCGGAGGTGTTACTGCAAAAACTGTTGAACTACCCTTAGTAAAAAAGTACGATGAATACGCGTGGTTGTATAGTAGCACACGATATTGATTATTGATGCTTACGTAAGAAGTCACTCAAATATGCTTCAATTATTACTACAAAGAATTCTTTGCATCATATCTCTTATATTATTGATTCAATTATTGTCACAATGATCATATGTATAATATGTTATAGTATTAAATTATTAATTGAGACGACAAGTTATAAATGATTAATAATTGTTGAAAGATTAAATATGTGTTGATTAAAAATAAAATGATTTGTGGTAATATTTATTCAATCCTTGATGTATATAAAGAGTCTGCGCATGAGACGTTTGTGGTAAGATTGATTATTTTATGGGGGGGCCATATGTCATCATCTAAGAGTCCTTTCGTCAATAGTAATTACCTTTGTGAATAGTAATTACATTCAAATAAAATATTACCTTCGTCAATAGTAATTACCTTCGTTAATAGTAATTACCCCTTCGCAAATAGTAGTTGTCCTTCAATATTACCAAGTGAAAGTAGTATGCATACAAGCCAATCATGTTTGATGATAAAGCATATACTTTGTAACAATCTTATTCATTTATTAATAAAAAGTATTAATTTATTAAATGCTTTTAATTATCTACATGATGTTGTTTTATAATATGTGATAAACCCATAGTTTTAAGCAATGCTTTTAGAATAATGATGATGATCATTCTAATGAGATCTAAATTCTTTGAAAGCTTAAAACTAAAATAGTTCCCAATCATCGATTACTAAATTGGGATTAGTGAATCCGGATAGATTGGTACATACGCTGTTTGCTCATCGATGAGGATGATTGATCTCATGATCATTTGTGTGGAGACACTAAAGCAAGTACGTAGGTGCTTATTAGAGAATAAGTTCACCGAACGTGGCTCGCTAAGGAATACCTAATGGAGTTTTATTTGCTCGTCAATAGGAATTCTCAGAGTGATAGTAGTAAGAAAGTGATCCTTGACTTGAGATCATCATAGTATCTCGTGTATGATGATGAGTTATACTTTGACTTATTCCTTAAGACCCTTAGGGTATATCAAAGGGTATGCTTGGGTATAATAAGTTGTATATGGAGATAATGTATGATCAATAAAGAATCTACCACTTCTAATAAAAAGAAGAGAAATGTCCTATGTGATTCGATAAATGACAACCCAAAGAGTCCTTGGTTAAGGCGTAATGAAATTAGAAAGGAGTTTCTAATTTGCATTATTTGAGTCAGTGCATTTAAGAGTCGAAATACATATAATTAAATAAAATAAGACTTGACAAAGAATTCCATGTCTTATATTTAATTGGGACATCAGATGGTGGAAGGATTGAATTGTATTTCAGAACTATTTACTCAAAGGTTCTTTAATGATTAATGTTGAAATCTATATTATCCGGAAAGTCGCTGATCGCTAGGAGGCTTATCCCTATTGTCAGAATAAATATTATTTAAATAAATTAATTGTTTAATTTATTTATTTAAATAAGATTAGAATTGTTCTAATTGATTTATTCACAACCTATTAATATGGAGAACCTAAAGGGTCACACCATAAAAGGAAGAATAATTATTTAAGAAGTTAATGGCATAATCGTAATAATATAAATTAAGTATATTTAATTTAATCTATGGTGATAGAATAAATTAAATAGCTTAATATTTATTATTTAATATTTTAGAAATATTAAATATAAATTAATAAGAGGAGTCTTATTAATATTATTACAATTATTATTATTTTAATTTCTAAAAGAGTTTAGGAAATAATTTAATATAAGTACTTTCATTTATTCCTAATCGGATTAGGAGAGTAAATTAATTTAAAGAGTTTAATTAATTATCCCTAATAAGATTAGGGAGCTTAATTAATTAAAAGAATTTAATTAATTAAATAAATCTCAATTCCTTAATTGTTAAGGTGGGTTGCCCACATCTATAAATAAGAGGAGTCTTATTATGGGTGGAATGGGTTGTTGACTTTAAACATACGTAATAATTCCAATTTGTTGGAGTACGCCTTTTTCTATAGAGATAGAAAACTAGGGTTTAGCCAAACACCCATCTTCTTGAATTTATTCTTCCTCGGTGGATCACCTCTGAGAGCCAAACATTTGGGTGGCTAACGCCGATCAAAGGAAGGAACCAAACCCGGTGGATTCAAGATCGAACGCGAAAAGGATTTGAGAGTGAACTTGTACTGAGGAAGCTCGATCTTCAAGGGTATGATTTTATTCTTTATCTTTTCGCTTAATTAATAATTGTGCATAAAGGGTGATCCGGTATATGGTTTGTAAATTTTTAAACTCGATTTTACACGCTCCGCTTTATTTTTGCAATTTGATCAAGGCTGATGAATATTACAAACCTAATAAAGGCATCGAGCCAAAACCTTTATGCGAATTATTAATTGTTTTAATTTAATATTGTATATCGATATGTTTTAGAATAATTTAATAGGGCATAATTTTATTGTATAAAATTTAAAAAAAAAAAAAAAAAAAAATGCAAAAATCCGTATGATCATATCATAATCATATTAAATCATGTTAAAGAAATTAATGATAACAAAGACGAATTCAAGGGCAATGGAAAACATTGGCAAATGATGGCATGATAGTTAATGATTGGCATGATTGGCAATGATGGCTAATCATTTGAATCATGGGCACGGAAATCAAGGGCGCCGAAATTATGATGATGATTGTTAATGATGGCTAATGATTGGCTAATCATTTGAAGCATCAAGGCATCGAATTTTTATTATACATTTAAAACAAGGAATGATTAATCATTATCAATCATTGCAAGAACATGATAATCTAATGATTGCTAATGATTATCACGGAAAATCAATATATATATTGCGGAAATCATATTAAGGAATGATTGTCTTATTTTTCAAAATATATATATTTTTCAAAAGTATATATATATATATTATATCTTAATTATTATATATATATTATAAATAAAAGTTTATTTTAATTTTAAAATAAAAGTTTATTTTAATATTAAAATATAAAGTTTTATTTTAATTAATAATTTTATAATTAAAATAAAAGGTTTATTTTAATTTTAAAATAAAAAGTTTATTTTAATATTAAAATATAAAGTTTATTTTAATTTTAAAATTAAATTTCATGCTAACTAATTAGAGTTGGAATTGGATTCCATGATAACTAATTGGAGTTGAAATTGATCTTCCCTTAAATAAAGGAGTTTGTTTAGATATGAAATAGATTTCATATTATTCAAAATAAAGGAGTTTATTTGTGAATAGTGAAAGAAAATCCTAATTTCCTTAAATAAAGGAGTTTATTTAAATATGAAATAAGATTTCATATTATTCAAAATAAAGGAGTTTATTTGTGAATAGGAAAAGAATATCCGTGTTTCCTTTAATAAAAGATTTTTTTTATATGGAATTGATTCCATAATTAATTAAAATAAAAGAGTTTAAATTAATTAAAGATTTTTTTACATGGAATTGGATTCCATAATTAATTAAAATAAAAGAGTTTATTTTAATTAATTTTTTTTTATATATATATATATATGAATTGATTCCATAATTAATTAAAATAAAGGAGTTTATTTTGATTAAAATTTTGATTAAAATAAAATAGTTTATTTTATTCAAAATTAGATAAATTAAAATAAAATAGTTTTATTTTGATTTAAATTTGGATTAAAATAAAGGAGTTTATTTTGATTCAAAATTAGATTTTATACTAACTAAATTTGCCCATTAAATGATATCAATATATATATTAAATGTTTATTATTCATGAGATGAATGTTATTTATCGATGCATATGGTGATGATGTGTATGATAATAAATGGGATTGATTATGGACTATCGACCAATGTGATTGATTTTATTTTAGTTGGATGCATGAATGTATGGGTTTTATTAAATGGGGTCTCACAGACTGCCTTCTCTAATTTTTTTTCTTAATGTAAATTCTATCTCCTCCTATGTACTTCCCCTCGATCACGATCAAGGTTTCTATTTATTTTAAAATAGTTTTGTAATAGGAATATTTAGAATTAATTTTGAAGAATTAGAGATCAAGGACAAGAAGCGCGCCAAGACCCGCTTGTAATGAGCCCCCTGTTTAAATGTAATAGTTATATTTAAATATTATTTCTTGCACCCTTGGGAGTTTGACCTTTTGGTTCACTTGGTGGCTCTAGTGAACCAAACTAGAATAAAAGTCCATAATCAATCCAAGTAGAATATAGATTCTATATGTGCATGCTTATACTATATATATTATATATATATTATAAACATGCTTCGCATGTTCATTAATATGACGCCGTATTTTATATATATATATGCATGCTGCGCTAAACAAGATGAGACAAATTAATAACAAACCCCTCAATTTTTATATTAAGTCCTAAGCGCTCAAAGATATTTGGAATATCGAACGTCGCTTTCTAGCATGATAAAATTAATAGAGTATTAAATATTTAATATGAGTTTGTTGTGTCACCACAAGGCAAGTATTAAGTATTTAAGATGTTAATTTATCACATTTGATGCTTATAAAGAAAATTGAACAATATTGTTTTGTCAGGTCACCACAAGGATGATATTTTTCTTTTTTGAATATATGGAGTGCTAGGTCGGACTTAACTTGGATAATTTTGATTCTGGATGTGCCACCACTGATCAAAATAATCTAAGAGGCAAAATACAAGGAGTTGCATATAGTTGATGTAATCGACAAAAGTTGTTCACCTATTTATTTATATATAGTTTGTTGTGTCACCACAAGGCTATATACATTTGAAATGGGATCCTTATTCTCACTAGCAAATCTTTAATTAGATTTTGCCAAACTATATAAGTGAGGGTAATATAGTTTGAAGAAAATAGTGGGAGATACCAATTTAAAACAAGACCTAATTTATTTTGGTAATTAATAATAGAATGTATGTTAAAATGTTGTTAATTACAAATTCATTTACGTAATTTTACAATGTCTAAAATTACTATCATCGCTGAAGCATATTAGATGCTAAATTAACCTAACCAAATTTAAACTGATTGGTTAAGGAATTGAGAGAATAATTCTCATAGTCGAAAAAGCTATCTTATGTCCTTAATACGCCTATCCTCAAGCAATGGTTGCGCATAATGCCTCCGAGGAAGACATTGCTACTTTTAGAAAGTGGCAAGATGATGCACAAATGGCTCAATGCATCATGCTCAGATCCACGAAAGAGTAACGAAGCTTCAAATACAAAGACCGAAACTATGGATACTCCTACTATATTCCCCGCACATCAAGTAGTTGATGGTGAGGAAAGTAGGACCGATAGATATCGACATTCAAGGAGCTCTTCCGATCTAGAATGGCCAATAAAGCACTATAAGATGCATAAAAAGTTCTTAACATAATCAATTTGATTGATCAATTAGACAACAAGTTTTGTCATGGATGGAGAGTTGAGCCAAGATTTGATCTTGCACTCACTCCCTAACTCCTTTCACAATTGTTGTGAATTTTTCATATGAACAAGCTAGATATCGCCTTCATTGATTTGCTTAACATGTTGAAAAATGTCGAGAGTCACTTTCCAACCAAGAAAGATCAAGTCTTACCGGTAGGGCCAAAGGATCTTCCTCAAAAGAAGAACGATTCAAAGAAGGTAAATAGAAAGGCATAAACAAAGGATAATAAGAACAAAACCGATATGGATAAAGAAAGGAGTTTGCTTCCACCGCAATAAGCCCGACATCGGAAAGAAATCATGAGAAGCATCTTGCAGAGGCTAACCAAAGAAGCTTAGTGAAGTTTCTTATAATACGCTTTTGTTCATGATTGAAATAAATTTTTCTTTAAGTCAAGGTTCTACTTGGATATTGGATATCGACTTTGGTTATCATAAATATAGATTTATGAAGGGACCAAGCAGTAGGTAGAAAGTTAAACAAAGATAAGTAATCCTATGTGTGGGAAATGAAGCAAAGGTTGCCATATTAGCCATAGAAACTTATAGTTTAACAATGCCTACGGCAAATCTATTAAGTCAATAAGTTGTTATTGTATTCTAGTTCTTGTTAGAAATATTATTTCCATTTTATTGTTGGACAATAAAATCTTTGGTATTATAATTAAGAACAATTGTTGTTCTATTTATAATAATAATGTTTTGATAGAATCGAATATTACTTAATAAATTTTGTATACTGACTTACGTGAAAATATATTTTACAAATTGAACAAATTAGTATAAGAAAAGGAGATGATCATTCAAAGAGTCGAATGTGTGTATTTGTTGAATACAAGTATGAATTATTCGAAAGGTTCAAAGAATTCGTAAGTGAAACAAATTGGCAAAGTATTAAGATTCTTTGATTAGATCAAGGAATAAATACTTGTGCAATAAGTTTCTAGATCATCTCAAAATGGTTTTCTCATAATGGACACCTCCCGATACGTAATAATTGATTAATGTATCCGAAAGGAAAAATCGTACTTTATTTGAACATGGTGCGATCCATAATGATTTTACCGATATTCCAAAGATCCTTCTCAGATAATGTCCTAGAAATGGTCAGACATATCTACGAAAATGGTAACCTCAAAATCCAAATTTCCCAAGACTCCATAAAAGTTATGGATGTGGAGGATTCCTAATCTTAAGTATGTTAAGATAAGGGGTTGTCCAACTTATGTGAAAAAAGTTTCAAAGGATAAGCTTGGGACAAGATTTGACATGTATGATTTGTGGGACATCCTAAAGTAAGTTTAGGGTATATGTTCTATAATCCTACTTAGCAAAAGGTGTTTGTTATGAAACACGCTTCTTTCTAAGATAAAGGTGTTTATCATTAAAAGGGCTAGTGGGAGGATAATAGATCTTGAAGAGTTCAAGAACCACAAAACACTATAAATCAAATAAGAGGAACCTAGATAGATAGACCTATTGTACCACAACCGAATCGTAACTCGAATAGTACCAAAGATACCTAGGAGGTATGGATTCATCATGGATGATGATGATGAGGGTACACATCATAGAAGATGATGATCCGTAGTTACATTCGATGAGGTAAGACTTCTAGTGTGTACAAAAGGGTCAAAAATGGGAGCGCGTCGTGACATTCCTAATATTATATGTTGATATACTACTGATGAGGAATGACATACCAATGCTATAATCAAGAAAGATAAAGTTGTCAAACATTCCTCCATGAATGATTTGGAAGAGTATCTTAATTGGGGATATAAATCTATATAGATAGATTTAAGAGGATGCTCGACTTAACCCAAGGAACGATATTCATTTGATGCTAAAGTCGTTTAGCATGGCAAACTCCAAGAGATGTCTCATGTCGATGAGCTATGGAGTGTATCTCTTTAATAGTCCCCACAGACTCGAAAGAGAGATCACATGAGTAACTATCATGTATGCAATGAAATATACGAGACCCGATGTCGATCACCATATTCGGAGAAGTTCACTATGAGTCGTGAAAAACATCTTAAAGTTCTTAACCGCACTAAGGATGTGAGATACATGGTGGGTCCGAAATTAAAACTAGAGGGCTTTACGACTCAAGTTTTTCGCATGCACTAAGACGACATCGAAATCCACTTTAAGGTAAAGTGTTACCTTGAATAGCTGGTGTAGTGAATTGAAAGGTTCCAAACAAAGAAAGAGTTGTTGGTTTAGTGATAAAGACAAAGTATATAGCTATAAATGAAGTCGCAAGTTGATTGTTTGGATTAAAGTTCATTACGTAACTAGAATAGTTCCTAAGTCTCATCTTGGATCTAAACATGTGTCAGGGCACTTTCATTTGATTATTAGAATCATGAAAGATGGGAAATCACTATAGAGATAGTGGACTCTCATGAACAACATTACATATCCATTAACTAAAGCTTATCCAACAAAGCAGGATAATCGCCACTTGAGAAGAAGAGTATGAGTTACCATGACGATCGGCTTTAGTGCAAGTGGGAGATTGAAAGTAGTAGATGCATACAAGCCAATCATGTTTGATGATAAAGCATATACTTTGTAACAATCTTATTCATTTATTAATAAAAAGTATTAATTTATTAAAGGCTTTAATTATCTACATGATGTCGCTTTTATAATATGTGATAAACCCATAGTTTTAAGCAATGCTTTTAGAATAATGATGATGATCATTCTAATGAGATCTAAATTCTTTGAAAGCTTAAAACTAAAATAGTTCCCAATCATTGGATTACTAAATTGGGGATTAGTGAATCCGGATAGATCGGTACATACGCTGCTTGCTCATCGATGAGGATGATTGATCTCACGATCATTTGTGTGGAGACACTAAAGCAAGTATGTAGGTGCTTATTAGAGAATAAGTTCACCGAACGCGGCTCGCTAAGGAATACCTAATGGAGTTTTATTTGCTGTCAATAGAATTTCTGTAGTGATAGTAGTACAAGTGATCCTTGGACTTGAGATCATCATAGATCTTGTGTATGATGAGTTATACTTTGACTTATTCCTTAAGACCCTTAGGGGTATATCAAAGGGTATGCTTGGGTATAATAAGTTGTACATGGAGATAATGTATGATCAATAAAGAATCTACCACTTCTAATAAAGAAGAGAAATGTCCTATGTGATTCGATAAATGACAACCCAAAGAGTCCTCGGTTGCGGCGTAATGAAATTAGAAAGGAGTTTCTAATTTGCATTATTTGAGTCATGCATTTAAGAGTCGAAATACATATAATTAAATAAAATAAGACTTGACAAGAATTCCATGTCTTATATTTAATTGGGACATCAGATGGTGGAAGGATTGAATTGTACGGTAACTATTTACTCAAAGGTTCTTTAATGATTAATGTTGAAATCTATATTATCCGAAAAGTCGCTGATCGCTAGGGAGGCTTTATCCCTATTGTAGAATAAATATTATTTAAATAAATTAATTGTTTAATTTATTTATTTAAATAAGATTAGAATTGTTCTAATTGATTTATTCACAACCTGGCTTTAATATGGAGAACCTAAAGGGTCACACCATAAAAGGAAGAATAATTATTTAAGAAGTTAATGGCATAATCGTAATAATATATTAAGTATATTTAATTTAATCTATGGTGATAGAATAAATTAAATAGCTTAATATTTATTATTTAATATTTTAGAAATATTAAATATAAATTAATAAGAGGAGTCTTATTAATATTATTACAATTATTATTATTTTAATTTCTAAAAGAGTTTAGGAAATAATTTAATATAAGTACTCTCATTTATTCCTAATTGGATTAGGAAGTAAATTAATTAAAGAGTTTAATTAATTATCCCTAATAAGATTAGGGGAGCTTAATTAATTAAAAGAATTTAATTAATTAAATAAATCTCAATTCCTTAATTGTTAAGGTGGGTTGCCCACATCTATAAATAAGAGGAGTCTTATTATGGGTGGAATGGGTTGTTGACTTTAAAGTACGTAATAATTCCAAGTTGTTGGAAGTATGCCTTTTCTATAGAGATAGAAAACTAGGGTTAGCCATAACACCCATCTTCTTGAATTCTATTCTTCCTTGGTGGATCACCTCTGAGGCCAAACATTTGGGTGGCTAACGCCGATCAAAGGAAGGAACCAAACCCTATGGATTCAAGATAGAACGCGAAAGGATTTGGAGGTGAACTTGTACCGAGGAAGCTCGATCTTCAAGGGTATGATTTTATTCTTTATCTTTTCGCTTAATTAATAATTGTGCATAAAGGGTGATCCGTATATGGTTTGTAAATTTTTAAACTCGATTTTACACGCTCGCTTTTTTTTGCAATTTGATTGCGTTGATGAATATTACAAACCTAACAAAGATACCCTATACATGACTTGTATATACGCGAATACCTATACTTGGTGAAATCCTTATGTTATTCCATTCTTTATTATTACATTGGAATAACTTTTTGTAAAAAGTGGCATACCCTATACACGACTGTATATGCGGAATACCCTATACTTGGTGAAATCCTTATATTATTCCATTCTTATTTATTACATTGGAATAACTCAGATATGCTAATCCCCTATACTTGGTGATATTCTTCTATTATTTTATTATTCCGTTGGAACATCGTTTTACAATCGGACCGGTTCCGCTTTTTATTATTCTATTGAATATCCTGCGTGTGTTTTACACCGACTGGTTCCGCTTTTATTATTCTCATTTATTATTATTCGTTGAATAACTCGTCTATGCGAAGTACCGCATTTACGGGTGATTTCTTTTGTTATTTCATTCATTTATTATACTCAAATGGTTAAAATTTTGACTTATACTCCATGAATTTAGTGGAATATCCTCGATATTTGCGCTTCATCCAAAGATTTTTAATGAAAATATTTTTCGAGCATTCTTGAATTTTACTCTACAAAACAAAGATCATGTTGACAATTTGGACGTTATTAGTTCCTGAATAAATTAATTAAATGAACTTGTTTTATTGAATTATTATGTCATTGTCATCATCCTCATGTTATATTATGTTATCTTTGGCTTACGTGCATAGATGAACTTAGTATGATTATGACCAGGGATCATTCGATATAATCATAGCTTGATATAAATGATGTGACAAAAGTCCTCGATTGGTCAGAATGCAACGGTGATGGATAGTTTTTGGTATGATTATGACCAGGGGAGATTCTTGATAGTCATGACCATTGATAATTTGATGAAAATCCTTGACCGTGGTACAGGGATGATTAGATATTGTGGTTTATTCATTAAACTGAGTCTTAGTGATAAAAATTGATGAAAACCTTTTAAAACCCAAATGATAGTAGACTTTATTTTCTACTTGACTCTTTTAATGGATTGCATATTACTACCGCAGCTTAAACTGGTTGTCTATTGTATTTTATTAGTTTAACATTGTTGAAGACTATTGATAATTTATTCTCGCATTATCTTAGTTATAATATTTCTTACTGGGCTAGTTGAGCTCACCCTTTCTTTCACTGTTCTCTTCAGGAAATGAGAATATAGCTGGGACGAGTCGGAGAAAAGAGTGATGGTCCTGAAGATAGCATTAGTAGTCCTCACTATTCTGTTAAATAGTGTGACAATAAATGTAATGAGGACTCCTTGAGTATGGATATTGTCTAAATGATAATATTCCTATTAGAACTCTCAGTTTATGCATTGTCGTATGTTACACGACAGATGTATAATTAAGTTTGTATTTGAATTTATGTACCATGTAAGTGGCGACCCAAGATGGGTGACGTATACCTAATTTTGGGGGCGTCACAGTAACCCTATCGCATTTTTGTGTGTTGATAACCCTTCACGGTTCCAGCCAAACATGGCCTATTATGATTTGGAAGCACATCAGATTGAGGAAAATATTCTATCTCCACTTAACAAGGTTGGAGATATGCAGGATAACTCGAACTCTCTTTTCAGCAGTGAGGATCCTTGGAATTTGCGACATGATACTCATTTTCCACCACCTAGACCAAATAAATTCCTAACAAGAAAAGAAGCTTATGGTATTATAGATCCTTTTGGCGATAACAGATTAGGCAATAATGGTGAGTCACCTTTCGGAAATATTGGTGGTTTGATGATAGAGAAGAGAAGAAGCTATGGGGATAATTAATTCCTTAAATTAAAGAATCATAATTCCATACTAATTCCTTAAATTAAGGAATCCTAATTACACTAATATTGTAAATAAATATAAAAATATATTAATTGTGTAAATATTTTATGAGTGAACTATTGTTATAATTATTTTAAAAAATTTAATAAAATATGTAATTGTTCCTAAAATATATCAAACCTTAGGCCACATAGCTCGGCATGGTCTGTCCTTCCTATCTAGTAAATCGTGTGTGCCCGACCTAGTCTGGTCAACGGTTAAAATCTATTTGTGCACCTCTACTTTTGGGTTATTATATTTCTATTTACTTCCTTCATTCATTTTTAATTAGATGAAAACATACAAATTAAAAGATATAATAATATTTTATTTGACTAAATTAGTTAGATATAAAATTTTAATATTATCCTTTTAAAATTTATTAAATAGATGGAATTGAATATATTTATTTTTGATCCAAATACGATGAGAATATAAGTCGCACTTTTTTGAATTCAAATAAAGTAAAATAGGGAGAAAATTATTATTTAATGTAAGAATGACATGCAAAATTAAGTTATTAATACTTTTTTAAATCTACAAAAGACAAATAAAAAAATAAATTTCATTCTATAAAAAGACGGGTAAAAAAGAATGGGGAGAGTAAGGTGGTGTTTGTTTAAAGCTGAATGGAGCTGAATTTGAATAGTTGAATCGGTTAGTGCGTTTGTTTTGGTCTGAATGACTGAATTGGTAAGATGGATGAGCTGAATGGTTAAGTCAGATTTTTTTACCTGAATGGCTGAATGAGCAGCTGAATGAAGTAAACAAATTTAACAATTTTAAAAAATATATTAACTATTATATTAAGTAATATTAAATAAATTTACAACAATTGTGAATTTTTTCAAAGGGGTAAAATAATAAAGTTTTGTCATTCAGATGTTTCAGACATGTCAATTATCAAACAGTTTTTTTCATTCAGATTCAGATTCAACTCATTCAGATTCAGATTCAGCTCATTCAGATTCAGATTTAGATTCATTCAATTTTTATCAAACACCCCCTAAGTGTCTTTTTAAATAGAAAAATTTCTTTCCTTTTACATGGTGTTCGTACATTTTAAAGAAGATTTAGTATTTTAGTTTATTATATCATGTCTAAATATTATATATAAATTTGTTTCCCTCTCATATCGTCAATTTACTCCTTTAAGATAATTTACTCTCTCATCTTTAAATGTATTTTAGAATGAGAATATTAGTAATATTTATACCTAATTTAACCAACTAAACAATTAAAACATTAATTACAAATTTTAATTTATATTCTAACTCCTGAAACATCAGTTAAAAATAAGATTGGGGGAGAATCGGTACATATTGTACCGGTCATTAGTACAATACACCATAAAACCTAACAAATAAATACTCCTCTTATATCAGCACCAACCCATCTTATTTCATTTTATATAGATGAATAATGATAATTAATAGCAATGTAACGTATATATAATTTGAATTTTGGGTGAATTATTATTATTTTTATATATACATAAAAACATAATTATATCACAGGCACCTTGAATGCATTATTTAATTACTTTTAACAACAACAAAAAATTTGTAAAATTGTCAATATTTAAAAACAAATGAGTCATGTTATGTTCAAATTGGTAGGAATTATATGATGATCCCACTTATTATATATCTTTTCAAAAAATTTACTATTAATATTTATTTATGTAAGTTACGATCAAAAAATCGATATAAATATTCACAATGTATATTATTTTCCAAAACAAATACTCTCTCGTTCTTTTTTTTTATCGCCTTGGATAAAAATACAAAAATTAAAAAATACAATTAATGTTATGTCTGAGTGACCATAATAATTATAAAATTTTAATATTTATTAAAAAGATGAAAGAAAAACAAGTTGATATTTAATATAAAAATAATATGAAAATTTAAGTCATTAATATTTTTTAAAAATTTAAAAACGAGTTATGATAAATAAATAAAAAATTACTTGTCTCTTATGTAATGCTTTATTGGCAAAAATGGGGCCCTTTTGGGTTGATTCTGTGGGAAGGATGACGTTTATGTAACTCTATCCATCCCTAATTATTTGACGTTTTAGAGGTGGACACAAGAATTAACATAATGATTGAAAAATATTAAATATAGTACTCAATTGTCTATAATACCCTTAAATCTTTTGTTGGGATAAGGAGAGTTTTATTAGGATAAGGAGAGAGAAAGAGTTTAAAGTATCAAAAAAAATAGGCAGAGTAATGAGGAGTAATTTTGAAAAAATTATCATTAATTTTCTTAAATTTGAACAAACGTCAAATAATTAGAAACAAATAAAAAATTCTAAAACGTCAAATAATTAAAGATAAAATGATTAGTATATAGCATCCACTGTACTAATGAGTAATGACCAATACAATATGTACCAATCCTCCTCCGATCCAAAAACAACGGATGGGGTACATTGAAGAAATTTTAAGCAGCCCTTAAAAGCCTTTACCGAAGCAATCAATAGCCAAGGCCTAAGAATCTAAGAGCAATCAATAGGTAGTTGACTTTGATATATTAATTTATTGGATTTGACTTTGATTTTATTATATAATGCTCCAATAAATAAATTTATATATAAGGACATCAAATTCGATTTTATATATATATATATATATATATATAGAAGATTATATAATGCTCCAATAAATAAATTTATATATAAGGACATATAAATTTAATCGAATATGCTCTAATAAATAAATTTAATGCTCCAATAAATATATATAATGGAATTTGATGTCCTTATATATAAATTTATTTATTGGAGCATTATATAATCTTCGCTGGAAGAAGAACAATTGTCACAATTAAATGGCTACTTCATGGTTTCAACCTTCGGTGTTTTTCTATGTTCTTCTCCTTTCACAGCTTGCTACAAACGAATGTAAGTCTAATGAATTTGATCTAAAATAATGTGTTTGCACACACACACACACACACACATATATATTTTATAAACTAAATTAATTTTACATACAATAATTTAAGATTTTCTTTTCTCTTTACTTTCGGTTTCGTCACTTACTTTTTCTTTGTTTCACTTGTCAATTCCCAAACATTGTCTTTGTGTTTGTCACATGCAAAAAATATGCACATAGTCAGATTTAAGATCGAAATAGAGCATACAATTAAAAGAAATTTAAGAAAAAATAAAATTAAAATTAAAATGAACAAAAAAGAAAAGAACATACCATATATCTTGGTCCACCCAATTTATCTATTTCTGCTTGTCTGATGTACTCATTAGATACAAATGTTTCACACACTCTTTATAATGATCTGCACACCATACAATGTTTATATAATAACTATAAAACACTAGTGCTACAAATGAATGTAAGTATATGATTACTATTGCATGAATATATCTAAATATATTTGCAAAGCGCTTATGATCCTTACCTCCCCACTCCAGATGATAGATGTTCATTTTGTTGATATGTGTAGGACTTGTATCTATTATCTAAATGAAAAATACTTAACATACAATTATTACGTATAATCATATGCACTTGTATATATAATTAAGTTAATCAAAATTCGGAAAATGATGGCAATATGATTCCCAACTCGACGATTTGTATGTTTTGTTGATCAATATTTAATTGTATTCATTATATAATGAATACGGTCAACTCTTATTGTCAATTTGTTTTGAGTTAGATATATGCTAGACTTGGGTCCGTTTCATAAATCTGATATTAAATTATTTTTGTATTATTTTCTTGTTCTTGATAAATTTTAACTTTTATAAATAATTTGCTAGATCTAGCCTCCCATTTTATTACAAGCTTCTGACATTTTTTTTTCTATTTTTTTTTTAAAATAGGTGCAATCAACAGGGAAACTGAGATTATGCAGGATGGTAACAAAACTATGAATACTACGAAAATTGATCTTACCTTTTGTTATCCTTTTATGTGCAAGGATAAGAAACTTTGTTGGTGTTGTTTTGATCTGAAGAAGGGACCTTGTTATGCAGAGAAATCGGTTTGTAGGGCTCATTGTCCCTCTCATTCCTCCACTGGTCCAACTATTCCATGATTTTCAATTTGCTTTCACATTGCAAGTGTCCAACATGTACTCTTATGGTTTATGGGTGTGCATTGAATAGCTATAATGAAATTTGATTTTATCTTCAAAATAATTGTCTTATTTGCAAAAGACAAAATGTATTAAATAATTGAAGATAATTGAGACTTGGTCTATTACTTTTTGTTTTGGAATACAAAGTTAAGGAAAATGTAGTATTTAAAAAATAATTTGTATAGAGAGTGGTACCCCATTTTACTTATAAAAAATGCCCAAATTTTGACAAGATTATATGTATACGTCTGGTTATAAATCTTGTATTTTGTATCATTCACTATGACAAATGGATCTGTAAAATTTGAAAAAATTACATTTGGACAAAATTTGACCAACATAATAATCCCTCCCTTTTTAAAATAAAATCTTGACCCAAAATTGAACTTATTAAAAAAATAAAATAAAAAAGAGAGTATTGTACTCGATATCGGGATTTTTTCCAAATTATTAAGAAAATACTCATTTGAGGTGAATTAGGTGATGTTTTCCAAATAATTAAGAAAAAATTCATGATGAGATTTAAGAAAAATGAAGATTTTCAGGTGTGTTTGGATTAAAGGAATGAAATACAGAGTGGAATGATTCATTTCATTCTAGTTGTAATGAGTTATTACATCTCCCTCCCCCTCCCCAGGAATAAAATTCATAAATTTGGAAGAAATAAGAATAGTTTAATTCATTCCAATCGCAATCAAACACAATTTTTTTCATTCGATAGAAATGAGTAAATGTTTATAATGTTAAAAGGGAATAGCTACGGAATTATATAATGAAATTTAGCAAATAATATTGGAGCATAGGAAGGGATTATACAATATTCTTTCCTTCATTAGTTTATTACCTTTTATTCTTTTTCTTTTTATTCTTTTTTCTTTTTTTTTTTGAAAAATTATTCTTGATGGGGAATTTAACTATAATATTCGAAATTCTTTAATTCTCTATACAATTAATTGTCGGAATGTTTTAATAAAATCAATTATTTTAATATAATCATATACTTAATTATTATCCTAGTTGAAGTTAATAGAAATTTGAGATTTGTATATTATTGCTTGTTTCATTTACAAAGAGAGATGTCCTATATATATATATACATAATATAGGATCATCACCTATGATAGAATCAAGGGATATATAATCACTAAAGCTAGTATCAAGTGATTTACAAAATCACCTAAGCTAAAATCAAGAGATTACATAATCAAAGAGTTCCAAAAAATAATTATGGTAATTCAAATATAATATCCTAACTACTTGATAAATATAAAACTATCCTAAATAACAATATTATGTTATTTCTCTAATACACCCCCGCAAGCGAAACGTAGGTAACCGAAGGTTGAGCTTGAAAGAGCATCTGCGTAAATGTAGAAGTAACAAAATAACAAAACCTCCAACAGTAGACAGCACGAGCAATCTCAATGCCACATTAAAAAAGAGCATACCATACATTACTATATAAGCAAGCCATAAATAGTAAGCTTTTGGTTGTACGCACACTAGCAGCAAATAAGAACCTTGCAATTCGTCTTCTACATCTCTTGAATATAATACTCCGTAAACATGTTTACCAATGTTGTTCAAGTCATCATGAATAAGAAAGGATTCTAGACTTAAACGAATAGTGTCGGGCTCCATATGGAATGAAAATGAAGGAAAAATTAAAAATGAATTAGCAAGGACATTTGAATGAGAATGAGAACTACCACGTAGACACGAGTAAAAAGAGTCTACTAATTGGGATTTGAGAAGAGTGTAACTTTTTGGCACCGCTAAGCAAGAAATCTCATCAAAAGAAGTATTTGGTGGACTTGTTGTAACGTCATGTGTAATGCTAGATGGTTTCATGTCCACAAAAGAAGAAAGAAGCTCTGAATTTGGAATACCAGAATGGTGGACTTTTGAGGTCTCAACAACAGCTATGGGCCCAATAGAACTTAAGATTTTAGAGGATGAAAAATCAATGGCGGTGGTTTCCAATACTTGATCAACATCCAAAGTGTTAGATATATCAATATCAATAATAGAAGAGAGTTCCTCAGGATGTGTAACCACAGACATGTGAATATCATTAGGCTCAATTTGTAGTGTACCAATGGACGAGTTTGAAGTGAGTTGTTGTAACAATTTTCATGTTCGAATAGAAGAGTGGACAAAACATTAAATGAAGGATTCATCAAATAATAATAAACATGAACTCTTTTAAAAAGAGTATCATCAAGACCTTCAACTAAAAAATCGATAAACTCTGACGGACTAAGAGAACCTCCAGCGCTTTCAAATGTATAAAGAAGTGATGTCGCTTCGGCAAGATAACTTTTGACAGACTGAGTAGGTAGCTTTTGTAAGCAAGAAAGTTGATCAAAAAGATCATCTGCATACCAATTTGATGTTGCATCATCTAGAAATTCGCAGTCATCGTTTTCATGGACCAAAGAGTCGTCAAAATTTTTAAATGGACCGTATATTTGATCGGCCATAGAGGCGGGGCTAATTTCCTGGAATGATTCTGGGTTAAGCCACCTTTCCAAGTCATAAGAAGAAGAATGAAAATTAGAAGCCAAGGAAGTCATTGATAGAAGAAGGATAATATGAGAATTAGAAGAAAAATAGATTATGTCTCGATCAGAAAAATAATAGAAAGAGGATTATAGGAAGAAGAAGAAGAAGAAGAAGAAGAAGAAGAAGAAGAAGAAGAAATTAGGGACAATTTGCTGGAATGCTGACAGGTGAGGAGACTGTCTGGATTAGTAGGCAAGAGACAGAAGATGTGCAGTGGAAGATGGAAAATGGATCATAAGCCTTTTGGCATTATAGCTCTAATACCAAGTTGAAACTAATAGAAATTTGAGATTTGTATATTATTGCTTGTTTCATTTACAAAGAGAGGTGTCCTATATATATACATAATATAGGATCATCACCTATGCTAGAATCAAGAGATATATAATCACTAAAGCTAGTATCAAGTGATTTACAAAATCACCTAAGCTAAAATCAGGAGATTACATAATCAAAGAGTCCCAAGAAATAATTATGGCAATTCAAATATAATATACTAACTACTTGATAAATATAAAACTATCCTAAATAACAATATTATGTTATTTCTCTAATAATCCTTAAATGTATACTCTTTATTGCACGTCGGTTTTAATCAGGTTGGTTGTCTAGTCTTTAATTAATAACAATTAATGGCATTATATATAGTGTGCATCAGTTTGATTTCATGTTTCCGTTCATAATATTATACATTACCGTTAGCTTAATTAGTAGATTTCATCAACTTCGTTAATAAGCTTATATAAATGTCTTGTTTCCATGCAAGTTAATTATCTTTTCACATAAACTTATATTTGAGCGAAGCAAGAGTAAGAGAAATGTGTTAGTAAATATATATCAAAGAAAATGATACACATGAGAAATATTCAAATAATTGTATTATTGTATGTAACTTGGACAAGGAACGGTATGGTGTTCTGGAGTTAATTTCAGACTCTCCGCGCAGCTTCGTTGAGAGTAACAGCTGATGAAAGTAACGAGCCCACTGGCTTAGCAAATAGCACAGATGCTACGCATCAGACACATGTTGGCATAGCACAACAGCATCAGTGCAAAGCACAACACCAAGTTTACAACTCTGCAGCTACAATGGTTAATCCTAGTACTCAGCAACAAGGGGTCAAGGCTTCCATTCTAAGTGGCTTAAAATACACTGGTACGTTCAGCATCACATAATGGGGTGATTTCCATATATTTTGTATGAAAATGTGATCTTGTGATAATTTCAGGTTTTGGATTGATCATACATGTGTCCAGAATTCAAGTGGTTCTTCATAAAGAAAAGGTTCTTAGAGACACCATTGGGTCAAGTCCATAGGATATCACCTAGGAAATCAGTGTAAGAAGTTATAGCTTGAGTTGTTAATTTCGAGACAATTTTATTCTGTTGAAAATTATTTTTAAAAGGAGATTTCATGTGCTTAAAATACAATTCCTTTTAAAGGAGCTAAATTTGGAAACTAAATCATTTGAGAAAATATGCAGCCATGTTTTTCAAAGTTATATTGAGCTGAATTTGCTGGGATCTAGTTCCTTCTTTCAAGCTTCTGATTTTGCTGATATATTATCCCTTAATTCAAGCTAATTATTTTTTAAAATTCAAAATCCCTTCCATTAACAGCTTGATTCAGTATTCCATTGGGATTGCTGATTGTAACACCCCCTTCCCGAAAAAGAAAGGGAGGTCATGTGCAAAGCACAACAAACCTCAAAATAAGCACTAATGACTTCAAATATGTAATAATGATATCTATCAATGAAGTACTAAATACAATACTCCAACTAGAGTCAAAATAACCCAAAACCAAAAATCGAAACAACCTAGATGGTCAAAGGCAACACTCTCATCACACTAGCCCTGAATCACCCCTGCAAACTTGCCGGAAGAAAAACACAGCATGAGCCAATTGCCCAGTACAGATATAGATAATACAAAGAAGTATAACTGAAATACGAAATCAACTGAAGTAACATACTGAACAAAGCCTCAAGCTTAAATACCGATGGAAATATAATATCCAAAAATCTGAATAGGATATATCTGAATCAACAAAATTAACGAAACAAACAGAAGAGTAAAGAATTAACGAACTAAAGTAACTAACTCAAAGAATTGAACTGAATAGGAACAAACAAAACTAATAAAATAAAATAATAGGCTGAATCAAACGGTTGGGTGTTATTTCATACCGAATGAGATCAGAAATATACATTGCCACACAGGCAAGTCAAAACAATGCCACACAGGCAAATCAAAATAATGTCACACAGGCAAATCAAAATATGCCACACAGGTAAATCACACATTAGATCGCGAATCCAAATGTATGCAAATCGGATAGGCGTGTTTGGCACAACATCGCCAATCCGCAGAACAGAAAACTAGGGTTAACCCATACGCCTCCCATAACAAAACACCAAATGGCCCACTTCCTCCGGAGCACAAAAGCGACGCCAGGATGGGTCATCACCTTTGCCACGAAGGTGTTATGCCTCGGTGCCAAGAGGACATGCCTGTGGTACCCCCACAGGTGGTTATAGCTCAGGTATACCCTGTGGTATATTCTAACAAAAATATCATATCACAACACATGCGACATAATGCCAACAAAAAGGTTCTATATGTACATGTTGAACCAAATCAAATTATAGTCACAAGGTCTCAAAAAGAAGGTAGCAACATGTACCGCTCTACAATTATCAAAATAAATACTAGACATGATAACCTGATTCAAAGAGTACAAGTACGAGTCCAATGTGTCAACTCCAAAATGAAACAAATATATCAATTTCACAAGAAACAATTATGTGAAATAATAACAGAAATTCGAAACTAGGAACAAAACGAACAAATCGAATTTAACAAAAGTATCGCTGAAAGAGTACGAAATCCGTACCTTAATATAGTGCCAAAACAATCCACTAAAGTCAAATATCACCCAGCTAGATCTTCTCAATTCGATCTATATAGTTATCAAAATATTACAAGAACATTAATTAAAGTACTAACTTATAAAATTTATATTTTCGTAAATTAGTCAGTTTAATGCAATAATATTATATACATTCTGTAATTAAGAGATAGATTTTACTATAGTATAATTCAAATTTATAATGTTATTATATTGACTCCACATTCCTTGTTTAAAGCTTCATGTATACAAGTATTCTAAATTAATATACAAATATGTAAGCAACTATTAAACTGTTCTTTTCTTATAAAAGGAAGAAGTTTTGAATTTATGAAATAATTCCCCACTATATGTATAAATAATCAGTAGTTCAAATAAAATATGTTCTTATATGCATATAAGTAGCAAATGAGTTGTATAATATTATAATAGTCTCTCTTTTATTTTGAAATTCCATTCCATAAATGTATCATATATATAATTAATGATTGTGGGGAATAAAACCCAAAGTACTATACAACATATATAATATATTAATATATCATGTGCATAACCATATTATGCAGGAAATCATTCACAATTACAGTGCCACATTGTGACACTTAAATCTCTCTCTTTCTTTTTATACATATGAAAGTAGTATGCACACAAGCCAATCATGTTTGATGATAAAGCATATACTTTGTAACAATCTTATTCATTTATTAATAAAAAGTATTAATTTATTAAAGGCTTTTAATTATCTACATGATGCTGTTTTATAATATGTGATAAACCCATAGTTTTAAGCAATGCTTTTAGAATAATGATGATGATCATTCTAATGAGATCTAAATTCTTAGAAAGCTTAAAACTATAATAGTTCCCAATCATTGGATTACTAAATTGGGGATTAGTGAATCCTGGATAGATTGGGTACATACGTCGTTCTTGCTTTCATTGGATGAGGATGATTGATCTCATGATCATTTGTGTAGAGACACTAAAGCAAGTATGTAGGTGCTTATTAGAGAATAAGTTCATTGAACGTGGCTCGCTAAGGAATACCTAATGGAGTCTTACTTGCCTGTCAATAGGAATTCTTGTAGTAATAGTAGTACAAGTGATTCTTGGACTTGAGATCATCATAGTATCTTGTGTATGATGAGTTATACTTTGACTTATTCCTTAAGACCCTTAGGGTATATCAAAGGGTATGCTTGGTGTGAGACCCCAGATTTTATCAATAAAGATTTAAATTTTGTTGAAATAATTTTTTAATATTATGGTGTGAATTTAAGATAATATTATAGTTGTGGGTAGTATTTATAAATTTTGCAAAGTATGCAAGTGGTTATATTATATTCGATTGGTCTGGGAATATTGGGTTTAGCGGGGGAATATTATTCGCATAACTACTCAATCATTGGTGGACCCTATTAATGTAATTATTGTCGGATTGAGAAAACGACAAAAATATTTTATTGAAATAACGAAGAAAGTTTTACCGTGGTTATTGTTGAACTACTTCAGTAGTAAAAGTACGATAATACATGTGGTTGCATAGTAAGACACGGTTTTGATTATTGATGCTTATGTGAGAAGTCACTCGGTTTGATTCTATTATCACGATTAATAATATGAATTATTATAATGATAATGACGCTTTTGTTTTATTCAGTATTATTAACGTAATAAAAGCGAAACATCTTTTATATAAAATAGAATACTTTAGTAAAGTTATTCTATAAATAGAATATATTATATTTTATTATGCATAGTGTTGCATAGTGTTTTGCATAGTGTTTTGCATAGTATTGCATAGTGTTTGCATAGTAAAATGTTTTTATATAAATAGAATATATTATATTTTATTTAAAAGATTTTTCTTTAAATATGGACCGTCGATTAAAGTAAATCAATCTGGACCGTTATATGGATTAGTTACTTATGCATTCCATTTTCCTATAAATAGAAGCTCATTCCTTCATTATTTTCTTACGAATTCATTGAAACTCTAGAGAGAAATTATAGAGAGAAGCTATAGAGAAAATTATAGAAAGAAGAAGAGTATTCTCGCTACTTCACTACTTCTATATTCGGTTCTTTTACTAGTAAGGGGTGTTATTCTTTCTTCTTGAAGAGAACTTCATTATTCCATTCATTATCATTCTATTGAATAACTTTGTAAAAGTGGCATACCCTATACATAACCTCGTATACGCTGCGATACCCTATACTTGGTGAAATCCTTATGTTATTCCATTGCTTATTATTCTGCTGGAATAACTCGATATCTGCTGATTTACCCTATACTTGGTGACATTCTTCTATTATTCTCATTGGAACATCCTCATCATGTGTTTTACACCGACTGGTTCCGCTTTTATTATTCTTACGTTGGAACATCCTCATGCATGTGTTTTACACCGGACCGGTTCCGTCTTTATCATTCTGTTGGAATATCCTATCTCGTGTGTGTTTTACCGGATCCGGTTCCATCTTTATTATTCTGTTGGAACATCCTGCCGGTGTGAATTTCACCCGACCGGTTCCGTTATTATTATTACTCGCTGGAATAACTCGTCTGCGCGAAGCATGCATGCATGGTGATTTCTTTTGTTATTCCATTCTTTATTATACCCATTGGTTAAAACTTTGACTTCTATACTCCATGAAATTAGTAGAATATCCTTGATATTTGCGTTTCATCCAAAGATCTTTTCATGGAAATATTCTTCCGATCATTCTTGAATTTTACTCTCTGAAACAATGATCATGTTGACAATTTGGGCGTTAATAATTCATGGATTAAATAATTCTTGAACTTGTTTTATTGAATTACTATGTCATCATCATCATCCTCATGTTATATTATGTTATCTTTGGCTTACGCCATGCATAGATGAACTTAGTATGATTATGACCGAGGATCATTCTAAGATAATCATGACTTGATATAAATGATGTGACAAAAGTCCTCGAAGGCACAGTAATGCAAGAATGGATAGTTTTTGGTATGATTATGACCGGGGTGATTCTAAGGTATAGTCATGACCATTGATAATTTGATGAAAATCCTTGACCGCGTAATACAGGGGATGATTAGATGTGGTGGTTTATTTATTAAAATTTGAGTCTCAAATATAAAAATTGATGAAAACCTTTTAAACCTAAAAGATAGTAGATTTTATTCTCTACTTGACTCTTTTAATGGATTGCATATTCATTGCAGATTAAACCGTTTATCTATTGTATTTTATCGGTTTAACATTGTTGAAGGCTAATGATAATTTATTCTCGCATTATCTTAGTCATAATATTTCTTCTTGGGCTAGTTGAGCTCACCCTTTCTTTCACCTTTCTCTCTTGAAATGAGAACATAGTTGGGACGAGTCGAGGAACGGAGTAATGGTCCGTAGGATAGCATTAGTAGTCCTCACTATACGTGAAATAGTGATAATAGTTGTAATGAGGACTCCTTTTGAGTTTGTATAATATCTAGTAGACAATATTTGTATTCAAACTCACGCTTTATGTCGTATTGTACCCTGACAGCTAGGTTAGTAAGTTGTATTTGAATTTATGTACCATGTAAGTGGCGACCCAAGATGGGTGACGTATACCTAATTTTGGGGGCGTCACAATTGGGTATAATAAGTTGTACATGGAGATAATGTATGATCAATAAAGAATCTACCACTTATTAAAAGAAGAGAAATGTCCTATGTGATTCGATAAATGACAACTTCGGTAGTCCTTGGCGGCGTAATGAAATTAGAAAGGAGTTTCTAATTTGCATTATTTGAGTTGTGCATTTAAGGATCGAAATACATATAATTAAATAAAATAAGACTTGACAAGAATTCCATGTCTTATATTTAATTGGGACATTGTATGGTGGAAGGATTGAATTATGCGGTAACTATTTACTCAAAGGTTCTTTTATGATTAATGTTGAAATCTATATTATCCGGAAAGTCGTTGATCGCTAGGGAGGCTTATCCTATTGTAGAATAAATATTATTTATTTAAATAAATTAATTGTTTAATTTATTTATTTAAATAAGATTAAATTGTTCTTGTGAGACCCTGATTTTATCAATAATGATTTAAATTTTGTCGAAATAATTTTTAATATTATGGTGTGAATTTAAGATAATATTATAGTTGTGGGTAGTATTTATAAATTTTGCAAAGTATGCAAGTGGTTATATTATATTTGATTGGTCGGAATATTCGGTTTAGCGGGGAATATTCGTATAACTACTCAATCATTGGTGGACCCTAGCGAAATTATTTGTCGGATTGAGAAAACGACAAAAATATTTTATTGAAATAACGGCGGAAGTTTTACTGGTTGATCTTGTTGAACTACTCATTAGTAAAAAATACAAAGAATACGTGTGTGGTTGCATAGTAGCACACGGTATTAATTATTGATGCTTATGTGAGAAGTCACTCGGTTTGATTCCATTATCATGATTAATAATATGAATTATTATAATGATAATGACGTTTTTGTTTTATTCAGTATTATTAACGTAATAAAATGCGAAACATCTTTTATATAAAATAGAATACTTTATTAAAGTTATTCATAAATAGAATATATTATATTTTATTATGCATAGTGTTGCATAGTGTTTTGCATAGTGTTGCATAGTGTTTGCATAGTAAAATATTTTTATATAAATAGAATATATTATATTTTATTTAAAAGATTTTGCTTTAAATATGGACCGCTTCGGATTAAAGTAAATCAATCTGGACCGTTCATGAATTAATTACTATACATTCTATTTTTCTATAAATAGAAAGCTCATTCCTTCATTATTTTCTTACTAATTCACCAAACTTTTAGAGAGAGAAATTATAGAGAGAAGCTATAGAGAGAAAATCTATAGAGAGAAAGAAGAAGAGTATTCTCGCTACTTCACTTTGCCAATATTCAGGTTCTTCTAAGGTAGGGAATATTATTTATCGTACCGTAAGGGGTGTTATTCTTTCTTATTCATGAAGAGAACTTCATTATTCCATTCATTATTATTACATTGGAATAACTTTGTAAAAGTGGCATACCCTATACATAACTTGTATATGCGGCGTACCCTATACTTGGTGAAATCCTTATATTATTCCATTCTTATTTATTCATTGGAATAACTTTGTATAATGCTGAATCCCCTATACTTGGTGATCTTCTTACATTATTCCATTCTTTATTATTCCGTTGGAATATCCTGCTACGTGTGTTTTACACCCACACGGTTCCATTGTTTATTATTCCGCATTTATTATTACGTTGAATATCCTCGTGCGTGTGTTTTACACCTACAGTTTCCATTGTTTATTATTCAAATTTATTATTACATTGGATCATCCTGTCATGCGTGTGAATTTCACCGACTGGTTCCGTTATTATTATTCTGTTGGAATAACTTTGTACATCTGCAAGCACCGCATGCATGGTGATTTCTTTTGTTATTCCATTCTTTATTATACCCAAATGGTTAAAACTTTGACTTCTATACTCCATGAAATTAGTGGAATATCCTTGATATTTAAGCTTCATCCAAAGATCTTTTAATGGAAATATTCTTCTGATTATTCTTGAATTTTACTCTACAAAACAGTATCATGTTGACAATTTGGACGTTAATAATTCCTGGATTAAATAATTCTTGAACTTGTTTTATTGAATTATTATGTCATTGTCATCATCCTCATGATATATTATGTTATCTTTGGCTTACGTGCATAGATGAACTTAGTATGATTATGACCATGGATCATTCGGTATAATCATGACTTGTTATAAATAATGTGATAAAAGTCCTCAGTGGCCTGTAATGCAGTGATGGATAGTTTTTGGTATGATTATGACCGGGGGTGATTCTAGGTATAGTCATGACCATTGATAATTTGATGAAAATCCTTGGCCATTAGTAGTACATGGATGATTAGATATTGTGGTTTATTCATTAAACTGAGTCTTAATGAAAAAAATTGATGAAAACCTTTTAAAACCTAAAAGATAGTAGACTTTATTTTCTACTTGACTCTTTTAATGGATTGCACATTCATTGCAGATTAAACCGGTTGTTTATCATTGTATTTTATCGGTTTAACATCGTTGAAGGCTAATGATAATTTATTCTGCATTATCTTAGTCATAATATTTCTTACTGGGCTAGTTGAGCTCACCCTTTCTTTCACTGTTCTCTTCAGGAAATGAGAATATAGCTGGGACGAGTCGGGGAAAAGAGTGATGGTCCCGAAGATAGCATTAGTAGTCCTCACTATTTTGTGAAATAGTGTGATAATAGTTGTAATGAGGACTCCTTTTGAGTTTGTATAGTATCTAGTAGACAATATTTGAATTCAAACTCACAGTTTATGTCGTATTGTACACGACAGTTATATTAGTAAGTTGTATTTGAATTTATGTACCATGTCAGTGGCGACCCAAGATGGGTGGCGTATACCTAATTTTGGGGACGCCACAGGTTGGTATCGAGCTTAGGATATGATCCTGGCTAAGATGTGAGAATAGTACTAGGAGGGAGAGACGGGAATACCTTCGCTAGTATGACCTACCTAAGTTTATTTGGTATTTGATTGGTCTGGTTGAGTATAGTGATAATATGTTGCATGCCAATTAACCCTTATTTTGTGGCGGTGTTTGAAAATGGCATCCGAGAATGTTGAGAATAGCAATGGAGCACGAGAGACTGTTGATTCTCCACGGATCAATAATCGGACAATGTGCAATGGGATGGCGATAATCCTCCCAGTAAACAACAACACCGATCAATCAATTGACGAACGACTGATGCGTTTAAAAGGTTTTAGAATTCATGTAACATCAAAGCGAAAGCGACTCCATCCCAAAACGTAGGTGGAAACAAGGAAAACTCTCGGTCGGTCACCGTTAAACAATTCAAGGAGCTGGGACCACCGGAGTTTAAGGGAGAGCCAAAACCACTTCTGGCGGAAGCATGGATAAAGCAGATTACCAAGATATTTAATGTCTTGGGATGCTCCGAGGAGCAAATGGTTCCTTTTGCCGCCTTTATGTTGCTCGGAGAGGCAGATTACTGGTGGGAATCGATAAAACGTACTCAACCTCTTGGTCTTAAAGATATCTTGGGAGAAGTTCCAGAGCTGTTCAACGACAAATACTTTCCCGAAAGTATTCGCCACATGAAGGAGGTGGAGTTTATCAAGTTGGAACAAAACAATATGGCCAGGTGTCGCAATACGAGGCAAAATTTGCGGAGTTATCACTATTCAAGTCCCCACTTGGTGGATAATGAAGAGAGAATGGCGCGAATGTTTTTAAGAGGTTTGAAGCGGAGATACGTCAACATCTTATTTCTCATAAACCGTGTTTTTATTCGGATGTTGTAAATAGGGCTCGATTAGTGGAGCGCGATAACGAGTCAACGAACTAAAAGAGAGCAAATTGGCAAAATTATAATACCGGTGAGTAGTCATCGGCGGTGACAACAAGCGTGGAGGAATCAACAAAGCCGGATATGGTAACCACTTGGTGGTAATCGTAGGCCAAAATAATAAGAATGGACATTTCAAGAAAAGGAGATTCAACAATGATGGAAAGACGTCAAGACCAAAGACTGTTGTTAAGGAAGGAGAAGGACCACCTATTATATGCTTCAAATGCGGAGGAGAGGGACACATCGGTCCAAATCATGCCATGCCGTCCAAAGCATGTTATAATTATGGAAGAGAAGGTCACTTAGCTCGATTTTGTCGCCATCAAGACAAATTCAACTAGGATGGAGGCACCAAAGGTCATCCCCTGCACAAACCAAAGCCGGTAGTTTAAGAGAGAGCGTTTTTTTTTCTTGTGACGAGGAACCTGAATAAAATTATCAAGGGTAAGTTAATCATAAGCTCTTGCGAAGTCTATACCGTGTTAGATACTAGTTCTACCCACTCTTTTATTTCACCTAGTTGTGTTCAACGTTTGAATTTGACTCAAAGAAGTTAAACTTTGACTTATTGGTTGAAACTTTGTTAGTAGGAGCCTTCGTTCATCGCTTACTATTTTTAAATCTTATTTAATTCAAATAAACATTTTCACGTTACTTCGTCGATCTTATCTTTTTGAAAATATTTGCCTTTGATGTGATTTTCTAATCAATTGGTTAGCTACTCATCATGCTTTTCGTAAGGTTGTTAGCTTTTATATTTATAACAACCTCATTACCTAAATTCAAAGTAACCAAACCCTAAAGTTAATCATTGTCATATCAAGCCATAAGTAAAGAGCCCCGAACCTTTCGTTGTTGACTTCCTTGTGTGGAATGCACCGAAGCGGACTTTTCTGTAGGGCAACATCGTGAATGAAGATGGCAAGTTTATAGGTATCATTGTGAGGTGCTATCTAGGTTAAGGGATAGAAGTCACAGTTGGTATCAATGTGATGTACTATCCAAGTCTTGGATGAGAGTCACGCTTTTGAATGATATTTCTATTATTAATAAATTTCTGGCGTATTCTTGAAGACTTCTTAGCCTACTTAGGCGTGAAATCGAATTTTGTATTGACCCCAAAGACAAAAAACCCATTTCTTAAACCCTCAAATATTTCTTCAACTAAAAGGATCTGCTTTACGTGGATTATGATGAAAGTCATAATAAAAGCATTGGACTAATGAAAATCATGGGTATTCGTGGTATTAGTAAGTGTTATAATGAGTTATGTTGGTTAGTATGTGAAAACATGAAAGTTTCTTAGAAATCACAAAGAGTTGAAAATCAGATTTTGGTGAAAAACGTAACATGAAATTCAATTGACCATATCTCCTATTATATTTTGAATTTTTGAATGTGGTCAAGTCCTAGAGTTAGATCTATGAGTTACCTAACTAATCCAAGTGGAATTACTGGAAAAGGTGTTGTAGATTTTTGTGTGGACTGATTTTAGCAAAGGAGTGCAAAGCTGCAAAACCGAAAAAAGCTGCTGCCATGATTTTAGAGGGGCTGTTTTGGCCACTTAAATTATGAGAAAAATTTTGGCCTTTTGGGACATGAAAGTATATGGTATAAAGTACCTCCTGTCCAAAAATGAGCTCATTACGATTTAAAATGAGCAAGTTATGACTATTTCAATATTTAGGTTTTTCCGATAAAACGCTATAACCTGAGTTCTATAACTCAGATGACCATGAAATTTAAACTGGAGGCTCACGTTAACATGTGTAAGGTCCTGCCAAGATTTGGGAATTTTGGAGTTAAACTTGAGGTAGCTAATTTCTTAAGGAATTAATTAGAAATTGATTTTGAAAAATAGTAAATGAATTTTTAAAATTTCGAGAAAAATATATTTTCATTATGAGACTATATTATGCTAAATCCCAGAAAAAGAAATATTTTTGGGACTGATTTGGTATTGTTCATGAAAATAGTTTAGTTACGAACATATGAGTTAAATATGTTATGTGAAGTAACAAAGTTGAAAATAGGATTTTATGGCTAGAGAATCCTATATAGAGTATATGCATATTTTTTTGATGAGGGATTTGATCATTGGTGATGATATCTTATGAGTATGGCATTTTTGAATGATTAAATGCATAATATGGTAAAGCGTAAACAATTGAAATAAATTGTTTATAAATTTAAGAAGTGATTAAAATATTGTTATAATATTAATGATATTAGATTATAAGATTATTAAGTGATTGATAACATGGGGATATTCTTGAATCCTGGATAAATTATATTATAAATGTTTAATATTTATCCTTTATCTCATTTGATTGATTCTTTATATCATTGACATGATCCTCATGCTCATATTATGTTGAAAGTCATCTGTGACTCACGTGCATAGATGGACTTGGTATGATTATGACCAGAGATTGTTCGGTATAATCATAACCGTAATTGAAAACACGATTATCTTTGGCCGTAGTGCATGGATAATTTGTGGTCGTGATACTAATGAATACACGATTATCTTTGGCCGTAGTGCATGGATAATTTGTGGTCGTGATACTAATGAATACGATTATCTTTGGTAGTAGTGCATGGATAATTTGTGGTCGTGATAATAATGAATACACGATTATCTTTGGTAGTAGTGCATGGATAATTTGTGGTCGTGATACTTAATGAATACACGATTATCTTTGGCCGTAGTGCATGGATAATTTGTGGTCGTGATACTAATGAATACACGATTATCTTTGGTAGTAGTGCATGGATAATTTGTGGTCGTGATACTAATGAATACACTATTATCTTTGGTAGTAGTGCATGGATAATTTGTGGTCGTGATACTAATGAATACACGATTATCTTTGGTAGTAGTGCATGGATAATTCGTGGTCGTGATACTAATGAATATCCTTGGCACGTAGAAGCGGGGATGATTCGATGATATGGATTAATTATTGAAATGAGTCTCTCGTGAATGAAATATTAATTCATGGATGTGGTAAAAGTCATCTTTGGTAGTAGTGCATTGATAGACTTGGTATGATTATGACCACGGATTATTCGGTATAATCATGATCAGAAAACGAATATCCTTGGCGATGGTGCATGGATAATTAAGTGGTTGTGATACTTATTAAGTCAAAGCGTCTCGGATTATTGGTTTTACTGATTGTATATCTTTAGCTTTGTAGTGCAAAGATGAATTGTTAATGAATATCTTTGGCGGATTGCGAAGATGAATTTAATATTTTTAACGATAAAGGTATTCAAGGTATCCTCACCTCTTATCATACCAGTATCGCGTACCCTAATTTCGAGGGCTAAATTCCATAAGGAGGGAGATTGTGAGACCCAGATTTTATCAATAATGATTTAAATTTTGTCGAAATAATTTTTAATATTATGGTGTGAATTTAAGATAATATTATAGTTGTGGGTAGTATTTATAAATTTTGCAAAGTATGCAAGTGGTTATATTATATTCGATTGGTGGGGAATATTCGGTTTAGCGAGGGAATATTCGCATAACTACTCAATCATTGGTGGACCCTAGCAATGTAATTATTATCGGATTGAGAAAACGACAAAAATATTTTATTGAAATAACGGCGGAAGTTTTACTGGTTGATCTTTGTTGAACTACTCGGTAGTAAAAGCAAGAAGAATATGTCGTGTGTGGTTGCATGGTAGCTACGGTATTGATTATTGATGCTTATGTGAGAAGTCACTCGGTTTGATTCCATTATTGTCGATTAATAATATGAATTATTATAAGCGATAATGACGTTTTGTTTTATTCAGTATTATTAACATAATAAAACAGAAACATCTTTTATATAAAATAGAATACTTTATTAAAGTTATTCTATAAATAGAATATATTATATTTTATTATGCATAGTGTTGCATAGTGTTTTTGCATAGTGTTGCATAGTGTTTGCATAGTAAAATATTTTTATATAAATAGAATATATTATATTTTATTTAAAAGATTTTGCTTTAAATATGGACCGTCAGTTAAAGTAAATCAATCTGGACCGTTCATGGATTAATTACTATGCATTCTATTTTCCTATAAATAGAAGCTCATTCCTTCATTATTTTCTTTGACGAATTCAACCGAAACTACAGAGAGAAATTATAGAGAAGCTATAGAGAGAAAATCTATAGAGAGAAGAAGAAGAGTATTCTGCTACTTCACACTTTGCCAATATTCAGTTCTTCTAAGGTAGGGAATATTATTTGTTGTACCGTAAGGGTGTTATTCTTCTTATTCATGAAGAGAACTTCATTATTCCATTCATTATTATTACATTGGAATAACTTTTGTAAAAGTGGCATACCCTATAAATAACTTTGTATCACGCCAGGCGTACCCTATACTTGGTGAAATCCTTATATTATTCCATTCTTATTTATTACATTGGAATAACTTTGTATACGCTTAATCCCCTATACTTGGTGATCTTCTTACATTATTCCATTCTTTATTATTACATTGGAATATCCTGCACATGTGTTTTACCGACCGGGTTCCATTGTTTATTATTCAAAGATTTATTATTACATTGGATCATCCTACCTTGGTGTGAATTTCACGACTGGTTCCGTTATTATTATATCTCGTTGGAATAACTTGTCTGTCTGCAATCTGCGCATGCGTGCATGGTGATTTCTTTTGTTATTCCATTCTTTATTATACCCAGTTGGTTAAAACTTTGACTTCTATACTCCATGAAATTAGTGGAATATCCTTGATATTTGCGCTTCATCCAGTATCTTTTAATGGAAATATTCTTCTGATTATTCTTGAATTTTACTCTACAAAACAGTATCATGTTGACAATTTGGACGTTAATAATTTCTGGATTAAATAATTCTTGAACTTGTTTTATTGAATTATTATGTCATTGTCATCATCCTCATGATATATTATGTTATTTTTGGCTTACGTGCATAGATGAACTTAGTATGATTATGACCATGGATCATTCGGTATAATCATGACTTGTTATAAATGATGTGATAAAAGTCCTCAGTGGCCTGTAATGCAGTGATGGATAGTTTTTGGTATGATTATGACCAGGGGTGATTCGGTATAGTCATGACAATTGATAATTTGATGAAAATCCTTGACCGTGGTACAGGGATGATTAGATATTGTGGTTTATTCATTAAACTGAGTCTTAATGATAAAAATTTATTAAAACCTTTTAAAACCTAAAAGATAGTAGACTTTATTTTCTACTTGGCTCTTTTAATGGATTGCACATTCATTTTTTGATTAAACCGGTTGTCTATTGTATTTTATCGGTTTAACATCTTTGTTGAAGGCTAATGATAATTTATTACGCATTATCTTAGTCATAATATTTCTTCTTTGGCTAGTTGAGCTCACCCTTTCTTTCACCGTATTCTCTTGAGAAATGAGAATATAGTAATACATGACGAGTCGGGGAAAAGAGTGATGGTCCCAAGATAGCATTAGTAGTCCTCACTATTACGTGAAATAGTGTGATAATAGTTGTAATGAGGACTCCTTTAGTATGGATATTGTCTAAATGACAATATTCCTATTAGAACTCTCGGTTTATGTATTGTCGTATATTACACCTACGATGTATAATTAAGTTTGTATTTGAATTTATGTACCATGTAAGTGGCGACCCAAGATGGGTAACGATACCTAATTTTGGGGCGTCATGTGATTCTAATTGATTTATTCACAACCTAGGTTTAATAAGACTTGACAAGAATTCCATATCTTATATTTAATTGGGACATTGTATGGTGGAAGGATTGAATTGTCTGTAATAACTATTTACTCAAAGGTTCTTTTATGATTAATGTTGAAATCTATATTATCTGGAAATTCGCTGATCGCTAGGGGAGAGCTTATCCTATTGTAGAATAAATATTATTTATTTAAATAAATTAATTGTTTAATTTATTTATTTAAATAAGATTAGAATTGTTCTAATTGATTTATTCACAACCTGTTTAATATGGAGAACCTAAAGGGTCACACCATAAAAGGAAGAATAATTATTTAAGAAGTTAATGGCATAATCGTAATAATATGTTATGTATATTTAATTTAATCTATGGTGATAGAATAAATTAAATAGCTTAATATTATTATTTAATATTTTAGAAATATTAAATATAAATTAATAAGAGGAGTCTTATTAATATTATTACAATTATTATTATTATTTTAATTTCTAAAGAGTTTAGGAATTAATTTAATATAAATACTCTCATTTATTCCTAATTAGATTAGGAAAGAAAATTAGTTAAAGGAGTTTAATTAATTATCCCTAATAAGATTAGGGAGCCCTTTAATTAAAAGGGTTTAATTAAATAATACCTTATTTTAATAGGGTTACTTGATATCTTTATAAGAATAGTCTTATATGAGATATCAAGACTACGATATATAATTCCAAGAGTTGGAAATACGCTCTTTTTATATAGAGATAGAAAAACTAGGGTTTAGCCAACCACCCATCTTCTTGAATCCTTCTTCTTCCTTGGTGGATCACCTCAGAGGCCAAACACTTGGGTGGCTAACGTTGATCAAAGGAAAGAACCAAACCCGGTGGATTCAAGTTGAGCGAAAAGGATTGAGGTGAACTTGTACACGAGGCTTCGGATCTTCAAGGGTATGTTTCTTATTCATCTTTTTCGTTTAATTAATAATTGTGCATAAAGGGTGATCCGGGTATATGGTTTGTAAAATTTTTAAACTATGATTTTCCACGTTTCCGCTTATTTTTGCAATTTGATTGCGTTCATGAATATTACAAACCTAACAGTGGCATCAGAGCCAAACCTTTATGCAAATTATTAATTATTTTAATTTGATATATATATTGATATGTGTTTAGAACAATTTAATTGGGCATAATTTAATTGTATAAAATTTAAATTAATAAAAAAAGAAAAGAAAAGAAAAGGGACCGAAATAATTATTCGCAAAGCCTGTTTTTAAAACCGGTACTGTGATTCGTGAATCCGGATTTTCTTTTTTTTTTTTTTCTGAAATCGGTACTGTAATTAAAAGGTAACAGGAGATTCATGTTTTTCGTTTTATAGTTATATATATATATATATATATATATATATATATATATGATTCTTAACATTTAATCTTCATGGATGATCCTGAAACCCACGTGCCATACAAGCTCCTGATGAATCCTGCTTGGTAATCATCTTTTCAAAAGTTACATGAGATTGCACTAAAAGTAATGTATATGATAATAACGGTTTTATTATATATATATATATATATATAATAACGGTTTTGTTTTATTATTATTATATATATATATAAAATTCTTAATAATTTTATTATTAAAATAAAAATTTTATTTTAATATTAAAATAAAAATTTATTTTATATTAAAATATAAAGTTTATTTTAATTTTAAAATTAAATTTCATGCTAACTAATTAGAGTTGGAATTTGATTCCATGATAACTAATTGGAGTTAAAATTGTATTCCATCTTTCCTTAAATAAAGGAGTTTATTTAGATATGAAATAAGATTTCATATTATTCTAAATAAAAGAGTTTATTTATGAATAGGAAAGAGAATCCGTATTTCCTTAAATAAAGGAGTTTATTTAGATATGAAATAAGATTTCATATTATTCAAATTAGAAAGGAGTTTATTTTTTTTTTTGAATTGGATTCCATAATTAATTAAAATAAAGGAGTTTATTTTGATTAAAGATTTTGATTAAAATAAAATAGTTTATTTTATTCAAAATTGGATAAATTAAAATAAAATAGTTTTATTTTAATTTAAATTTGGATTAAAATAAAGGAGTTTATTTTGATTCAAAATTAGATTTTATACTAACTAATTTTGCCCATTAAATGATATCAATATATATATTGAATGTTTATTATTCATAAGATGAATGTTATTTATTGATGCGTATGGTGATGTGTATGATAATAAATGGGATTGATTATGGACTATTGACCAATGTGATTGAATTTTATTTTAGTTGGATGCATGAATGTATGGGTTTTATTAAATGGGGTCTGCGTACCTCGTCTTCTCTAATTTTTCTTAATGTAAATTCTATCTCCTCCTATGTACTTCCCTCGATAACGATCGAGGTTTCTATTTATTTTAAATAATTTTGTAATAGGAATAGTTAGAATTAATTTTGAAGAATTGAAAATGAAGGGACAAGGAGCATGTGAAGACCCGTTTGTAATGGAACCCGAGTTTAAATGTAATAGTTATATTTAAATATTAATTTTTTCACCCCTAGGGTTTGACCTTTTGGTTCACTTGGTGGCTCTAGTGAACCAAACTAGAATAAAAGTCCATAATCAATCCAAGTAGAATATAGTATTCTATATGTGCATGCTTATACTATATATATATTATATATTATGCAAACATGCTTCGCATGTTAATTAATATACGACGTATTTTATATATATATTTGCAAATGCTGCTATTAAACAAGATGAGACAAATTAATAACAAACCCCTCAATTTTTATATTAAGTCTAAGCGTTCAAAGATATTTGGAATATCGAGCGTAAGCTTTCTAGCATGATAAAATTAATAGAGTATTAAATATTTAATATGAGTTTGTTGTGTCACCACAAGGCAAGTATTAAGTATTTAAGATGTTAATTTATCACATTTGATGCTTATAAAGAAAATTGAATAATATTGTTTTGTTGTGTCACCACAAGGATGATATTTTTCTTTTTTGAATATATGGAGTGCTAGGTCGGACTTAACTTGGATAATTTTGATTCGGATGTGCCACCACTTGATCAAAATAATCTAAGAGGCAAAAGAAAAGGAGTTGCATAGTTGATGTAATTGACAAAAATTGTCTACCTATTTATTTATATATAGTTTGTTGTGTCACCACAAGGCTATATACATTTGAAAAGGGATCCTTATTCTCACTAGCAAATCTTTAATTAGATTTTGCCGAACTATATAAGTGAGGGTAATATAGTTTGAAGAAAATAGTGGGAGATACCAATTTAAAACAAGACCTAATTTATTTTGGTAATTAATAAAATAATGTATGTTAAAATGTTTTTAATTACAAATTCATTTATAGAATTTTACAATGTCTAAATTACTATCACTGCGAAGCATATTAGATGTTAAATTAACCAGATCGAATAAACGGATTGGTTAAGGAATTTGAGAATAGTTCTCATAACTGAAAAGCTATCTTATGTCCTTAATACGCCTATCCCTGCAATGGTTGCAGACAATGCCTCTGAGGAAGAGATTGCTACTTTTAGAAAGTGGCAAGATGATGCACAGTTGGTTCAATGCATCATGCTCGCATCCATGAGTAACGAGCTTCAGCGTCAGCTTGAAACTATGGATGCTCTTACAAAATTCATGCACATCAAGTAGTTGATGGTTAGGAAAGTAGGACTAATAGATATCTGATATCTAAGGAGCTCTTCCATTCTAGAATGACCGATGACACTACAGTACAGATAAAAGTCCTTAACATTATCAATTTGATTGATCAATTAGGACAACATGTTTTGTCATGGATGGAGAGTTGAGCCAAGATTTGATCTTGCACTCACTCCCGGACTCCTTTCACAATTGTTGTGAATTTTTTATATGGACAAGCTAGATATCAGCCTCGCTGATTTGCTTAACGTGTTAAAAAATATTGAGAGTCACTTTCCAACCAAGAAAAACAAAGGCTTACTGGTAGGGGCCAAAGGATCTTCTGAAAAGAAGAACGATTCAAAGAAGGTAAATGAAAAGGCAAAAACAAAGGATAATAAGAACAAAAGCGATCACGGATAGCAAGAGGAGTTTGCTTCCACTACAATAAGCTTTGGACAACGGAAAGAAATCTGCGAGAAACATCTTGCGAGAGGCTAACCAAAGAAGCTTAGTGAAGTTTCTATTTTACAATATAGTTTTTGTTCATGATTGAAATAAATTTTTCTTTAAGTCAAGGTTCTACTTGGGTATTGGATACCGACTTTGGTTATCATAAATATAGATTTATGAAGGGACCAAGCAGAAGTAGAAAGCTAAACAAATATAAGTAATCCTATGTGCGGGAAATGTAGCAAAGGTTGCCATATTAGCCATAGAAACTTATAGTTTAGCAATGCCTACGGGCAAATCTATTAAGTCAATAAGTTGTTATTGTATTCCAGTTCTTGTTAAAAATATTATTTCTATTTTATTGTTGGACAATGAAATCTTTGGTATTATAATTAAGAACAATTGTTGTTCTATTTATAATAATAATGTTTTGTATAGAACTGGAATATTACTTAATAAATTTTGTATACTTGACTTACATGAAAATAATTTTGCATATTGAACAAATTAGTATAAGAAAAGGAGATGATCATTCAAAGAGTTGAATGTGTGTATTTGCTGAAATACAAGTATGAATTATTTGAAAGGTTCAAAGAATTCAGAAGTGAAACAAATTGACAATGTATTAAGATTCTTTGATTAGATCAAGGAATAAATACTTGTGAAATAAGTTTCTAGATCATCTTAATTGGTTTTCTCATAATGGACGCCTCGATACGCAATAATTGATTGATGTATTTGAATGAAAAATCGTACCTTGTTGGACATAGTGCGATACATAATGATTTTACCGACATTTCGAAGATCCCTCAAGGTCATGTCCTAGAAATGGCTGCATATCTACAAAAAGGTAACCTCAAAATCTGGCCCCAAGACTCCATAAAAGTTATGGATAGGGAGGATTCCTAATCTTAAGTATGTTAAAATAAGGGGTTGTCCAACTTATGTGAAAAGGTTTCGAAGGATAAGCTTGGGACAAGATTTGACATGTATAGATTTAGGGTATATGTTCTATAATTCTACTTAGCAAAAGGTGTTTGTTACGAAACACGCTGCCTTATAAGATAAAGGTGTTTATCATTAAAAGGGGCTAGTGGGAGGATAATAGATCTTGAAGAGTTCAAGAACCACAAAATACTATAAGTCAAATAAGAGGAACATGTATATAGACCTATTATACCACAACTGAATCGTAAATCTGGAATAGTACCGAAGATACCTGGGAGGTATGGATTCATCATAGATGATGATGATGAGGTACACATCATAGAAGATAATGATCCAGTTACATACGATGAGGTAAGAGTTCTAGTGTGTACAAAAGGGTCAGTGGGAGCGTCGTGAAATTTCTAGTATTATATGTTGATATACTACGGATGAGGAATAATATACCAATGCTACAATCAGTAAAGATAAAGTTGTCTAAACATTCCTTCATGAATGATTTGGAAGAGTATCTTAATTGGGGATATAAATCTATATAGATAGATTTAAGAGGATGCTCGACTTAACCCAAGGAACGTATATTCATTTGATGCTAAAGTCGTTTAGCATGGAAAACTCCAAGAAATGTCTCATGTTGATGAGCTATGGAGTGTATCTCTCTTATAGTCCCCGCACTCCTGAAAAGAGAGATCGCATGAGTGACTATCATGTATGCAATGAAATATACAAGATCTAATGTTGATCGGTCATATTTTGGAGAAGATCAACAGTAAGACAATTGAAAAACATCTTAAAGTTCTTAACCCAAGCACTAAGGATGTGAGCATACATGGTGGGTCTAATTAAAACTAGAGGGCTTAACGAGACTCAAGTTTTTCGACAGACCAAGATGATGAAAAAATCCACTTTAAGGTAAATTGTTATCTTGAGCGAGTGGTGCGTTGAATTGGAAAGGTTCCAAACAAAGAAAAGAGTTCTTTGGTTTAGTGATAAAGACAAAGTATATAGCTATAAATGAAGTCATAGTTGATTGTTTGGATTAAAAGTTCATTACTGAACTAGGAATAGTTCTAAAGTCTCATCTTGGATCTAAACATGTGTTGTGGCACTTTCATTTGATTATTAGAATCATTGAAAGATGGGAAATCACTATAGAGATAGTGGACTCTCATGAAAAACATTACATATCCATTAACTAAAGCTTATCCAATAGCAGGATAATCGTCACTTTGAGAAGAAGAGTATGAGATACCATGACGATTGGCTTTAGTGCAAGTGGGAGATTGAAAGTAGTATGCACACAAGCCAATCATGTTTGATGATAAAGCATATACTTTGTAACAATCTTATTCATTTATTAATAAAAAGTATTAATTTATTAAAGGCTTTTAATTATCTACATGATGTTGTTTTATAATATGTGATAAACCCATAGTTTTAAGCAATGCTTTTAGAATAATGATGATGATCATTCTAATGAGATCTAAATTCTTAGAAAGCTTAAAACTATAATAGTTCCCAATCATTGGATTACTAAATTGGGGATTAGTGAATCCTGATAGATCGGGTACATCGTTGTCTTGCTCATTGGATGAGGATGATTGATCTCATGATCATTTGTGTAGAGACACACTAAAGCAAGTATGTAGGTGCTTATTAGAGAATAAGTTCACTTTGAACGTGGCTCGCTAAGGAATACCTAATGGAGTTTTATTTGCTGTCAATAGGAATTCTGTAGTAATAGTAGTCTAAGTGATCCTTGGACTTGAGATCATCATAGTATCTTGTGTATGATGAGTTATACTTTGACTTATTCCTTAAGACCCTTAGGGTATATCAAAGGATATGCTTGGGTATAATAAGATGTACATGGAGATAATGTATGATCAATAAAGAATCTACCACTTATTAAAAGAAGAGAAATGTCCTATGTGATTCGATAAATGACAACCGGTGAGTCCTTGGCAAAAGCGAATGAAATTAGAAAGGAGTTTCTAATTTGCATTATTTGAGTTGTGCATTTAAGGATCGAAATACATATAATTAAATAAAATAAGACTTGACAAGAATTCCATATCTTATATTTAATTGGGACATTGTATGGTGGAAGGATTGAATTGTGCGGTAACTATTTACTCAAAGGTTCTTTTATGATTAATGTTGAAATCTATATTATCTGGAAAGTCGTTGATCGCTAGGAGAGGCTTATCCTATTGTAGAATAAATATTATTTATTTAAATAAATTAATTGTTTAATTTATTTATTTAAATAAGATTAGAATTGTTCTAATTGATTTATTCACAACCGGGTTTAATATGGAGAACCTAAAGGGTCACACCATAAAAAGGAAGAATAATTATTTAAGAAGTTAATGGCATAATCGTAATAATATGTTATGTATATTTAATTTAATCTATGGTGATAGAATAAATTAAATAGCTTAATATTATTATTTAATATTTTAGAAATATTAAATATAAATTAATAAGAGGAGTCTTATTAATATTATTATAATTATTATTATTATTTTAATTTCTAAAAGAGTTTAGGAATTAATTTAATATAAGTACTCTCATTTATTCCTAATTAGATTAGGAAAGAAAATTAGTTAAAGGAGTTTAATTAATTATCCCTAATAAGATTAGGGAGCCCCTTTAATTAAAAGGGTTTAATTAAATAATACCTTATTTTAATAGGGTTACTTGATATCTTTATAAGAATAGTCTTATATCAGATATCAAGACTACGATATAATTCCAAGAGTTGGAGAGTACGCTCTTTTTCTATAGAGATAGAAAAACTAGGGTTTAGCCAACCACCCATCTTCTTGAATCCTTCTTCTTCCTTGGTGAATCACCTCTAGAGGCCAAACACTTGGGTGGCTAACGTTGATCAAAGGAAAGAACCAAACCCGGTGGATTCAAGTTGAACGCGAAAAGGATTGGAGGTGAACTTGTACCTGAGGAAGCTCGGATCTTCAAGGGTATGTTTCTTATTCATCTTTTTCGTTTAATTAATAATTGTGCATAAAGGGTGATCCGGGTATATGGTTTGTAAAATTTTTAAACTCTGATTTTCCACGTTTCCGCTTATTTTTGCAATTTGATTGCGTTCATGAATATTACAAAACTAACAACATAATCATCACAAGGATCAAGAATACAAGATTTCATATGAAGATTACATCATCAAGCTACGTAATCAACATTATATATCTCTTATATACATATCATAATATAGTGAATTATACTTACAAGCCTTGAAGCTTTCTTAAAAAGAGATGAAGTAGTAGGGAATTCCTCTCTTAATTTATTATCTCTTACGCTGCCTCTATTATTTGTTCCCAATAGCCAGGTTTTATCAAACTTATCGTGCTATGATTAGGTTTTGATTATTTATTTGTTAATTAATATGTTTTATTAATTTTCCTAATTTTAGTAGGATTTTAAAATAAAATACAAAAAATACAAATTGGACCCAAATAGTTTAGAGGCCCAAATTAATGAAATCCCTTATTTATTATTGTCCACACCAATTAAATACAATTTGACCCAAATATAAGAAAAATCCAATTAAAATATAATTTTAAATGTAATTTACTTTTTTTTTGGGTATTACATTACCTCCCCCTTAAAAAGAATTCCGTCATCGGAATTCAAAAGAATGGAACGTATCTAATTTTCAAAGAGATGCGGATACTTCGCTCGAATAGAGTCCTCATTTTTAATTTAATCCATTATTTAATTATCTACTAAAACAATTTAACTTTCCAAACAAAACAAGTAGAAAAGAAAGAAAGAAAAAAATAGTCACTTACCTTTTCCAATTTAAATACAATTGTATAAAATAAAATTAATTAATATTTAATTATAGAAAAAATGGGTTATTACATTTTTCTCCCCTTAAAAATAATTTAGTCCTCAGAATTCAATTAAGCTAATTTTTTTTTTAATTTACATGACATAATTATTCATAACTTTAGTTAAGACGTAACATCACCCTTTGTAACGATCAAGCCTGGTACGTCCATCGGTACTCGCAATTATCCATGTACTTATAAAAGATTCGTCAGCTACCGTGTCAAGACCTGTTAAGATTCTTTGTTTTGCATTGAATTAAACCACATGCTCCACGGCTAGTGTGGGTCCTCGTCAATTTTCTTGATTTTCGTTCTTGTAAACATACGTACTCTTCGTAACATAATTCAAAAACACAAATTTTTTCTTCATCTAAATACGATTCGAATACCCAAAATTTTTAAAATTATCTTTAATTTGTAAAATGTTTATGTTCCACACATGACAAAGATCTAACAAATTATTTTGTTTTATTTATTTATTTTACATAAATTCATGCAAAACTTCAATGACATCGGATAAACAGAACAACTTTACAAATTATATCACCAACCCTCCTAAGTCCTTAAGAGTTCTAAAATATCATAACCTCAAATCGAATTTAGTTCTCAAATATTATTACACTAAAATACTACTAAGATCCCTTCACCATATCAACCTCCAAGTCACATATTTTACCATCTTCATAAACAAACTATAACTATTCATAATCTCTTAAATCGTTACTTACAATCTAATCAATTAATTAATCAATACTTCTCTTAGTTCAAACCTTAACCCAACAAATTTCAAGATCTCATCTTACTAAGAAACCTCATATAAAATAATTTCAATATCCTACTAGAAAATAGCCGCAAAATTAATTTTTAACTCCAAATGATTAATCTAATTACCTCAAATATCAACGACTCAAATTTATAAAAGATCATCTATAATTTTAAATTTATCACACTATCCCACCGATACATATACCTCAAATTATCCACAAACTTAACAAAACACATAACTTAAATCAAATCAAATCCTTAATTCTAAGATCATAATAAATTGTCACAAAAAATAACTAACAAATAATTTTCCAAAATCAAATACTCGTTGATACAAATACTCACATCATAATCGCATCTCATATAAATTCGTTTCTTATCTGTACAAAGTATAGCTTTATTCACCTCAATGATTCAATCACAATTATTAACTAATATCATTGCTCCAATGCATAACAATGATAATCTTAACAAATTATCTCACCTTTCTCAAATTAACTACAACTCAAAGAGCTAAAAACACTTGGTCAAATTCAAGACTAACCAAACAGAGAACAAAATCGAATCAAACTCCTACGTCTACCCAGTGATTTACCCACAACTCACAGGTCAAACCTAAATAAGTTTTCTATAAGAAATAAACTAAGCTCTGATACCATATCCGAAAAGGAAAAAGAGATCAAGTGCAAAGCACAACAAACCTCAAAATAAGTAAACAGAGCACTAATAACTTCAAATATGTAATAATGATATCCATCAATGAAGTTCTAAATACAATACTCTAACTAGAGTCAAAATAACCTAAAACCAAAAATCGAAACAACCTAGATGGTCAAAGGCAACACTCTCATCACACTAGCTCTGAATCACCCCTGCAAACTCGCTTGAAAAGAAAACACAACATGAGCCATTGCCCGATCTGACAGATATAGATAATACAAAGAAGTATAACTGAAATACGAAATCAACTGAAGTAACATACTGAACAAAGCCTCAAGCTTAAATACCGATGGAAATATAATATCCAAAAATCAATAGATATATCCGAATCAATGTAATTAACGAAACAAACAGAAGAGTAAAGAATTAACGAACTAAAGTAACTAACTCAAAGAATTGAACTGAATAGGAACAAACAAAACTAATAAAATGAAATAATAGGCTGAATCAAACGGTTGGGTGTTATTTCATACCGAATGAGATCAAAAATATACATTGCCACATAGGCAAGTCAAAACAATGCCACACAGGCAAATCAAAATAATGTCACACAGGCAAATCAAAATATGCCACACAGGCAAATCACACATTAGATCGCGAATCCAAATGTATGCAAATCGGATAGGTGTGTTTGGCACAACATCACCAATCCGCAGAACAGAAAACTAGGGTTAACCCATACACCTCCCATAACAAAACACCAAATGGCCCACTTCCTCCGGAGCATAAAACGGAGACGCTGTGGACTGATCACACCGCCACAGAAGGTGTCATGCCTCGGTGCCAAGAGGACATGCCTGTGGTACCTCCACAGGTGGTTATAGCTCAGGTATACCCTGCGGTATATTCTAACAAAAATATCATATCACAACACATTCGACATAATGCCAACAAAAAGGTTCTATATGTACATGTTGAACCAAATCAAATTATAGTCACAAGGTCTCAAAAAGAAGGTAGCAACATGTACCTTTCTACAATTATCAAAATAAATACTAGACATGATAACCTGATTCAAAGAGTACAAGTACGAGTCCAATGTGTCAACTCCAAAATGAAACAAATATATCAATTTCACAAGAAACAATTATGTGAAATAATAACAGAAATTCGAAACTAGGAACAAAACGAACAAATCGAATTTAACAAAAGTATCGCTGAAAGAGTACGAAATTCGTACCTTAATATAGTACCAAAACAATCCACTAAAGTCAAATATCACCCCGCTAGATCTTCTCAATTCGATCTATATAGTTATCAAAATATTACAAGAACATTAATTAAAGTACTAATTTATAAAATTTGTATTTTCGTAAATTAGTCAGTTTAATGCAATAATATTATATACATTCGTAATTAAGAGATAGATTTTACTATAGTGTAATTCAATTTTATAATGTTATTATATTGACTTCACATTCCTTGTTTAAAGCATCATGTATACAATTATTCTAAATTAATATAAAAATATGTAAGCAACTATTAAACTGTTCTTTTCTTTTAAAAGGAAGAAGTTTTGAATTTATGAAATAATTCCCCACTATATGTATAAATAATCGATAGTTCAAATAAAATATGTTCTTATATGCGTATAAGTAGCAGATTGAGTTGTATAATATTATAATAGTCTCTCTTTTATTTTGAAATTCTATTCCATAAATGTATCATATATATAATTAATGATTGTGGGGAATAAGACCCAAAGTACTATACAACATATATAATATATTAAGATATCATGTGCATAACCATATTATGCAGGAAATCATTCACAATTACAGTCCCACATTGTGACACTTAAATCTCTCTCTCTTTTTTTATACATAATCATCACAAGGATCAAGAATACAAGATTTCATATGAAGATGATTACATCATCTAGTTACGTAATCAACAGTATACATCTCTTATATATATATATATATCATAATATAGTGAACCATACTTACACTACAACAAAAAGGCTTATCAATGATCGATTATCGGCGATGTCACACTCGATGCAGCAGATAGCTATCTCATGACCAATGCGGTCGCTAATAATCGTCAAGATAAAATCGGGTCATTGGGATGCACATCAATGACCACTATTAGCGACAAGAGATATCTCATGATCGCTATGAAGCGTATCGAAATGACAAATACGGTTATTTGAGTGAAATCGAAGATGGTCCGGGCCCAAAGTCGACGTGGTCCACGTGTCAGCGACCATTATCAGCGACCGCGTGTGGTCGCTGATACTATGCCGTCACTAACAACGTTCAGTGACCGCATGCGATTCACGATATGAAAAAAATTACACCCGATTTTCTTTGTTTTGCCCAAAAACTCATACACTGCTTTCTACCTGCTTTATCCCAACACACATACACACCAAGATAAACAACATACAAAACAATATAAACATCCATCGTCCACCAACACATACACACCAAACTAGTATATAAACCTTTAAAAACCAATATGATTTGAATAAATATAATAACATTTCAAAACTTGTTTAAGTAACATATATACAAGCATCCAAATAATGAATATACAAGTACAAGGTTATGTCAAGCGTCATCCCCTCCTTGATCACCCTGTAATTAACAAAATAATAAAACAAGTTACAAATATAATAAATATGTTGATACTGGTATATATTATGACAATACATACAACAAATTGATTTTATACCTCGTCGCCATCCCCATGCTGTCCTGCTGCTGCTGCCGCTACTGCTTCAGCTAACTCCTCAGGATCAAGAGCCCCCAGGTGCCCGCGCACTTTTGCCAGAATATGTGAATGGCTTTTTGTCGTTCTTTATTCAAGTTGTCCTTGGTGCGGACCGCGCACTTTTGCCAGAATAATGTCTAAATCAACGCTTCCACGCTATCCTCCCATCTATACCGCTTTACGCAAATAAAAAAACAATAATAACATTACTAAATAATTATCCTTTGAATATTATATTAATATTATATTAATATTATTTGTCATAATTAAAAAAACATACCTGAAATTACGCCTTAAAACAAAGATCCTTGTGGGCGATAGGTGTGCTCGCCCACGTAATCACATGTGTAGGCCAATTCTGTAAACACAGATGTGATATGCACTTGACGATCTTATTATCTGAAAAATCACTATAATATACAACATCAATTAGCATATATTAAAGCAATTTACATCTAAGTTATAATATTTGTGAACATTTTTCAAACTTATACTTATAATACTTAAAAAAAATTTGCCATAGTCTCCCCTATAATATAGACTAGCCACATGCACGACGCATGCATATATGGATATTTCTAGGCACCCAAGACACAAACCAAGAGAAATATACAAATTTTCAATACAATAAGACCAAAACAAAACATTACCAATATAATATCAATCAAAACATTACCAATATACAATAAATGGAATCTTAAATGCTTTTATATAAATGATATATGAGGGACGACGTATTATTCTGAGGAGGGCGAATCAATAAGAATCCGATCATCGGGATTAGTAGGGCCTTGGGCACATTATTAGGCCCCCTACCCAAGCCGCACTTTTTCTCATACCGCTTGTAAGCCATCTCAGATATTACAAATTTCAAGATGTTATTAGAGTCATATTTGATTACATGTATATATGACAATAAACATACGATGATATAAACATGTATATATATGAATATAAAATGACAATAAACAAAAGTTGCATTTAAATAGTTTAGTACATAAACATAATGATGATGATATAAACATGTATATATATGAATATAAAATGACAATAAACAAAAGTTGCATTTAAATAGTTTAGTACATAAACATGACAATGATATAAAAAACATGTATTGCTAAACATACATTTCACGAGTTCAAGTGTCAATGTCTGATTCAGAATCATCTTGTATATGTGTTGCAGATTCATAACCATCATCCGCTTGATTACGTGTCGATTCATCAATAACTCTTCCTCCTCAGTATCAATGTCATCTGACACAAGTATTGACTCAGGATCTAATTCATGTGGTTCATCTCCACCATCTAACTGGATTACTTCAAAAAAACCAGGTGGGAATATTTTTTCCAGTTTACACGTGATCTCTATGATGTTCTTCTCAAGTACAAACATGTCCTTCTCATTCAATGATTTTGAACACAAGTCTTTGAAGAAACGACTAAGATCCGTCAAAGCATCCCATATTGGTTTATCAAGCAGATCCCAAAATGCTATAGGCATGAGTCTCTCCATAAACACATGATAGTCATGACTCTTCATCCCTTGCAATTTCCCACCCGTAACACACCTTGCAATGTTTGATGCATATCCATCTGGTAGTTTCAGAGACTTAACCCACGTGCACACATCTTCAACTTGCTTTTTGGACAATGTGTACCTTGCATGCGGTTTGACAATCTTACCATTAAGAGATTCATAAAGTTCTAATCCAGGACGCTTACAAATATCTTTCATGTCCAAACGTGCCTTATCGTTATCTTTTTTGTCTTCCCCGTAACATTCATCACAAGTGTTAAACACATTTGTCACATTCTTCTCAATATGCATCACATCTAGATTATGATTTAATCAAATTTGTAGACCAATAAGGCAATTCCCAAAAGATGCTTCTCCTAACCCGCCATTATGAGATTCACCAAACCCATTGATTATGTTTGTCGCATCAACCTTACCAAATGGGATAACCGACAATCTCATCACACGATCTCGCATCTCCGTTCCCGATAATCGCAGTGCAGGCATATCATTATCTACTTTCCCTTTCCTGAAGTGTTCTCTATTTCTTCGAAACGGGTGATCTACCGGTAAGAACCGACGATGACAGTCAAACCAACAAGGCTTTCGACCTTTTGATAGATTAAACGACTTTGTATGCTCCCATACAATACTGGACAAGCCAACTTCCCGTGTGTACTCCATCCGCCTAACATACCATAAGTCGGGAAGTCACTTATAGTCCACATAACCGCCGCCTCAAGGTTGAAATTTGTTTTCATTGCAACATCCCAAGTCTCAGACTCCATCCTCCCACAATACCTTTAACTCGCCTCATAAGAGGTCTCAAGTAAACATCTAAGTGATTTCCGGGACTCTTAGGACCGTGAATCACGAGTGAAAGAAATAAGTATGGTTTTGTTTCATGCACATCCAAGGAGGCAAGTTATGCGGAGTAACAATCACAGCCAACATGAGTATGCGAATAAATTTGAGTGGCCAAACGGATTGAAACCATCGGTGGACAATCCAAGCCTCACATTTCTAGGTTCCAATGCAAATTCAGGATGTGCTAAGTTGAAATCTTTCCAAGCCTGCCCATCTGCGGGATGATTTAGTTCTCCATCTTTAGCTGGAGATTTCGCATGCCAACTCATATGTTCAGCTGATCTTGAAGACATGTACAATCTTTTTAGTCGATGTGTTATTGGAAAATACCTTAGAATCTTAAACGGTATACTTGATTTTTTTGTAGTCACACCCTCTTTATTAGGCCTAAACCGATCATGACTGCAAAACGTGCACCTTGTCATCTGTTCATTTTCCTTATAAAACAACATGCAGTCGTTGGGACATGCATCGATCTTTTGGTATCCAAGACCCAACTTCTTCACCATTTTCTTACAAAAGTAATAGTTACTAGGTAATTTCTCACCGTCAGCAACATACTCTTAATTGCCTTCAAGAGCGACTCAAAAACACTCATGGCTCATGTTGTGATCAACCTTGATATTAAGTAATGTCGCCACTACGCATACATGTAGTGTGTTTGGTGCAACCATGCCATAATGGCTTCATACCCTCGCCTAACAACTTAAAGAAGTCTTTGGCATCGTAATTCATAGGTTGCTCTCTCGCTTGCTCCCAATCAAAATCGCCCTGCAATATCATGGACCATTTCATTCATACGATGAGTACTACTTTGCGAATTGTGTGTACTGTGTGATGCCACCATCTCTTCTCTGCCCATGTGCCCACCAAAGATTCTTCGTAATTTCTCATGAACCCGAAACAAGTAAATGATAGTTTACCATGTCTCATCCCATATAATTTACATTCTTACACTTTAAACATGGACATCGATTCTGCGACTTACCATTCATACATTCGGGTGACTATACGCGTACTCCAAAACACTTGGCAACCAAATTTAAATTCAATCAGAAGATTTATTTGGGCACTTGACTTTCGTCGTGCCATCCAACTACGGTCTGAATAGAGGTCCATGATTCCACGGTACCTACTACAGACAACATTATAAATGTTAATTAACATATGACTTGAGCATACTTGTAACCATATGACTTGAGCATACTTGTAACCATATGACTTGAGCATTCTTGTAAGCATATGATTAACATTTAAGCATACTTGTAAACATATGACTTGAACAACATATGGACTAGTGTTTGATAGATATGTAGGAAAATTTTATAATTTAGAGTTTCTTTGATAGGTATGTAGGAAATTTTAGAGTTCAGATATGCTCTAGGTCCATATCTGAACACAACAAAAATTCTTCTACATAGGACATTTGGGAAAGAAGAAGTGTGTCATTCATGTTAGAAACTAGTACTCTCTTAGTTGTCTCCATAACCTCTGATTAGACTGTGAGTTGGACTTGTGTTTCATTCAAAGTCAGGCGTCGATTTATGCTAGAGATGTTTATTATTTGTGTTTGATTTCATTACTCTTGAGTATTGATTTTTGAATTATAATCATGATTTAATATCTTTTTTATATAAATAAATTTCGTGTTTATTTGAATTGTATAAAGTAAATATTATACAAATAAGTTTAATTTTTTTAATAGATAAATTGATTAATTTTATATATTTACTAAATATTATATATAATATATAATAATAATTAATATATTTAATTATTTATTATTTATTATATATTAATGCTACCACTAAGTCACTAAACAGACGTAAAGGAACCAAATGGTAAGCAAGCTCATGTAACTCCATAATTAAATAATTACATTATAGTTTTATATTCTATTCTCGGAAGGAAATGACAATTTGTTAAATGCAACCAACTATCAGGAATTTCCCCCAAAAATTGGTTATGTGACACGTCAATATACATTAATGCCCCTCAATGGAATTCAAGAAAAAGTCGTGGAGGAACTATATATAAAATAAGCAAATTCAAGACAAGCAAGTCAAATAGATGTGAAGCATAATGTAAGTGTTAGTGTTTTATGAATGTGACTTAAATTTGTTTACGTAAAATATTTTAACTTACAATCGACTCCCTTCAAATCATAATCTTAACTTGGCGTGAGATTTATTCTCAAGACATCCAAAGGCATCATATGAATAACATTTAAAAAATAAACATCTCAATAACCTCCAAAACTACAAATATTTTAGAAACTCTTATACATAAACATAATTACTACATACAAATCTTTGAAATACATACATCATAAACACACGAAAAATTGTAAAATCAAGAAATTTCATATAATGTTAGGTCAAATGATAGAATTAGGTCATGAGAGATGGGGAGTCTGATAAAATACTAAAAGATAAAATAAAAATTGTGCCTAATTAAATTAGATAGACGAGAAGGAGCAAATTTGTGCGATTCTCCACGTAAAATGTCATTGATTTTCTTACATGCAGGTGGTAAGGCGTGGCGTCATCTTTGGGGTGGTGGTGATGGTGGCGGCAACGCGTACTGTGGTGGTAATGGAGGCGGCTACATGGTGGTGGTGATGGAGGCGGCTGTGGTGGTGGTGATGGAGGCGGCGACGATTTTCCCCTCTTCTCCCTCTTCTCTTCTCCCCCTTCTCCCTCTTCTCCCTAATCTTTTCTCCCTCTTTTTTTTCTTCTCATCGATCGAGAGTGATGAACCGGAACTGAACCGTTAATTGTAATAGATCGTGATCCATATCCTCGTACGCCTGCGGTCGCTAATTTTAAATGATGTGGAAGTATCAGCAACCGCATGCGGTCGCTGATGGTGAGTGGTCGCAAACAAATAACACGCCAACATTTTGTGCCAATTTTTTTGGAGGTAAAAATGAACCTGCGACTGAATAGCGACCGGGTTCGGTCGCTAACATACTCTAGCGACCAAATTCAAGGGTGGTCTCTAATGTCGGTCGCTACTAATACTTTCTGCGACCAAAAGGTGCGGTCGCTGTTGGTTTTGGTCGCTGTTAGAGCATTTTCTTGTAGTGTTACAAGCCTTGAAGCTTTCCAGAAAAGAGATGAAGTGGTAGGGAATTTGATGAATGGGTAATATACCCATGAATTGGATACATTCGGGCTTAATTTATTGTTGTTCTCAAGTCTTTTAGAATAGTTTTTAAGTGTTTGTGTCTATTCATGCATGTTTTATATTTTTTATAGGATTTGGGACAAAAGTTACTTGAATCGACGTTTGGGGTTGCTAGATTCGCGTTTTCGGCTTGCCATTTACACAGCAGTCACTTCAGAGTCAATTTGAGTATTTCTCTAGACCTTATTTCGAAAAATGTAAAGAATAAAAGTTGTAGATCTATGTCTCCTCTTTCCGAAACATCTTGAATCATCAAAATCGGAGTTCGGACGATGAAGTTATGGCCATTTTCCCAAAGGATATCAAAGCAGAAAATGTCAGAAAATGTTCCAGCGCTGGGGCGCCCAAATCAAGCTTATGCTCAGCGCCGGGGCGCTATTATGCAGTGTTCCAGCGCCGTGCCCAGCGCCGGGGCGATGGGGAAGGGATTGGTGAGGCTTGGACGCGTTTTGGGGCGAATTTTGATACTTTTCTGACTCCAAATTGGATTGGGTTTGTTCCTAAGCTAAAAATTGGACTTGTAACCTATAAATACATGATGTAAGGCATAAAATAGAGAGAGATTATGTGACAACCTGAAAATTTAGAAGATCTTGAATGATTAAATTAAAGGTTAAAGTTTAGAACCTAGAGTGAAAATAGATGGTTTATTTAAAATTTTTAAGAAAAATATAAGGAAATGGTACGTTGAAATGATTCAACAATAAGGTTACGAGAAAGAATAAGATCTAAACCGATTAAGAATGATTCGGTATTGTGATTCCGGGGACGGAATCCTTATAAGGGGGAAAGAATGTGATAACCCGGATTTTTGGGTAATATTAAAATAAGAATTAAATAAATAAAATTCTTATTAGATAATATGTTGTATGATATTATATTGCATAAGTGGGTATGAACTATGCAATATGTGATGCTTATGCTTAATAAATATATTGGTATTATATATTTATTATATGTAAATAAATTGTAGGGGCAATTTATTAAAGGAAATGAAATGGGTAGAATTAAAATAATCTATAATATTAAATTATTTTCTCATGGATTTAATTGGTGGCATTAAATATATACTTAATGTATAACCACCATTTTATTGAAGAAATCATGTATTAAATTATTGGATGTAATATATGTTTGTTTTTAATGTAGTAAGTATATTATTATATTTATTACAGCTTAAATTGTTGAAAACAATTTATAGAAGGAAAAGAAAATAATTAGTATCTGAGGAATTATTGTATACTTTAAATAAATGATATTAAAATAAATTCTAGAGTTGAATTATTTTAATAAAGAAAAGATATTATTTTAATTATAATATCTTATTTACTTGAATAAATTTCCATTTATAAGGTAAATATATTAAGTTATACTTACTATATGTAAATAAATTGATATAAACAATTTACAAGGTGAAATAATAAATTTATTATTTATTTTCTCGTATGTGATGCGAGTACATGTGCATTATAAAGAATATTTGCAAGTTAATATATATATATATATATATATATATATATATATATATATATATATATTACGAGAGAAATAAAATTGTTGGGAACAATTTATGTAATGAGGTAAAAAGAGACGGGTTAAGCATATAATATTTATATATACTTTACCCAAGAGTATTAGAATAAATTCTTATATAAAATTAATTTAATAAAGAAAAGATATTATATTTATCGTAATATCTTAAGAAAGTAAATAAATTCTTAATTGAATTTATGATAATGAGGTAAGGATATTATATTATAATATCTTGGGTATGTAAATAATTGTATTTACATAAGAAATTATGTGTAGCATATTTATTGTACAATTATAAAATAAATATATAATTTGAGTATGTTATGTTAAATTTCATACAATTTATATATCAAAGATGAGTTATGTAAATTATATGATTCCAAGAGGGTAAAATAAATTAAGAAGATTTATGTAGTAACTTATTTGATTAAATTAAGTTACTAAGATTGGGTAACTAAATAACTTAATAAAGTATGGAAGTGAATTATGAAAGTTAAGGGATAATTGTGCGAGTTTAGAAAACTTTAGGGTTAAAAACCTAATGTTTAAAAACTCAAGAAAATATCTTAAGGAATATGCTAAAGAATAAAGAATATTATGAGAATATGCTAAGAATATGCCAGGGGGTGATTAGCAAGCTTTTAAAGACGAGGGGGAAGACTAGAGAAGACTTAAGTTGGGTGACAAACTTATAAGAAATTGAAAGTAGCTTTTATATAAGCAAAATCAAAAGTTACCTATATTCATTTTTAGCCAAATTGGCTAATTTTAGAGAGAAGAAAAAATTGAATATGGAAATTAAGCTAGGTTTGGTAAGTTGTTGTAAAAGCATGAGGTGTTTAATGGTGAGGCAATAACAGGGACACTAATTAAAAACATAAGTATGTGATGTTATTAAGAATAAACCAAAGAAGAGCTGAAGCTCTACTCATTCTCCATTACCTGCCTTTCACTTTGTTGCAAAGAAAAAGAAGAAGAAAGAAACAGTCCCTAGCCTAGCCATTCTCCTGCTCTCTTCCATCCGACCAAATAAATTTAGTCCATTCCCACTCGTTCCAAAAGAGAGAAAAGAAAGGAAATAAGCTCTCTCATTTCGTCAATTACAAAATTAATTCTAAGATGGCAAGAAGAAATGGGAACTAACTTGTGAATTGAAGAAGAATTAGAGCAAAGATTTGGCAAAGGAAGAATTGAACAACAAGCTTGGATAAGAATTAAAACAAGAAATCAAGATCATTACTGAGCAGATAAGTTATAACATTAAACAACACTCAAGGCAAGTTTCTCAGTTTATTTATGTGGACTTATAATTGCTATAGATAACTGTTAACATGATTTATGTTTATAAGTATGTATTACCTATGAAATGCATTATTTGCTTTGTGAATGATGAATGCCAAATTATGACTAATTCTTGAATTGAGGCGGGGAACTCAATATATATGTGCAATGAATGACATGTACAAGACATGTGTAATATATGCTATGGTATGTATGTTGCTACCAGCATGACATAAATGTGATAATGCATTTGTAATATGCTTGAACACCAAGAATATAAATGCATGAACTAAATGTGAAACCTATGTGCTACGTGATGCATGATAGACTGTTAGACTTGCTGGGCCGTCGTGCTCAATCTTGCTTAATTTGCAGATTAAAGCTATGATGTGATCTATCGTGATTAGGAGCGCATGAAAAGAAGACTAGTGATTTAATTGAGATTGTGTTGAATCATTTGATGGTATTTTCATGTGTAAATCACAGATGTGTATATTTTTGAATTATTTGATAGATGAAGATTATTTGTTCTAAAAAGGGGATATGCTTGAAAGAATGAATTGTATATTTATACTCAGGCTAAATAAATCATATGATAAATATGATTCTAGTATAAAGAAGAATTGTAAAGGTTGCGATTCAGGGAATGAATGAATGGAAAGAAAGAAAAAGAAAAATTTTATTCCGTATTTTAGCTATTTTAACATTAAATAATGTTTTAAATCTAGAACAGGATAATATTAACGCACAAGATTGGGAAGGAAAATAGTCCCAATTTTGGGGGCGTTACAGATTACATAGATTAGATTAGAGATACACTCCATTAGATTAGAATATAAGCCCTAGTTCTTATTAATTTTGGAGATTGAAGCAACTTGGAGACCATTGAAGAAAAAGAACAGGAGCTTGAGGAAGATGGAGATTTGCTGACAACAGATTTATTCTCTTCTCTAATCTTACTTTTATCTTTTAATGTCTATTCAATTGTGGATTCGTGGTTTTAATTCATTAATAATGAACTAAATTTCTTTTATTAAGACTACAATTGAACCTTTTATGCCTATGAATTAATTATTTGACTTATTCCAAGTATTTATGTCAAGATGAATTGTTTATCATATTTTTTGCTTATTGATTAATTATTTGATCAGTAATTACCTTGTTACTCTAGAAGGAATTGGGAGAGGAGATCTAGGGTTAGAAATGGACATGATAACATGTATGCTTAATTATTTGCATGATGAATAATTAGGGTCGTGAACTGAATAGGAATATATGTTCACTGCATGTAACAAGTTGGGAATTGGGATTGAAAGAGTTTAATTTAATTATTTTGCATAGGAATATAGCAAGATTAATTGGATTAAATAGAAGTTAATTGATCACTTGGAAAAGCGCTTTCGACACTTGGAATTCCTATTAACAATTCATTAGGCATAATAATTGGGATAATTGGATAATTAGTTTATAGTTCATAATTGGGGATATTGTAGTCTTAACCTTTATTTATTTGAATTCATTTATAAAGCAATTCAGTTTAATTAATTAATTTAGTTTTCTTAATTAGAAAAATCACGATTTGAGATTGTTTAAATAAAATTAGTTTGGATAAGAACTAGTACTTGGTGATTTTTATTAAATAATTCCTCGTGGGAACGATACTTTACTTTCACTTTATTACTTGTTGACCGTGTATACTTGCACGTATTCATTGATTGCGAAATCGACCAACAGAATTCCTCTCTTAATTTATTATCTCTTACGCCGCCTCTATTATGTGTTCCCAATAGCCAGGTTTTATCAAACTTATCGTGGTATGATTAGGTTTTGATTATTTATTTATTAATTAATATGTTTTATTAATTTTCCTAATTTTAGTAGGATTTTTAAAAAAATACAAAAATACAAATTAGAGCCAAATAGTTTAGAGGCCCAAATTAATGAAATCCCTTATTTATTATTGTCCACACTAATTAAATACAATTTGACCCAAATATAAGAAAAATCCAATCAAAATATAATTTTAAATGTAATTTAATTTTTTTTTGGGTATTACATTACCTCCCCCTTAAAAAGAATTCCGTCCTCGGAATTCAAAAGAATGGAATGTATCTAATTTTCAAAGAGATGCGGATACTCCGCTCGAATAGACTCCTCATTTTTAATTTAATCTATTATTTAATTATCTACTAAAACAATTTAACTTTCCAAACAAAACAAGTAGAAAAGAAAAAAAAATAGTCACTTACCTTTTCCAATTTAAATACAATCGTATAAAATAAAATCAATTAATATTTAATTATAAAAAAATGGGTTATTACACTGATTCTGAGTGATATATTTTCCTTTCGGGCGTGAATTTTATTTTGTGTCGTTGCTTTCATCTCTATATATATTCATCTTGACATAAGCTTCAAAACCAACAAATTGAGACAATCAATGCTTTAAAAGAAAAGTTTTTAGCAAACTATTTTTGCCTTGTTATTAATTTCTTGTTGCTGGAAATTCATATCTTGTAATCTTATTCGTTCTAAATAAAAACTTGTATACAAGCCTAGTGTGGTTTGTGTTTGATATAGTGGTGGATGTACAAAAGAAGCCTAAGTTACAGTGGTGCAAGCGGTTGCAGAGGTGCAAAAGGTTGCAGTACTTATGCAAATAGGGTAGTGGTGTCCAACAAGTTCAGAGCTATTTGTATAAGAAGTTGTTTTATAAATTGATTGAATATTATCTTGATAAAAGAGTCTCCAATACTAGTTGGTATTGGGCGTGAATTAGACCATTAGACTAGAGGTTAAAGGTTGAACCACGTAAAAACCTTGGTGTTTGTGGTTTATTGTTTATCTTGTTTATATTGTTTCAATTCTATATTTAAACACTATATATTCACTGCACCGTTAAAATCAAAGAAGACTACTTAACAGGTTAATATAAACACCTAAGCAGACATGTCCATCTGTCTGCATAGTTTCTTTAGCTGGAAAGTTAAAAGTATTATTGTTATAGCATTAAAGTACATACACTTATTCATCCACCTTCTAGGTGTGTACACACTGAATTTCAAGCTAGTTCATGAAATAAGGAGTTAGGTAGTTGTCATATGCAAGTTGTATAGATGTAGAAAGAACTAGTTACTAATTGATACATATGGATATAGGTTTTGCATATACAGTCACCAAATGTATAAATATAGAATAACAAAGTTAGTTCAGAGGCAAGAATCAGTATTGTATTGTAATTTTCAGAAATGAGAGAAATTCATTTGTCCACCATTTTTAGTTCATCTATTTTCCTTTCCATTATTGTTACGTACTTTTAAGGTTAAGGTTAGGGTTTTATACATTTGTTTTACCTCTTCTTATTCTTTACTAACTTCTTGTTGCTTGTTCTTCATCTCTTCCTCTCCTCTCAACCGAGCATCTCCCTCTCTCTCAAGCTCTCTTTCTTGCTCTTTTCTCTCTAGCTTAATGAAATGAAGAAAAGTGTTGGAAAGGAAGAATGTGTTGACTATTTATATAAGAAGATTTAATGAATTATATGTGTTGGTTTGCAGAAACAAGATATACATACAATCAACATTGTAATAAAGCGGAATCATGACATAAATCGTATTTAAAATTTTTCTGCAGTCTAAGGAATCACTATGTAATATTATTAATTGAGGAAGGATAAAAGATATACGTACCTTTGAAGATGATCAACTCCTTGATTTAATCTTCAAGCTCCAATCCTTAATTTTCTCCTTCGCGCTTCTATATTCTTTGGATCAAACATTAGCTACTCAAAGTGTGCAACGCCCAAGAGGTGATTCACCAAGAGAATGTTGATTGAATAAATGAATTTATGTTCTACTAGACCTTGGGTACCTTAATTTTCTCTTTCCAAACTCTTTAGGGTTTTGAGAATACTTAGAAGAGTTGCATAAGCATTTTTCTATTCCACAAATAAGACCCCTCTTATTTAGTATTTCTCCAAATACTTAAGTATAAATATTAGTATTTCTCCATATACTAAATTATTATTATTTAGCCAATTTATTTATTTATAATAATAATAATAATAATAATAATAATAATAATAAGTTCTCTTATAATTTATAATTTAGTATTTCTCCAAATACTTAATTATAAATATTAAGCTATTTAATCTATTCCACTAATAAATTTAATACACTTAATTTATTATTATTAAGCCAATCACTCCTTTAATTTTCTTTTTCTTTTTATGGTATGACCCTCTAGATTCAATATTAAGTCAGTAAGTAGAATAAATAAATTAGAATCATTCTAATATTATTTATAATGAATTAAACTCCCTTATTTCAATTGTAAATAAATAATATTTATTCTACATCATGAGTGACACCTTACGATAATCACTACAAGAAAGCCGGCTAATTTCGACGGACGTATAATCGACGGATTATATTCAGTCAAAATAGGATTATGCCCGAGGAATAATACGCTGGGATATAAGTCCTCGAAAATACCATAATTACGGCGCAGATTCTCATTACCTTAGAACTCTCCAATTGGCGCCAAATTTGGCATACATGAAAAGTAATTTTTACAAATAAACGTTATTTCAGGGGATATTTTGTCAATTTAGGTTATCTTCGAGGACTTATTACCGAAAGACATTAAAATCGGAAATAACAATATAAACTTT
>JAINUW010000209.1:0-134570 GCA_020205615.1 Panax quinquefolius | reverse complement strand
GGTCATTTCACTTATCTAAGCACCCCACTACCAAAAATTTCCACACATTTGCTTCCCATTATCATCATTTGTAAACGTTTGTTCTTTCTCGCAGCAGAGATCAAGAGAGAATTAAAGAGGAGCTCATGGTGGTGGAAGAAAATGAAAGTCCAGACCAAGTTTCATTTGATCGCAAGGTTTCACGGGACCGAGACCTGTTGGATGTGGAAACCGTAGCTTTTTCGGCGACCTTTTCGAGCGAATCTCAACTGGGTTCTGCGACTGAACTCTCTGGTGAGTGAAGATTATTAGAGGAATCCCTTAGTTTCATTGGAGAACAAGAGAAGAAGCAAAGAGCAATTTCATAATATAAGCATATAGTCCCAGGAAAGCCCCAATTTCATCTCCAACTAATTTAATTGAAAACGATTGTAAAATTTAAAGTGACTTGGATTATCTGCAGTTAGATTTGGCGGTGCCACCACTGGTGGGACATTAGATCTAAAGCCATGAAGCCAAAAATTAGAAAGATTGCAGAGGAAGAAGAAAAGATGAAGACGAGAAGAGAGAGAGAGAGAATGTTTTAATTTGAGATTTCTATGAGCATTTTTTTATCTGCGTAGGCAATAATTTAATTTTGTATTTTATTTGCATAGACGCGTTGATAACAATTAGACTGTCGTTCAATTAATTGGACGGAATGTCTAATTTTAATTAGTTCAATGGGTTGATTGCATATTTTTAAAGTTCAGTGGCCAAATGTTGAAAATGTGTTGACCATAGTGGGGTAATACCTCTTTTTACCTAAAAATAAATGAGCATGAGTCTCATTACTCTGCCTACACATAAAACAAATGTCTGGAGATAGAATTTTGCAAGACATGCAATTTTGATAGAGATAATTAGTTTTCAATCAACCAGAGACCACATACAATCCTAGACTTTGGAAGGGGCCTTAATTTTCCAAATATACGAAGTCAATGGAAATGGTTAGGAACAATAAACTTAGTCAAAAAAGATTAGTAACTCTTATAAGAAAAGACTAGATGGATTTAAAGTCCAAATGCGCTTATTAGAAGAGGAGGATAAATGAACCGAATCAAGCAAAGATAAGTAAAAATCATTTCAATATCTTCTAAATCAATGAGATTCCTAAAGAAATGAAAATTCCAAGAAAAAATTCCCTTCACACTTCATGAAATTAGAAATGGGAGCATCATGCAAAGAAGAAATACGATACAAACGATTAAAAGCAAGAGAAAACTGATTATCTCACAACCAAGAATCCTCCCAAAGTCGAATTTGATGACCATCCCCAATCCCATATCTCAAATAGTGAATAATCCTGGAAAATAAATTTCCAAGGACTTGCATGAGTAACAAACTCCAGGCCTGACATCCCACCCATTCACATGCATATCAAACTTGCTCCTAATAACCTTATGCCAAAGGAAATGAGGTTCCAAAGGAAATCTCCAATGCCATTTACCAACTAGAGCAACATTCTTAAGGACCAGATTACCCAACCCCAAACCCCTCCTATTTAGAAAGCACACCGTTTTTCACTTAATCAAATGATCCTTCCTTTCATCACTAGCTTCCGACAAAGAAAGTCCCTTGTTAACTTCTCCAAGGTGTCGGCTACACGAACTGGGATCCCAAACAAAGAAAGATAATAAAGGGGAATACTAGTCAAGCAAGTTTGAATTAAAGTAATTTTACCCCCTAATGAAAAATATGCACCTTTCCACCTATCTAACGTTGAGCGACTCAACATTTGTGTCCCAAAACGAGACTGACCTAAGATTCGTGCCAAGAGGAACCCTGAGATAAGCGGGAAGCTCTCAATATTATAACTAGCCATAGACGAATAGGGTAAAAGCTCCTCCATAACCATATTAATCCTTGCTAAACTGCACTAGACAAATTAATCCTCACACTAGAAACAACCTCAAAAACTTGAAGAATTGTAAACACATTTTTAAATCCTTAGATCCCATCCAAAAGAAAAAGAATATTATCATCAACAAATTGGAGGTGAAAAACCTCTCCCCTGACTAGTCAATCATCCTGCTCAAAACATCAACTAAAGTAAATAAGAGAGGAGACAAAGGGTCACCCTGCCTCAAACCTCGGAAAGCCTAAACCACATTTGGGCTTCCATTCACAATCTCAAAAAAATAAGAAGAGAACAAAATCCCTTTCATCCAAGAACACCACCTAACTCAAAACCCTTTCCTTTCCAAAACCTTATCCAAGAAATTCCAACTAATCCTATCATAAACTTTCTCAAAATTTAACTTGAGCATAAGACCCCTTCCCCCTCTTTATGAACATTCTCCACAACCTCATTAGCAACTAATGCTATACCAATAATTTGCTTGCCACTCGTAAAGGCACTCTGAGAATCCGACGAGAATCCGAAATTGTGACCCCAACAACTTAGAAAGAACTTTAGTAAAAATTTATACACACTAGTCACAAGACTAATGGACTTAAAATCTGTCACTTTTACAAAATGATCCTTCTTTGGAACTAGGGTAATAAAGGTAGTATTAATGTTTTTCTCAATAACACTAGTCACAAAAAACTCTAATGAGATCATCTTTCACCACATTCCAACTTGTATGATAGTACGTCATCATAAATCCATTAAAAAAAATCCAAAACCTTATCCAAGAAACCCCGACTAATCCTATCATAAGCTTTCTCAAAATTTAATAACTTAAGCACAAGACCCTTTCTCCCTGAACACTAGTATCCTAGCACACACTTCGTGTGTGATTTAATGTAAAAGGGATAAGAAAGTAGGAGAGGGTGGGAGAGAAATGGATAAGAGAGTGGGAGAGAGTAAATATTTGCCTACCACCCACAAAGGCACTCTTGAGGATCCGAAATTGTGTCTCCAACAACATTTCTCTGTCTCTTAGAAATAACTTTAGTTAGTATTTTATACACTAGTTACAAAATTAATGTGCTTAAAATCCGTCACTTTTACAGAATGATCCTTCTTTAGAACTAGGATAATGAAGGTAGAATTAATGTTTTTCCTGATAACACTAGTTACACAAAAATCTTAAAAAACTCTAATGAGATCATCTTTCACCCCATCCCAATTTGTATGATAGTACGACATCATAAATCCATCAAGACTAGGAGCTTTATCTCTATCCATCTCAAAAGTTGTCCTCTTAATTTCCTCCTCCGTAAATGGTCTTTCCAGCCAAAAACTCTTCATTCTCACAGTAGGACTCCAATCTAAATCCTCTACCATAGGCCTCCTCCTCAACCTCACTCAACTCAAGCTCAATTTCCCTTATAAAATTTCTGTGATTTCTTTCATTAGCAATGCTGTGAAACAATCTGGAATTACAATCTCCATCCTTCACCCTGCTAATCTTAGCTTTTTGCCTTCCACTAATATCCTTGCGCAAAATACCTCATCGAACTCATTAAGCAATTGAGCTCGTTTACCAATTAAATCCTCAGAAAAAACATTTGTCTCCTCAATTCTATCAATCTCCTCTACTTCTTTTCCCAATTTCTTTCTTCCCAACTTTCACATCGTCAAACACTTCCTTATTCCACTCTTTTAATTTACATTTTACATACCCCAACTTTTTCATAAAAACAAAACCTCCCAACCTACACACACACACTCACTCCACCACTACTCAATAAATGTGGCAAAATTGGGATGAGAAATCCACATCTCAAAATGAAAAGGTCTGGGTCCCCTGTTGAAGCAACTAGATTCTAAACACTGAAAAATTATCAGAAACTATTCACAGAAAGACCGTTTGCCCCAACCAAGGAAAAGCATTCTCACAATCATTACTTCACAAATCGATCAATATGAGTAGCCTTTGTACGCTCACCAGAAACCGACCAAGTGAATTGAGCATTAGAAAGAGCATTATCTCTAAAATCGCACTAAAAAATTTATCAAACCCCCATACTCTTAGTAATTCTTGACCTACCAAACTTATTAGAAGAAACCTTAATAGCATTAAAATCCCACCAATATACCATCGAGAAGAATAAAGACCATAAAGATCATAAAGCTCCTCCCAAAAAGTTCATTTATCTTTAGGCTGATTAGGCCCATAGACAGAAGAAAACTTCCAAGTCCCATGCCCTCTAATCTCTAAATGAACAGATATTGAATGAGTACCCAAAACAGAAACAAGTCGCACATCAAGTATCCAAAATGACAATTATACCTCCAGAGGCCCGACAAGATGAAAGAAAGACCCAGTCTTTAAACCTGGAGTCCCAAATATTCCCAACCATCATTCCCGTAACGGTTTCCAATTTAGACTTTAGAAGAAAGACTACATCTGGGACAACCTTAAAAATCAGCTCCTTAATCAACCTACACTTTCGCCTACTCCCTCAACCTTTCATATTCAAACTAACAATCTTCATAAGGAATATTTAGTAAGCCCCCTCTCCTTCCCGAAACCTCCCCATAATTCACTAACGAATGAAGTCGATGCAACTCTTTAATCCTCATTTCTTTTTAGTACCACCCTCAATTGACTTAGACTTGACCAGCACCTTAACATCATTTCCCGTTGGACTAACCAATCTAATCCCCATTTTATCCAACACCCCAACCCCCTTTGAGGGTCTCTATTATCATTCAAGCCATTCCTCCTAAAGGATTTAAGACCAGGAAATCTCCCTTATCCCCTATTTTCCTTTGGCAATTCGGTATCGAAGAGACAAGCTTAGCATACACTGGAGTAGGCAAAATACCCTTCCCTGAGTTTTTGTTCCCTAAATCAGGACCTGAAAAACCATCCACCATTAAAATATTACATCCCTTAGATCGAAAAGAAAGATTTTGAACATGAGTGTGAACAGAAAGATTAGGAACATCAGAAGGCACAGGAGAAGGTATAGAAGAAGGCACAAAAGTCCCTCCATCAAAGGCAATGATGTTAGTCTCTGAATCCACAAGATTACTAGTCAGATTCTGAGGAGATACCAACCCAACAAAATTATCTCTTTCATCCAAATTTTTCCCATGAACAACCAGTTCCCGCATATTCTCCTCCGCTTGAAGCTTTGAAGTTTGAACCCTCAACCTTGGAATTCTCAAGCAAGTCAACCCCACCTACTGCCAACAAACTCTTACAACAATCATCTCGACATTGTAAACCAGGAACAAGAAGATCGTCGAGCTCATCAGACGTTGCATCTAAATCCCAATCTGCATCATCATCTGCAACATTAACGGACTCCTCCAAGGAACTGCCATTCGAGTCCAAGCTTGCCCCTTCACCAATAGTTTGAGATTTTGGATCGAAGGGAGCTACTAGATGACTTGACACTACCTAACCATCAGTAACTTGCCCTGGAAAGGAATCCAAATTCATCATAACTTCTGTAACTGATTGCTTAATTGCTTCCTTAAATACCTCACTTTGAAAAATATTCATGGATGACAGAAGTTGTAAAACACTACTGATTTTTATTCATCAACACTTTTGGGGACATATCCTTCCTGACCACTAGTAGAAGCCCCTGTATCCTCCAAAAATCTGCCAAGCGGAAGTTCACGACAACCAATATCCTCATCCCTAGATACCACTGCCTTCCCTTTTAACTTCAAAATTTTATCCTCCACTGCAGAGATTAGTCCAACCCCTACGTCCGCTGCTACTTTCTTACCCAAAGCTAAAATGAATCTCGACTAAAATTAAATGAATGTGTTAATTTTGAGTTTGAAAATGTCACAAATTGACTTCAAAAAATTGATAACGATCTTATAGTTTGGAACATAGTGTACAAATTTCGTAGAAAGTATTTGTCCTGGTATAAACTACTTTGCTGTGCCCAACTGCCCATCATAAATACATACTTTGGAAATGTTCTTTTTATAGTTATGTGCAGCTTTAGTTGCCTAATTTCCCTTCTCTGCCATTTGTTTATATAATCATGTCAGCCCTGTTTGGATTTTGTAGCTTTAGGTGTAGGTTTGCATTTAATCTGATGTTGGAGAGGAAATTATTAACAGTCTGTTTGGTACATGCACCACTTTCATCCTTTTAAGTTACACGATTTGTAGTTATTTGTTATGTATGACTATTGACTAATAATTAAAAATATTCTAATTTGGTACTCTTATGTTCCTGCTTTTGTGATGTGGAATAATATTATTCTGCTTATACAAGATTCAATGGGAAACAGTGTTAGCACTCGTATCACTCTAGCATCAAAACCATGATCGTCTTTCTACTACAGTCACTTGCTCATCTCTCAGCAATAAGATATAAGATGGTGGTATCGAGATTATTAAAGTTGCTAATACGGAGCATAATAAATTTCTTTAGTTGTTCTCTATTATAAGCAAACGAGTGTATGATGTAGATACATAATTTCAGGATCAATATTACTGCTCTGCTGATAGCAACTCTCAGCGTCTCTTTTTCTAGCTAGTTTAATCATCTTTAGTTTCCTGTACTATTAACTGACACATTGTCTGCTTCGCTGATATAGGTAGTTATTCCGTTACACCAGCTTAAAGCAGTTAATGCTTCATCGAGCAGAACCAGTTCTGCTGAAAAATACATCCAGGTTATATCTGTTGATAACCATGAATTTTGGTACATGGGTTTTTTGAACTATGACGGCGCAGTGAAGTGCCTAGAGGAAGCGGCCAGCAACTCGTATTCTGTGTGAATTGGGACTCGCATCATATGGTATGGTGTTGCTCTCGATGATCTGATCAAGGATATGATGATGGAAAAGAACCATCGAGAAGGATTTGCATGCGTATCTTCCTTGACGAATAATTTCTTTGATATATATGCTTTAGAGAAGTAACTGGGAATTAATTTGTGGAATATTTTGAGGAACTGCACAGGTACATCATGGACATGGATTTAATTTTATCATTACAACTCATATTTGTGATTCATCCAATCCTTCTTGTGAGGCTACTAGTTATTATTATTATTCTCACTTACAATCATTAGTCAACCACTCCCATAAATTTATCTTCTCTCTGCATGCACCCACCATATATAATTACATTTCATGCCATTCGAATAATAATTTGGTGCATTATTTTGCTTGTATGCTACTATGAATTCGGTTAAAATATTTTGGTATTACTTCATTGATGAGGTGAATTAGTTATATATTTACTGGATTTTGGGCTAGGGTTTTGAATTAATTGTAAGATTTTATGTTTTCGACCAATCAGAGGGAGAGAAAAATGACAAATTTTCAAGAAATTAAAGCATTGTCATAGGAGTCACAAAAACAAATTTCGAAAGTAGTTGAGGGTGAAAAGGATTTCATCATTCTCCTTTTAGCTAGGACATTCCCATGGACTATTCTCAACCATGACACCAATAAGAGTTTCATTTATTAAAAAAATATACAGTCTTAAAATTTTACCTATAGAGTCTAATTATATAGCTATAAAATTTATGAATAGTAATATAAAGAGGGCATCCTTAATATTTACCTACACTTGCAGTATTGTAAATAAAACTTGTTTTTGTAAAGTGAAAGGAGTAATTTATATATAATAATTGGATAATATTCAGTTACACCAAACAATAATCATGTTAAAAAAATGAAACTACTCTTTCCATCCAGATCTACTGTAATTAATTAAGTTGGAGAGGAATGAAATGATAAATTGAATTAGAACAGCATCTGTAATTCAATCTTGATATCTTATCAATGAGCTATTTTTGAGTGACAATTAAGAGGAGACACAAATTAGGGGAAACAAGACGCACGCTCATGTATACACATTACTAGTGCTATATATATAGAGTACTACTTTTACATGTTTCATTCATTCTCATGTGAAAGTTGTACCCATTGTGCAGAAAGAAACATATAAAAATATCAAAAATATATGTAGAAATATTATTATTTGAGTATATATATATATATATATATATATATATATATATATATATATATATATATATAAGAAGTATCAAGAAGCGATTCTCCTAAATAACATTCTTCCTTAAATAACATTCTTTTATTAAAACTACGCTGCGTTTTGGAGGGACGCTATGACATTTTTAGTGAATACGCGGTGGCATTGTATTTATAAAATGCCACCGCTATCAAAAACGCATTTAATTTTAATAAAAGAATAGTATTAAGGAGAATGCTCTCGATCTCCGACTCAGGTATGTATATATATATATATATATATATATATATATAATTATAAATAGGAAATAAGAATAATTATAAAATAAAATAATTAATAAGTATAATTATTTTATTAATGAGTATAAGGATAATTATTTAAATAAGATTATAATATAAACTCAATAACTATTTTCTATTTATAATTAAAATCATAAGATTAATAATCAATAATTATCCTTATACATACTTATTTTATTAATAAGTATAAGGATAATTATTGATTATTTTTATAATTTTTTATTATTTTATTTTACTGATTAATAAGTAGTATGTATAAGGATAATTAATAATTATGCCAAATTCTTTTATGTTGGTCGTTATTTTCTAATGGCCAAAAAGCAATCGTGTTTCATTTGGTAGTGAGAAAGTAGTTCGTTTATTTGATCGTGTCAGAGAGGAGTAATAGCCAACATAAAAGAATGAATTTGGTTGTCCGCTAGAGGGAGTAGCGGTTGGCTCCAACCCATTCCCTTAGATCTTCCATTGAACGGCTGGATAACAGTTAGTTGAAACAGTGCCCAAAACTAACGTTTTTCATGGATCATTTTCCATATATATATATATGGGATTCCATCCACAACAACCTATTGTTGAGGAACCTATTTTGGCCAAATTGCCACTACTACTGTCAGGCCTTGACAATTTTTTTTTTTTTTTTTTTTTTTATGTTTGCGTAGTAGTAGGCAGCTTAAAAATAAATCACTTCCCCAACAACCTTCAATGGATCTATATATATATATATATATATATATCTTATAAATAGCATTCTTTTATTAAAACTACGTGCTTTTGGAGGAATCTTTATTTAAACTACGAATATGCTATTTGATCTCTCATCCTATATATATATATATATATATATATATATATATATATATTATACTCACAATTCAAAAGTTGACAATGTTTGTAATAAGATGTTGTGAAATACTATAATTGGGCAAAATGAATTTGAAAGAAGCACTTTAAGTGTCAATAAATAAATTTTTTTAATGATGTATTTTGACCCCACCTCTAAAAATGTTCTGGTTCCGCCACTGACTCTAATAAACTGTTCGATTTTAAGATGGAGGGTCACGATGTGTTGTAAAATTAAACTCTTCTTTACAACGTTAACTATGAATCGATCTCATATATATATATATATATATATACTGTATCTGACATGCATGCTGCATGCCAATGAAACTAACTTGTTTGCTGGTTAAAGACATGGATGATGGGGCTGGGAGGGGCAAGCCAAAAGTCTATTATAAGATGGGCCAGCCTGTTCTGTTCTATATTATTGCTCACAACTTATGGAGTATTTAGTTACTAGTCTTTTAAATTGACGCAGTTTTGTTAAAGAAAGTTTAATTGGAATAAGCGCTTTTTTTGACAAAATAGTGTGAAAATGTTTCATTAAGAAACTAAATACTTTAAAAGATGTAAAAAAACACTTAAAATATATACTAAATGTTATTTAAAAAATTAGAGGGGTTGTGATCAGTTTATATATTGAAAATATTGTATTCAGCTTATAATTTATCTTATATAAACAGTAAGAAATGCTAATTTCTCAGTTTATTTTTTTTGATATAAGCTAAACAAATCTTTTTTTTTAACTTATTTTTTCAAAAAATAAAATAAATTACGAGAAACTATCTGTGTTTGATTAGGAACAATATAGAGAGCAACTACATTAATTGTACTCTCTTCATTCTATGAAAAAAGTGTCTTATTTTTATTAATCAAATATAACATTTATTATTATCAAATTATTTTTTATTTTATTATTTTTATAAATGAGATTTTCTTGTGAGATAAGAGGGGGTGAATACGTAGGTTGAAAATGAAGGAAAATAATTAAGAGATTAAAGGCTGGCAAAGAATTAGAAATGGAATTCAGGTTCGTCCCCACGCTCTTCTCGTCTTGTCACCATCCACCACTCTTTTTCCTCTATCTCTCTCTCTCTCTCTCACACACACTCTTTCTCTCTCAAGTCTCAACATATACACAAAATATCACACACGCAAGCACTAGGTTGTGTCCAACACTCGCTTCAGAGGATGTTTTTTATTCTTGTTATATTATACTGAAATTTAAACATACTCACACACCCTACCATAACAGGCTAAGACTCGAATATATATATATATATATATATATATATATATATATATATATATAGTTTCTCCAAATGAATTGGAAAAGGATTAATCAAGAAACGATCCGATTATAATGACGATTTTTTTTGTCATTATAAAGATGAAAATCGATTTTTTATCTTATAACGATTTAAAAAACTGTCATATATATTGATTCGCTTTCTTAATTTGTTCGCTTCAGGTTAGTTTTGAAAGTATATATATATATGTCTCAAATCTCATAAAGTTTGAAGTTAAATTCGCTAAAATAGAATAATAATATGCAAGTACTTCTAGATTTTTTTTATCTCATATATTCATATATGTCGACATAAATTTATCGTTGAATGTAAAGTCATTTTGAGTTGTTACATAAATACTTCATCAAGATAAAATTAAAGATACAATTTAACTTTTTAGGTCAAACATAACAATATAACATATTAACTTTAAAATTGGTATAACTCATAAAGTTTAGAATAAATTCACTAATTATTTTTATTGTGGGCAAGATGCAACAACAATTTCAAGATTCGGGTATATGTTGCCCCATTATGATCTAGGGTTAAGGTTTCGTGTTGGTGAGGAGGAGAAATTCACGAAAAGTACGGAATTGATTGATTGATTGAAGAGGGAGAACGACGGTGGGTGATTACTCCAACGACGCTGCGGCGAAACCCCTAGAATCCGGAACCGTGTTAGGGTAACAGGGATTCCAAGAGCCTTCTTGAGTCCTTCAAGTTGAGAGAATGTCCAAACCCCTTTGGTGCTTTTAGGTGGAATCTCCAAGCCTTTAAGTCACCAAAAGGGTCCCTTTGATCTTCCAAGAGTCCAAGTCTTCAGTCTCCAGAGAAGTCCCCTTCCAAATGGAATGGAAGGGGTATTTATAGGGTTTTCTGGAAAGTAGTCATGTGCAAGGCACATGCCTTCAGGGAAATTCCAGAAATACCCTTTAGTCCTTCGAGTAATGCCCATATTGCCCTGTCCTTCTAGCCACCAATCCAATCCCTCAATCAATTCCCAAAACGAGCCGCCTCCACGAGTCTTCTGCCTCGGGACACGTGGAGGCTTTTCGCAGGTCTCGCACATTTATTTCTGACTTTTTCGTCTTTATTTCTTTAGGTTATGCGAACCCTAATTTGCACCCTTAATGAAGCCGTGGAACCCTAATTGCACATTCAATTCAATTAGGTCATGTGAACCCTAATTTATACATGGACTCACATTTGCCCCCTGCACGTTAGTCACACCTTCGGAGTGGTGATCGTGCAAATTTCTTCAAGTCTTTGAGTCATGTTTCAAATTTTTGAACAATGTGCGGAGCTCGATCTTGCAAGTCTTGAAAACAAAAAATTCTTGGAGAGGGGACCCCTTAGGGTAGCTCACCCACGAAATATTAAAAATATTCTCCAAATCCTGCACACTCTTTGTTTCCTTCAAATATACATATATATATATATATATATATATGTATATTTTATTTTATTATATATATATATATATATATATATATGTATATGTGTATATATGATAAGACAGACCAATAGTGAGAATTGATTTGAAGTCGTGAAAATACTTATTAAAATTCAGATACCTTACACATGACAAATCTACTTAGGCTTCACGCTCTATAAATTTAATTCTCAAATTATATACATATGGATGTACTTGATTAAAACTTTTAAGACTAAAGAACATCCATATCCATCAATCACATAACACATACCAAATATCTATCTATCTAATGCATAAATATGGATTGGAGGCTCTTTTTTGTGCAAACAAATTTTATTTTGAGAAATAAAATAAAGTCTCTTTATGTAAAATCAAAACATTTACATTATTTTGGAAACAAGATCAAATCATTTCTATTTAGAAATAGAATATTTGATTCCATAATATATATATATATATATATATATTATTATTATCATTAATAATAATATATACATTTTTTTATTTTTTTTTTTTTTTTATTTTATTTTATTTTATTTTATTTATTTATTTATTTATTATTATTTTTTTTTGTGGAAAATAATTCAAGACAAATCAAATTATAAAATAAGGTCTTATTTTATTTTGAAAACAAGGATCAAATTTTATATTTATATATATCCAAGTCTTATTATGATCAAATGTGCAAATAAGTATAATTAATCTATATGTATACATGATATAAACTTAACCGTGATCTCTAGTCAAGCAAAAAAAAGGTCACCTATGTATACTTGATTATATGGGCTAGCTAGGTGCCTTGAAACATGCATATATTCAAAGTAATATCCTCAATCTTAGTGATATGCACGGTGATTATGCACACTGATTGAAAGGAATTTCCATGCTAATTAAGATCTTATTTTATTATACTTGATTATATGGGCTAGCTAGGTGCCTTGAAGCATGCATATATTCAAAGTAATATCCTCAATCTTAGTGATATGCACGGTGATTATGCACAGTGATTGAAAGGAATTTTCATGCTAATTAAGATCTTATTTTATTTTGAAAAATAAAATCAAATTATTCATATTTTTGAAAAAATTAAATCATTTCTATTTATATATTTATAGAATAAAATTAGGAAGGAATTTGAAAAATATTTTCTGAAAATTAAGAATTTTTTTTTTTTTTATTATTATTAATTTTTTTTTTTTTTAAATATGAATAATTTAATTTTGTAAAATAATAATAATAATAATCAAATCATTCAAGGTGATTGAAAGAAATTGATATTGCTAAAAAAAGTAAGTACATCAATTGATTTCACCATACTAGTCTTTTTTGAGAAGGAGACTAATGAAAAGAAGCGAAAAAAAGAAAAGCAAAGAATCGCATAACATAAGATGGTGGTGTGAAACTTCGTGGAAGGTAAACAAATGACAATCACCTTTTTAATTGAACCATATATACATGTGGCTCTCCAAAGGTAATTTGAAGTTTTCAACCCTGCATACATTATATATATATATATATATATATATATATATATATATTTTTTTTTTAAAGTGAAGAATCATGTGAGAAAGAATTATATGAAAATTGTCAAAAACGCATGTAGAAATTAATATCAATTTCCTAGAAAAAACTATATCTCAACGGAAAAATATTAAAAAAAGAAGAAGTTATCTTACAATGATCATATATAAATTCTACTTCAATGACTCCTTCCTACAAAAGAGTATGACTACATATACTTTATTAATTAGTTAAATAACTCCCTCTCTGTTAATTCCAACAAAATATTCCCATATATTTGTCATTCTTTTTTATTGATAGTCAATGTCCTTGGCACCATATATAATTTCACTATATATGCTACTGCTACTGATTCATATATATATATTGGCCAATATTGTGTTTTGGGATTTGAATCTCACCGACCCCTTCGAACACCAACCCTTCGAACACCAACCCAAACGCAAAGACAAACTGCGCAAGGAGGCTTGCTCTTAGGTTTGATTTTGATGACCATTTTTTTTTTTTTTTTTTTTTAATGGTACGTGAGTTATATATATACTATGGCTACATATGTTTTTGTATCAATTAAATTTGACTATATATATATATTACCAAGTACTACCTATATACCCTTCTCTTTCAAAATATAAGATTACATGTGACAATTGATATTATATTTTGGAAGGGAGTATTATATTATAAAGTTTCAGTGAGCTTCACCCTTCTCCTCTTTTTTTCCTTATAACTTTAGATATATTATTATTTTAACCTTTTTTATTTATTTATTTATTTTTTTTATTTTTTAGTCCTCCAAATTTATAAAGTTCCAATTTTATTTCACAAAAAATTCCAATATAATGTTTCTTATGATTTTTGAAATTGCATATTGCACTGGAAATTAAGGGATAACATAATAATCAAGGTGATTATTACGCCTGGAAATTTTGAAAAAGTCAAAATATCAAGCACTTCAAAAAACAGCAACCCTGTTTCTGTGATAACATATCAAGCACTTCTTTTGTGCTTCACTACTATGTCATCTATTATAACTTTTGTGCTATGTACGGTTGACACTTCATTTCACTTATGGTTTCATTAAAGATGATTTTATTTGTGTTAGGCTTTTGACACTTCATTTCACTTATGGTTTTACTTATGTTAGTTGGTTTTGCTCAAATCTCTCGAATTTGGTTACATACATTTGATGAGAAATTGTTGTCTTGAACGTGCAATGTAGGATATATTATGTTTGGTTATATTATCATTGTTGTTGTTGTATATTGTTCTCTTGTAATAATTGATTGGCGTCATTAGAATGCATCAATGTCAAAGACTTTGAATTTGGACTCTTTTTTTTTTTTTTTTTTTTTTTAGGCCATGAAAGTAAGACTGCAATTTGAATTGCTTCAAATTTAGAAGAACATATGAATATTGCCCACACAGAACAAATGACAATATCAGGAGGTCTATAATTCTATGGATAGCAGGATGGATAATATAAGAATTAATCTATCTACCATGACTAGCAGTCACACTGCGAATTACATGCATATAATAGATAACAGTACCATACCTGGATATTTGAATGCCATGTTGGTGATAGCTAGTCTGATTTGGAAATTCAATTGTTCACCGTTGGGTGGTCCATGTAGACATCGTTTGGTTGATGCTTCGTGATTATTTCTTAATTGTTTCATCGATTTCTCTTTTCAGGTGATTTGTAGTTTTTCTTTTTCCGGGCCATTTCACCTTAACAAGGTCATTGGCTCGGATATTCTGGAAGAAAGGGAACACTGCAAGGAGGAAGGATCTATTCTGAGCCATTTCACCTTAACAAGGTCATTGGCTCGGATATTCTGGAAGAAAGGGAACACTGCAAGGAGGAAGGATCTATTCCGAGCCATTTCACCTTAACAAGGTCATTGGCTCGGATATTCGGAAGAAAGAACAACTATTGAGGAGAAGGATCTATTTCGAGCCATTTCACCTTAACAAGTCGTTGGCTCGGATATTTTGAAAGAAAGGAATCATGCAGGAGGAGGATCTATTTCGAGCCATTTCACCTTAACAAGGTCATTGGCTCGGATATTTTGAAAGAAAGGACAACATCGCAAGGAGGAAAAATTTATTCCGAGCCATTTCACCTTAACAAGGTCATTGGCTCGGATATTTTGAAAAGAAGGACAACATCGCAAGGAGGAAGAATTTATTCCGAGCCATTTCACCTTAACCAGGATCTTAGTTCGGATGCTCCGGTGAAGTAGCATTCATTCCAATCAGTTGATTCGACGAGTAAGGAGAAGTTAAATGTAAGAGGGGAGAGCTCCTTAGGTGGCTAAATCCTACGGGTCAACCCTTAGGGGAACCGACCTAATGGCCTCTTTTTTCACATTTCCCAGTTGTATTTTTTTTTTTTTTTTTTTTACCCTTTTTTATTTGAATGGCTCCTAATGCTTGTGCTCTTTTTCTTCTTTCAGGTGTTCGTGATCTTCCTTTCTCGAATCCAAGGTGTCCGTGATCTTCCTTTCCCAAATCCAATCTTCTTATTTAAGTTTCATACCCTCTCTCTTATTATGGTAAACACTTAATTTCAAATGCTCATTCACTTTCTTTCCTTGTTTCTAGAATTCTCATGTTACATTTTCTTGTTGCAGGCCAACTCCAGTGAACGTTCCACAGACTCGAAAACTACTAAGGAGGTTCCTTTCATCAGCGATTGGGGAAAGGCTCCCTTTTATGGGTCTTCTGACGTTTTCTGGGAGCAAGTGAAGAATTATGATCGTACAACCTTTCCTCCTCCCCGAAAAGCGAGGCTTATTTCTATATCTACGGCTTACTGAAGTTTAGACAACTTTCCTGCTTCTGCTTCGCATTCCTCGTATGTGTATAAAAAACAGGAATACCCTACAGTCCCATTCATTTCATATCGACTCATCCAATCGCGTCTTGAGGGTGGCAACATTGACCGACGAGGTTCTCGCAAAAATTCGATTATGTGGATATACCAAGAGGCCGAGCATTTTGCGTTGCATTCAATTATCACGAGGATCTTCGTGTCCGAAGCAGACCAAGATGCTCTTCTGACTGCCTTGATTTCACGCCGGGTGTTCTTCCACATGTACATTTATCACTTTCTTGGGGGAGTTCACCCCAACTCTGAGGACGTTTATGCCATTTACCATAATCTTTTTATTTTTATTTTATTTTTATTTTATTTTATTATTAATTTTTTATTTTTTTTTTTTTTTTTTATTTTTTATATATATATATATATATATATTTTTTTTTTTTAGAGTATGAACTCATTCTAGATTATATCTTATAGCCTTCCTGCATTGCATTGCATCGGCTTCTCTTAGAGCATATCTAGCTTGTCTCTGAGATGTTGAGTGCATTGCTTATTTAATGAAGCTTCCAAGCGAGCTCCCAATTATGTCTCGCGATTTCGTGGTGACATGCTCCTCCCAAACTTTGAGACTTCTAACCCAAGAAAAAGAATTCTGGTTATCTTGGGTGCGCTTACTTCTTCGGATTACTGGGCAGGACACGGAAATAGTTACGACTATAACAAGTCATCCTCACTTTCCATGAAGAGCCTTGCCTTTTTTCCTTAGCTTATTTGGGCTGTGGTTTATCCCGCTTCATTTTTCCGGGTCTCCTGTAGATGGTCCTTCGACTCGCGTGTTTGGTTTAGCTTCATGTTATCTCGAGGTCTAAATGTTCCTCTCGCTCTCTCTCTCTTCTTAGGAACATTGTATCGTCGTTTGACGAAGCTATTCTTCGCCATGAAGGAATCCGTTGGGAGGTATCCATTTTTCGTATTTTTTTTATTAACCGCCTTTCACAATCGCAATTTTTTCTTATTAATCTTTTGTTTCTTTACTCGGTATGACGTAAATTGCTTCGCTCCCCGCTCCTTTCTTCAAATCTTTCTCTTGAGCACTTTTTGAGATATTCTACTCCTGCACATTTTCCTAAGAAAAAAAGCGATGTTCGGATCCTTCTTCATTCTTGAACATTGTCCCTCGTGACACATTTCATTTGGATTGATCACCGATCTAATTGATTTTACGACATTTTATTGGACGATTCTTCATGCTTTATGTTTCGTCCATACACTATTATTTCGTGATAGCGATGGCGGTCGTACGCCCCACTTCTATAGCATCACTTTCGCTCCTACTCGAGATATCAATGAATTGAGTGGTTCTTCGTTGTCTTGGTTCGTCTTCCTTGAGTCATGCGGCTTCTTTTACTTCGTCGAAGATAATGGTTTTGCATCATTGTGCTTTATTCTCCTCACGGGTCATGAGGCGGTTTAGCTTTGACCCGGGAGGCGTCCTTTTGGCCACACTTGTCGGAGACTTACGAGGCCGCCTTCTCAACTTTGTCTCTACCTCTCCCTCTTTTACGTGGGCATTTCCAAGGCCTCCAAATGCTCCTCATAAGTCCTTCCTTTTGTCATACCGAATGATTCTCGGATTGGGCGATATACTACCAGCGAGCGTAATTATTGGCAGGTCAATCTTAAAAGATGGGGGGATGATACTTTGGTTTGTTCTCTACCAGTTTCTATTCCCGAACGTCTCCAATGGGCCAGGTTGCTATGTTCTCCTAAGACCACTATCCGTTCAGAACGTTGGTCAACCAGTAGTCGGCTCATTGAGCGTGAGGCTCTGATGCTTAAGTCTTCTCATCCTCGGTTGAGTGGCATTCATCCTCAAAGTGACCCAACTATTCTTCGAGCACATGTCCCTCTACCTCCTCCGAGTCTTTCCACCACGGGCTTCGTCTCATGCATCTCTATCACGATACCTCCTTCGGTTCCTCCCCAAGGATCCTCTGCAGTGCCGAGGAAATGAGAATCACCCGTTCTAAAGCGAAGGCATCTACCACTCTCGATTACGAGGTGGATCCTCCTATTACTTCTATCAAGGTTCTGTTAGTCGTCCGTTTATTAAGCTTCGCTTAAAGCCATCATCGAACGTCCTCTTGATGATGCTTTAGTTCTAGTATCTTACGTAGAGGGTCCTAAGTTAAACAGCAACGAGAAATTTGGTAAATTTTTGTGACTTTTCCATTTTTTTTTTTTTTTTTATCCCTCGTATAGTTGCTTTCGTGTTTCCTTATGTATTTATTTTCTTGATTTTCGATTGCAGAGGTCAATGAAGAGGATTATGATGTTCCTCTTGGGTTTATTTCGTACTACACATGAGGTAGTCAGAAGGCGGTTTACTCGCCAAATCGTGAGCCTTCTCAACCTATCCTTATTGGTGTCGAGTCGTCTTCTTCGCATAATGATTGTGTTAGCCTTGATGCTAAAGACACTTTATCCGATGTAAGCCCAAGTCCTGCTTTGTGGGTGATACACCATTTCTTGAATCCTTCCTATGACTTCTCCATACGATGGGCCTAAAGATGCTAATAAGGCTCCTACCTCCTCGAGGGGAATCCTTCCGAGACTATTGCGATGTCCATCCTCCCGTAAGGAGTCTCCCGAGAGTTAGTGATCGATCGGGAGGGCATTATTGATAGTACTTTGGATGGATTAAATGACATTCCGTCTCCGTGGCATCTCCCCGACTCCTTTTCCATTGGCTATATTGTGAGTATCTTTCTTTCATATATTGTGATATCTTTTTTTTTATTTTTTTTTTTTTTTATATATATTATGCCTTGACATTTTTTGTTTTCGGTGAGAGAGAAGAAAAGATTTGCCTTTGCTGTTGAGGCCTCGGCTTTGTTTGATGTTCTCCATCCGGATGTCGCCCACTCGCTTTATAGTGACCTTGGTTTATCCTCCAGTGGCCAAGGCTTCGAGGAATCATCAGCCATACAGCATCTTTCTGATCCTCCATCTCTTGTCTTGTCAAATTCTATGGTGACGTCTAAAGTGGCTTCTACCGAGCTTCCTTCAATCCAGTGGGGATCTTATTCCGTGGAGGGGTTTTCGATATCATCTCTAGTCGGGAAAATCTGGAGCCTCTAGCTCTCGATTTCCGCAAATACTTGACCGATTGATTATTAAGACGACTTCCACCCAAACCTTCTTCTTCCTGCACTCACGACTTGCAAGCCTTGTTCTTGGGTTGCACACTCTATCTTTATATTCCTTGCGGTCAATGACTTGAAGAGGTTTAGTGATGATGTGAATGACCTTGAAGTCGTGGGTGTTGACATGTCTCCTTTTCGTGTTAAATGGGATCTTCTCAAATCAAGTTTTAATCTTGTTTCACTACGTTCGAGGTTCATTGTGACGTAAGTGTGAAGATGATTCCTTTTCGGTCTGACTTTTCTCGAGCTTGATGAAGCCGCAAACAAACCAAGATCCGATCTCAAGATTTAGAGGGCCGACTTCGGGATCTAAATGCTAAATATCGGGATGTGGAGTGCCAATGACGGATTCTTAAGAATTCTACCCAACAAGTTAAGGAGTTTGAAGTCGCAAATCTTAAGGTTCGAGATGCGGCCATTCTTTGACTTGGAAGCTTTAGCTATGCCTCCTCTTCGGTTTGATATGTCTTGGCCTTTAGATCATAACTTGTTGTAGTAGTTTTTTCCGATTTCCCGTTTCAAAACTCATTTACACATGTTTCATTTATCAAAATGTAGTTTCTTCAACTTGTTGATTGCTTTTAATTTGAATGATTCCTTAAAATTCAATATTTATCATTGAATCTCAAGTTATTCAAATTAATATTACAAGACAACCACAAGTAAATATGAATTTTATCAAAAACATGTATATATAGTTTTCACAAACCAAAACTTGACTTTATACTCTTAAGAAATTTGAAAATAATATTAAAGTATAAGTGAAAGTTTGTAAATTTATTGATAATAAAATTGCTTTTAACGAAAAAGCATAACGTTTCATTAGTAAATCTTGCTTTTGTCGAAGAAAGCATAACGATTGTCACTTTTAGAGGTAAAGTGTAACTTTCTTTTGCTTTTATCGAATAAAGCATAAAGTTTGTCACTTTTAAAGATAAAGCGTAACTTTCGGGGTTGAGGGCTTAAACTTCGGTGTGCCTCGGTCACTTTTGAAGTTGAAAGTGTAATCTGTCGAGGGTCATTAATCGGGTTCCTCGATCACTTTTGAAGTTTGAAAGTGTAACTTCCAAGTAATTTGATTTAGTCGGTGCCTCGATTACTTTTGAAGTTGAAAGTATAACTTTTGTGATGCTCTTCTTCTCATGTGTAATATTTCTTTACCCACTTCAAGTTCAATGGGCACGAGACAAAGATCTCGATCCCACATGAGATATCTTACAATACCCGCTTTTAGAGATCTCTCGTACCTATATGGGCCTTCCCATTTGGGGTAAAATTTGGTGGTTGGGGTCCCCTCACGACTTGAGTTAGCTGCTTTTAGTACCGTGTCCCCCACCAAAATTCGTTGTGGTACTATCATGGTATTGTATTGTCGTCATGCAGTCTTTCATGGTACCGCCAAGCTTTTCTTTAGCCTTATCTCGAAAGTCAACTAATGCTTCCGTGGTCTTGGTCGGTTTTCTTCTTCGACTAAGCTTCAAGTCTCATTCGAGTAGAAGGTATTTCTATTTCAAATGGTAAAATAAATTTTCTTCACCATAAACCAAAGCATATGGGGTCTCGCCTGTAGGCTTCCTTTTTGAAGTTCGATATGCCCATAACGCTATTGGTAATTGTTCTGCCCATGTCTTCGGATGATCGTCTAGGGTTTTTGATAAAATTTTTATCAAGGTTTTGTTTGTAGCCTCTCTTGTCTGTCATTTTCGGGTAATATGGTGATGACTTGTAATGTTTCACCTTGTATCTTTCCATCAGATTTTTGACATCCCTATTGATGAAAGGAGTTCCATTATCCGATAAAATTATCTTCGGGATTCCGAAACGGCAAATGATGTGCTCCTTGATAAAATTGGCCACTGCTGGTCCCGTGGCCTTCTTCAAGGGTATTACCTCCACCCACTTTGTGTACATCTCGGTGGCAGTTAAAATCCATATGTTACCCTTGGAATTAGGGTGAACAGGACCTATAAGATCCATTCCCCATGTATGAAAGGGCCATGGTGTTGCCATGGTTCGCAAATCCACTATGGGGCATGGATCAAGTTTCCATGTATTTGACAAATGTGGCACTTTTAACAAATTCTAGACTATCTCCCTCCATCTTTGGCCAAGAGTAACCATGATCGATAAGTTGTTTGTCAGACAACTTGGCTCCCCTCGGTGTTCATCCTTGTGCATTTGGTAAACCAAATCTTTGGCTTCACCTAGTTCCGGACATAATCGTAGGGCTTTGCCATTGAATCCCCTTCTAAACAATTCTCCATTCATAAGAAGAAAAACGTTGTGACTTCCTCTTGATTATAATTGCGTCTTTTCTTTTTGGTCGGAAGAGTCCCGCTTTGCAAGAACTCCACATAAGGGATTCGCCAATCCACTATATCTTCAATGAAGGCGCATTCATCCTCCCTGTATTCTTGGCATGAAACACATTGGCGTTGTAGGGAATCACTTCCTTCTTCATTTCGAGCCAATAATACCTTGACGCATGCATCCTCTACGATATAAGCTATGTCCGCTTAATCCACGCTTCTCGCCATGCACTGTTGCAAGAGACTCTATCTCGCTTCGCCTCCCCAAGCATCGTGTCAACACACCATCATCGCTTTTTGTGATACAAGACACCTTTGATGATGTTGTATTTACAGAACTTTTACTGGTGGTAGGTATTGTTCCTCCTTTGTCTTTCATTGATTGGAGATGTCGACGCCAATCATCTATTATGTCTTTGGGGAACAAATTTAGCAATCGTGGTTGGGAGGGTTCTCTTCATTACCTTTACATCCAAATTCTCACCTTGGACATAGACTCGAGATGCTACTCATGTGCTAGTGCATCGGTTTGTTTATTCATCCTCTTGGCACATATTCAATCACCACCTTCTTGAAAGCCTCCATCACCTTTTGTGCTACTGATTCGATATGGGCGCCAAGATAGGTTCCTTCACTCCAAATTGGCCTCTTATCTGTTCAGACTATGAGGTTTGAATCTCCCTTTACTTTAAGATATTTGGCTCCCAATTCGTGAGTCGCCAACAATCCTAGTATGAACGCCTCATATTACTCGCTTCATTGTTTGTGCGAGGAAATCCAATTTGTATGACAAGGCCACTTCATTTCCTTCTTTAGTGGTCAATTTCACCACCTCTCCGCCTTTACCTTCTGCGGATGATCCATCAAAAGCCAAACTCCACCATTCTCGGGTCCTCATTTTTCAACTCGATTGATTCTACTTCTTCACCCTAAGATCCTCGGAAGGGGTTCATATTCTCCATTTGGAAATTGAGCGGCCAGTGCGCGAAGGCTTGACATCGGATGCGCTTTCTTGTTACATTTTGATGTCGTACTCTGAAAGAATCATCATCCATCCGGCGTGTCTTCCTACTAATCTTTGGCTTAGTTAATAGGTATCTGATTGGATCGCTTTTTGTTGCAAGCTTTATTTCGTGTGTTAAAAAAATAATGCCGCATTTTCTCATGTGAATGAATACCAATGCTAGACAATGCCTCTCCACTTGTGAATACCGTTTCCGTCCTCGGATTATCCGGCTAATGTAATATACTGTTTTTTCTCCGTCCACCTCTCTGCGTGATCAATCCACCTATGGACTTCTTGGTAGATGTGATGTACAATCGCAATTGGTATTCCTCTTTGTGGCACTACCATTGTTTGTGCTGAAGCCAAAATCCTTTTCACCTTCTCAAACGCTTGTTGTTGGTTTTGCCCCCAGTCCCATTGTGCCTTTCCTTTTAGCAATTTGCCAAAAGGTTCTGTGACCTCGGCTAATGCTGGCATGAATCTTCTCATGTATGAAACTTTCCCTAGAAAGCTCTTCAACTGTTTCGCGTTTTGGTGGGGGCATCTCTGTGATTGCTTTCGCCTTTGCTTGGGTCCACCTCTAAGCCTCTATTGTGCACCAAGAAGCCCAAGAATTTTCCAAATTCATCCCAAAGGCGCACTTCTTCGGATTCATCCTCAACTTATACCTTCGGCACCGCTCGAACACTTTCCTCAGGTCTTCCACATGAGTTATCGCCTTCTTGGATTTCACTACTATGTCATCTACGTAGTCCTCCACTATATCATGAATCATGTCATGAAATATGGCGTGCATTGCCCTTTGATAAGTTGCCCCGCAGATTCTTCAACCCGAATGGCATTACTACATAGTAGAAATTCCCAAACGGGTACGAAAAGTCATTAACTCGCATCTCTTCTACGGACATCTTTATCTCGATTGTAACCCACAAACCCGTCCATGAATGACATCATCTCATGATTAGCCGTTGCATCTACCAAAGTGTCTATGTTGGGTAATGGGTACATGTCCTTTGGGCATGCCTTGTTCAAATCTCTCCGAAATCCACACATATTCGTGTAGTCATGTCATTTGACTTCTTTACCTATGCAATCTTTGGATAGCCATATTGGATGTTGAATTGGCTTGATGAACCCTACTTCCAAAGAACTTCTTGATTTCTTCCTTTATTTGAGTTTCTACTTGGTGCATAGTTGCGAGGTGCCTCCTTTCTTGGCTTCATTCCCTGACTTATGTTTAGATTGTGCTCCACAAGATCCTTGTCAATTCGGGCATCTCGTCAGAATTCCAAGCAAAGACATCCCTATATTCTCGCAATAATTATACGAGCTTCTCCTTCATTTAACATCCAATTCCTTGTTGACATAAGTTTGGTTTGGCGTTCCTTCCTGTTGCCCAAATTAACTTCCTCTAATTCATTTTGTTGAGGTTTTGGCCTATCCTCGAAGCATTCTGAGCCGGTTCTACCTTCATTGTCTGATACTTCTTCTTCTTCATTATTCTTTGAGTGGGGACACCTCCCGAGCCATTGGGTTCACACACTTCCAAGGGCTCTTCCCCTCAGCATCGTCATAATCGAAACACCACTTTTCCGTCAGGTTTAACAACCCTCTCCCATTTCGTCTTCTGGCCCTCCTCAGATTGTGCCAACCGCTTGACATTTATTATATTTCTGGCATCTTCAGGATTTGCTGGCCTTTTCTTTTCTTCTCTTCCTTCTTCTTCTTTGGCTTCTTATTTTTAGAACATTCTCCACGTTCGAGGTCTTCTTTTTTCTTTTCTGCGCAGTACGAACTTATCTTCCTCGCACTTCCTCCCAAATTGCTAGTCTTAGGGAATCGTGTCTTGCAACTGGTTCTCTCCTCTTCAAATGACATCATCAAAGAAAGTTGCTTCAGTGATGTGTGCCTCCTCCGTCCAAAGGGATTCCGAGTTGCTTTGGTACCTTCACTTCTCTCCCTTTCCAAATAGCTTTAAGGCATTGATGAAAGACCGAGGGTACCACCCCGTAGTCTTTTGCCAAACCCTTCCCAAGGAAGACATGATATGATGCATCCACCTCGGCAACATGGAACATTACAGGCCCTCGAATCTTCCCAACTTGCATGTCCACCTTAACGTGTCCTAGGGTTCTCGTGCTTTGATTGGCGAATCCGGTAATGTTCATTTGTTCCTTCACAATCTTCTTCTCCGGCAGGCCTAACCGTTTGAACACGGTGTAGGGCATAATATTTACAGACGCTCCATTGTCAATAAATGCCCTCCGCACCTCAATGCCGTTGATTACTGCTGTGACATACAACGGCCTGTTATGCGGGTATCTTATCTCTCTATCAGCTTTAGAGAAAGATATCTTATTTTCTTCTTCCTCCATCGTCTTCATAAATCCTTTGCTTATGGCCATGCAAGTCTCCTGCGTTTCGGCAACCTTGATAATTGCCCTGGTTGCCTCAATCCTTGCTTCCTTGGCCAATCCTATCTCGATCAAAAAAATTTACGAACTTGGCTCCGCTTCATCAATGCCACACCCACTGCAGTCCGGATCACACTCCTCCTTTTCTTCCATCATCATCTCCACTTCGGGCTGTGTTGTGAATAACGATGTTGCACGCTTCCTTCCCTTTGTGGTTTTGGCAATGACTTTGTCATGAACACTACTTTCTTTTCAAGTTCAATCTCCCCATTTGCCGACTTTTCGTGGAATATCCTCCGCAGCTATATAACAATCCATCGTTGAGTGTCCCGCGTATTGGTGGAATACACGTAAGTCCGGTCTTCTCTTTATTTCTTCCACATCGCAAATCTCTAGGCCTTGGGGTTTCACCACTCCATGTTCAACCCATTGTTCATACAAACCCCTCAATGCTTTCTCACTACATGTGATAGCCTCCGGACCGGCTTTCTTGCATATTTGTCTTCGAGCTTTCCTCTCGCTTGGTAAAATTTTTCTCGTGTTTCTCCTTTTGCCCTTTGTGGTTTTGGTGAGAGTCACCCAAAGCCACGATTCTTTATCCTCTTGCCCTTCCATGTAACCGCCGTCGCATGGTTAGTGGGCAATGTCACAATTCCTCCCAAGTCTTGTGCAAAAGATGAGAGGGTCAAGCGAAGGAATCACAAGCCTTGGTGATGAGGTGGGGCTTGAAAGAATCCAAGGCACCATTGTTGCAAATCTTGACTAAGTTCTTTTCTTCAATCGGTTCTGCACAGACTTCGTGCACGGGCCTGAAACTCACAACATAATCGACAACTCCTCATTCGGTTTACTTGAACCGCATAAGCTCCACAATGGTTACTGTTTACGCACATAGAAAAATTTCTTGAAAATTTGTAATTTTAAGTCATCCCAATCATGGATGACCCTTCTCCAAATTGTAGTACCAACTAAAGGCATTTCCACAAAGTCTTGTTGAATTCCGCGCATCAACAAGTTGTGGTTGTTTCACTTCGTCATATCCGAGCCACGGAGACATTGACTCTACAAACTGGCAATATGTTCCCTAGCATTTCCTTTTTCCCCGTTGTATTTTGGAAATTGCGGGGTGCTCGATATACCCTATTGGGTAAGGTTGCCTCCGAATGTGTGCGGGGGTAAGGAGGAGTAAAGTCCAACTCAGAGGGTCGAGATGTCTGTCTGCTGAAGTTGATTGATCACGCTAATCATATCATCCTTCGTCACATACTGGGCTTGTAGCGTGAACTCTCTCGGGGTGTTGTGATATCTTCTTTGCATCGGCGGTGTGTATGGTAGAGAAAATTGGTTGATGGACACTTGCATCGTGAAATACCGCACCGGTGGAAGTTCTTTGGCTCATTCATTGGACATTGCTTGGAATGGTTGGCATTTGCACCGTGAAAATGATGGAATAGTAATGTTGAGATGATGTTTGCACGAGGTTGGCTTGCTTCCATCCTAGGTTGTGTACGTCACCACTGCTCGGGCTTCCAAGTTGATTATTGGAACCAATTGATTTTCCGCAATGGAGGTACGATGTGGTTCTCTTTGTTGTTGCTACCATTATTGTTGTCTTCCACACCTTGCTTGTTCCCCATGCAAACTACCTGGGAACATGGCCTTGAAAGTGGGAATCTGCATCAACTGATGGCGGAAATTCCCCTCCCCTCTTGCTTCCTCTGCATTTCCAAGGATCATGGCCATCATCATTCCTTGCCCTTCTCGTGCTTCCTTCAATGCCTTGAGCATCTCCAGTTGCACATCATTCGTCGGGTCTCCACCTGCATCCTCGCCTTGCCTTCTTGCGTTGGTTTGTTGTTGATTGGCCATATGTGGTGATGTCGAACTTCCTTCCGCCAGCGTCTTGATAAGTGGTTGGTCAAAATCCGGTTTTCGCCTTGGAAAGCTTGAGTGGCTTGCCTTGGAACCGGATCCGGTGAGGTAATGCTTTGTTTGTTGGTGAAGCGACTCTTCCTGTAGTTCTCCCACTTCTTGAGTTGTGGGCATACCCTTCACGAATTCTACACCTCCCAAAGCAGAGTCGCCCGAATAAATGTGGGCAAGAAATCGTACCTTGCTAGGGGTTAAGGTTTCGTGTTGGGTGAGGAGGAGAAATCCACGAAAATGCGGAATTGATTGATTGATTGAGAGGGAGAAAGCGGCAGTGGGTGATTACTCCAACGACGCGTGGCAGAACCCCTAGAATCCGGGAACCGTGTTAGGGTAACAGGGATTCCAAGAGCCTTCTTGAGTCCTTCAAGTTGAGAGAATGTCCAAACCCCTTTGGTGCTTTTAGGTGGAATCTCCAAGCCTTTAAGTCACCAAAAGGGTCCCTTTGATCTTCCAAGAGTCCAAGTCTTGGGTCTCAGAGAAGTCCCTTCCAAATGGAATGGAAGGGGTATTTATAGGTTTTCGAAAAGTAGTCATGTGCAAAGCACATGCCTTCAGGGAAATTCCAGAAATACCCTTTAGTCCTTCGAGTAATGCCCATATTGCCTTGTCCTTCTAGCCACCAATCCAATCCCTCAATCAATTCCCAAAACGAGCCGCCTCCACGAGTCTTCTGCCTCGGGACACGTGGAGGCTTTTCGCAGGTCTCGCACATTTATTTTTGACTTTTCCGTCTTTATTTCTTTAGGTTATGCGAACCCTAATTTGCACCCTTAATGAAGCCGTGGAACCCTAATTGCACATTCAATTCAATTAGGTCATGTGAACCCTAATTTATACATGGACTCACAGATCCTCAGCATCATCCACAATTGCACCAACAACAACCGCAATACATTCATGCCGGTGCACAGTATATCCAACATCATCCCATTGACGAGCTAATTGAATTTCTCCAAACTGGGAATACATACATATAAATAATTTATAAAATCTTCGTTTTACCCCACCCAATCCACATCCACACTGCGATTTTTTTGTGAGAAATACGATTCTTTGCGATTTTTTATAAGATAGTTGGTAGCCAAACATTCATACTAAGGTAACCAATTCAAAGTTATAGGTTACTAATTTATTTTTAAAAAATCTATTATAGATTTTTTATTTAATAAAGACAAATTGGTAGCCAACACTTTATACAAATGTAACCAATTCAGCTTTTATTGGGTTACTAATTAATTAAAAAAATCTATCAGAGATTTTTTTTTATATATGCATTGGTAGCCAAACCTTAATACAAAGGAAACCAATTCAGCTTTTATTGGGTTACTAATTAATTATAAAAAATCTATTATAGATTTTTTTTTTTATAAATAGCTGATATTGATAGTCAAACCTTAATACAAATGTAACCAACAAAACTAAAATTATTACCTTTGTATGAAAGTTTTGGTTACCAAGTGCACCTTGAATTTATCTTGGTTACCCACAAAACTAAAATGGTTACCTTTGTATAAAATGTTTCGCTACCAACCGCACTAAAATTGTTTAACTACAAATCGGTGTCCCAATTAAAAATTGTTCCCAGATGCATCAAAAGGCAACCCTCTCCTCTACAACAATGTCATCGTAGTCTCATGCAATGCCAACACCTCCGAGGCTTCCCACAAAAAGATGTCACCTCCCCAAATCCATCACCTTGATGGCACCATAAACCCCAAACTCCGCTCCCGTCCCCATCCCACCAAACCACGACCAAATCTAAATTCTTTGCAGGCAGGCAACCTTCAGATAATGGCAAAGCCAGGCCGTAATGAATGAGGAGATCGGCGTCCGTATGTATACATCTTCAAGATCTACAGATCTACATATTTTTCAAGGTGTTGAAGCGGCATGCGGACAAATGAAGAAGAAGAAGAAGAAGAAGAAGAAGAAGACTTACAAGATCGGCATGACGATGAAGGAGACAACGAAAAAGAGACTTGCGAAGGAGGAGGACCGCATAAAGTGGAATAGTTTTCTTTTGAATCAAGGTGTTTTATTTTTTGTTGGTTTGGGTTACGTGACGTGTATTGCACTACTATTGATATTATTACATATTATTACACTATTACTGTAATTATTTAATTGGTGTACTATTCTTGTAATATCTTTTTATTTGTTATATATTTATGTAAAGGACCCTTTTTAATATGTTCTACTACTATATAATAGATTGGGCCTCGGCCCGTTATGACCAAGTAGACTCGTGGGCCACAACTACCCTTGTTTCTCTGAGAAGAAGGTTCCAAATTAAGTTAGAAGAGCGGCGCGTGCATCTCCAATACTACCGAAGAAGAGTGGTTTTGTGCATCCAGGTCTTATAATATTCATAACAAGTCACAGGACTAAGTAGAGAAACCGTAAATGCAGGATGACGCAGTGGGAGTGTCACACTTGTCGGAGACCAGATGCACGTAAACCCACTGCCTTAATTTCTCCGATGTAATTCGCGTGTTCCCCACACCCAATATACCAACCAGACTACCATAGCATTCATAAATATGCATTGTTTTCAACGCGCCGCCATAACGCGCTTCTTGGTGTTTTAAATGAGAAGGTGGACCATGACGTGCATGTCAGTTCAAATACACTACTACTACTACCTAGCTAGCTAGCACTTAGCAGGGGTACGGAAATGCGTGCTCGTATACGACGGAGAAAAGTTGTAGGAACAAGTGTTTGGAGCGTGTGTAGGCGCGTGCAGCAGCTTTCTTTTTGGATTATTGCATTTTTCCTTGCTGCCTGCTCCCCTCTCTGACTACATTACTGTAATGTACTGTGCCCACACACCACCACATCTCTCTCTTACCCCATTCATCTTTCCTGCAATTTACAGTCCCTCTGTTGCTTTTACCTACCGGTAAAAAAAAAGAAAGAAAGCCATGTCAGAGGCTGAAAATTGTTACCGGCTATCGCCGGTGGAGAGAAGGAGAGATTAGAGATGAATTTTGTTAATTAATACAATTAACAATACTGTAGATTATCCAAAAAATAATTTAAAAATTAAATTGAATTTGCACCACAATTTTAATCTTAGAATTTCACTAATTAAATAAGATCAAACCGGCTCGGTTACGTACCACATTCATGTAATTATAAACTTTGAGTAACCAATATTAATTGCGGATACATTTTTAAATTATATAGTATAAAATTATTTTAAAAAATCATTCTTTAGGATGGGGGATTAATAGTAATATCGACAAAAATAATTAAACTGAATAATTAATTCTTTTTTTGGTAATTGGATTAATAATTTTCATATTAAAATTTGGTTAAACAAAGACATGCCTAGTATCCGGTGACAAGTAGTATAAATGCAGGCTAGTAGTAGAAGTAATTATTAGCTCAGTGGATTAGGGAAAATAAGAGAGAAAAAAGGTTCCAAGTTCTGAAATGGAGTTTGAGGAGCAAGAAGAAGCAGCTGATCAAATTGAGCTACCGCATTCACATCCACAGCCACCGACTTACGACTCACTACTCAACAACAACTCCGGCCGCCCCAAAATGGCAACAAGCCCAGTAATGCTGGACTCCCCACCATCCAGAAAGCCTTGCAGGTACAGAGAGTGCTTGAAGAACCACGCCATCGGACTCGGCGGCCACGCTGTCGACGGCTGCTGCGAGTTCATGCCTGCCGGAGCTGAAGGCACCCTCGACGCCCTCAAATGCGCCGCCTGCAACTGCCACCGCAACTTCCACCGCAAGGAACCCTCTGCCGCCACCGGCGGCGAGGTCATCAATTTCCCATCTCCACACCACCACCACCACCATCTTCACCACCCCCATCAGCAGCACTTCTTACCTTACTACCGGACTCCATCCGGGTACCTCCACATGGCTCCGCCGCCGCCTCATCAGCAGAGGCCGCTGGCTCTGCCGTCAACCTCCGGGGGCGGTGGGTCGCAGGATCAGGAGGAGGATATGTTGAACCCAACAAATAATAACAACAATATGAGTAGTAGTTTGTTGAGGAAGAGGCATAGGACAAAGTTTACGGCGGAGCAGAAGGATAAGATGATGGCTCTGGCGGAGAGGTTGGGGTGGCGGATTCAGAAGCAAGACGATGAGGCGGTGCAGCAATTTTGTGAGGAGACCGGAGTAAGGCGGCACGTGCTTAAGGTTTGGATGCATAACAACAAGCACACTCTTGGTAAGAAACCCTAGAAAATAAATTTGCTCCATTAATTAAGAACACCAAATCCCAGCAAAAATGGAGGAGATATCATTTATCCATATGTGGAAATCTATATATTATATTTGTGTGGCTGAGGAATATGCTGCTATTGGGGAGTTTTAGAGTTTCTGCTAATGTTAGGGCTTTCTCTTTTTCCTGTCATTTTTTATCTTAACTTTATTTTAGTAATTATAGTTTGTTCCTTTTGGTTTTCAATTCTAAGGTGCTGCTAGCTGGTAATCGAACACTCTACTAATGTTTAACTTGTTTTTCATTGGGTACATTTCATTAATTAATTAACATGGTTTTAGTGAATACTGGTTTGATCGATCACTATAATTTAGGGCACAACGAAGCTTAAGATTTTGAGTTTTAGGTTTATTTTCATTGAGAACTCATATTGGTGGTTTGTCTTTTGTTTTGTAGTTTATATTTTTGATGTTAGTAAAATTTATTAAGGAGAGAGAATCCAAAGAATGATTTGTTATTATTTAGGGGTTGCAAATGTGCGGTGTTGATGAAGCTGCCTGCATTTTTCAGTTGTGGTTGTTGATCATCTCCCCTTTCTCTCTCCCTATCTGTACGTCGCATGTGCTGTCTCTGCCATTTGCTTCATCACCTTTTCGTTTTAAAACCAGAAAGCCTCCCGAGAGAGAGAGATCATCCAGCCAAGAGATCTGTGTGTTGAAGAAAATAAAGCAGGAAAGAAAAGAAGAAAGTAAACTCATTTAATTTCACCCTCTCCATATATAATGCTTCTTGATCACTATACGAATGAGCCCCTTTTCTCTGTGTGTATCATGTTTGAGGGTCTTTACTCTTTATACTAGGTATCAAATTACAGCCTTTGCATGCCTGCATTTCTTCCCCTCTTCCACTTTTCTACGTCTCCTTTAAGAAGATGCCTCCATTTCCAAATGTTAGCACCAAATAACATTGAGCTAGCAGCTACCTAAATTTAATTTTTAATTTTTAATTTTCAACTCTATCTTATCAGTTAGCTCTTTCTTTTTCTCTTCTATTTTTGAGGTCAATACTTTAATTTTGGTCTTTCTCCTCTTTCTTAGGTGCACTACCTAACTATCCAGTTTTGAGTTTTGGTGCATCTTTTTATTAGTATATATTCCTTCAGTTCCAAAAATTAAAGATATTTTTCTAATGAATATTGGTATATTTATAATGGATTCGGTTAATTTCATGTTAAGTTGATTAATTGACCAATACAATGCTAACACGCAGAGAGAGATCACCTCCCGTCTGCGTGTCGACATTGTATTGGTCAATTGATCAAAATTAACTTCATGTTAACCACTCCCGTTTATAATAAATATATAGTACTCCCTCCGTCCCAGGATAAAAGTCTTTATTACTATTTTGGGTTGTCACATGTTAAATGTTCACTTTCTTTTAATAACCAAACTTTTACACATTTTTTCCTATTATGTCCGTAGCATTAAATATCTCATATTTTTCTTATTCTAATTCTCTCTTCATATTTAATGACATTATTATGGACAATTTTGTCATTTTATTCCTCTTCTTAATATGCGTGAAAAGTCCACCAGGACTTTTATCCTGGGATGGAGGGAGTAGTATATATGTAACTAGATGGGTCCCGTGCCTCCGCCACTGTATGGACGGTGTGATTTATCTCAAATTTTGAACAGTCCAGATGATTTATTGAGTGAGCAGTAAATTTAAAATCATTTGTATTTTATTAAATAGATGATAGTCTGGAGGGGTTGTTTGTATGTGTATGATGGGAGTAATTAATTTATATAAAATAAATTTTAGTCAATTGATTAGTATAATATAGACACGTAGACTGAAGGTGATCTCTGCGGGTGGGAAGGCAGAACCCAGATGTTTGATTATAGATGGGATGTGTACCTTAACCTTGGGAAGGAAACAAATGATGAACTGTATACTATATATGCATGTTCTTATATGTACCAGTATATACATTATTTAAGTACACCGTATAACAGCTATATATATATATATAATTTAATTAAATTGTCTTGCACTTTTATTCTACTAGTATTTATTTCTTATAATATGAGTAGTAGTTTTCTTTGTCTTGGGAAGGAGAATTTGTATGGGCAACAACAGTAGTGATACAGTAGTATGCCCTCTCTCATGGAAACTCCATGTTCCAGAAAGTCGATAGATCCAAAGCTTGGTCCCTAAATTCTGTTTATATATATCTTCTTCCCTTTTTGATCTTCTAACGGGAACATGTGGGCACTCAAGCAACAACAACATATATATATATATATATATATATATATATCTGTTGCATGTGTACGTATATGTATTTGTAGAGGGCCACAAGGCCATTGTTTTTGTTTCTGCAATTAATTTCATATATATATATATATATATATATATATAAGTGCTATGTGATGATACTGAGTTACCATTAAAGTGCCCATTGATTCCTTCACTGATTTTTGCTTCTCGTATGTATGTATTTATATGTGTGTGCAAGACTTGTTAGTTTTAATTAGGGTAAGATTGAAGAGATTGATGTGACTATACATATATATATACATATATATATATATTGTACCCTTATACTGCATATTCTATTAATGTGGCATCATGCCCTAATTTTTAGTAGAGAGTTTTAACTTTTGCTTACAAATGGCAATTTGTGAATTCAGGCCTACCTGTAAATGGGCATGTCTGTCATGTTTGCAGGGTAATACCGAACGCTCCATCCCTCATTTTTTGTATATTTTTTATCATTATATATCTCTTGTCATTCTAATATCATATTTCAATATATTTTAAATATGGATCATATAAAATGAAGACTGTCTAATTCATTTAAAATGAAGAGATCCTAATTCCATAGGATCAATATCACAATTAAGTTTTTATCATTTTCCTAAAATGACGAGCACCGGTGCTTAATATAAAAAATTACTAATTATTACTCATTTATGTTCCATAAAGTTGCATTTCTAAAATTATGAATATTAAAAATATATTTTTATAACATATTTATTCTAGAAATTAATGATTACTTGCTAGTTTAGTAGTGCCACATAATAATATAATTACGGATGTATGAAAATTTTCTTTTAACTAGTAATAATTATTGCTACTAGTAATTCCAAATAAAACCTCTAAATCCAATTGGTGTTAATTTAATAATTTCTATCTAAAAACAAAAAAAAGGAAAAGTTTCAACTCTGTTATACTCCGAACAACCTCATGTTGATATGTACAAAAGGGCTTGGAACAACCTGACCTCATCAACCTCGTCATCCTCGATCATAAACAGTACTGTATTAGAGATTGATGAATATATATATATATATATATATATATATATATATATATATATATGCGTCAATTCAGTTACAAAGCTTCCTCTGTCGGTTGTAATGACATCAGTTTTTTGCGATTTCTTGTTGTGATCAGGACTCTGGTCCGCCATCGTTGACAGTGCTGCAGCATTTTTCAGCCAAACTTCATCTAGTAATAGTAGCTGGTGACACATATATATATTGTATATATATATAAAGAGAGAGAGAGTCCGGTTCCGGTCCGGATTTTCTTAAAATACAGATTTTTTTTTAAAACAATTAAAAAAAATTTAATATTTTATGAAATTAATTTTTTTTTATAATACAGTATTTTGGGTGTGATTTGTCCGTGCATGAAGGCATGTAGACATTAGACTAAATTACAAATCTTAACCTGTCATATTTTTGCTAAACTGTTCCCTAAACATTTTTTAGTATAATTGTTCCTCATAAATACGTTAGTCATGTAAAATGGGTTGTTTTTGTAGTACAAAAAATAAAAATATATTTTAAAATATAAATATATTAAAATAATTCAATTCTATATAACATACTAATTACAAACAAACCACCCTATATATATATATATATTGCATATGTATGTATACTTGTTCATATGTTGTATTGGACTTAATATTATATATACTACCTATAGCTGGGGAGTTCTCGCCGGTGTTTAATGTTTTGCGCATTAAGTCGTCCATGTATTTCACGGAGAGATACTGACAACTAATATGCAAAACATGTGCCCTATATATATATATATATATATATATATATATATATATATATATATATATATATACATGTACGTAGTAGCTTCACGCATCTGATCAAGTTAATATTAATTCAAGGCCACTGGTACAAGTTATCAGTTCGAATATATATATAACAGAACATGGAATTTTGGACACGCATATTTTCTTCCAATAAATTACTACTATCATATACAATCGTTCATTATACACTATATATTTTAATACCACATACGTAGTAAAGTTTCGTGAATCATTAAAATATGTATGTAAGAATTATATATGATATTAAACTTATTCAAAAATAAAACTTAATTTTTGTTCAGAATGCATTCAATGCAGCGGTGACAACACACTCACATAATCACATAAATGTACTGTTTCAAATTTCGTTATGTTTTATTTAAGATTTCTATTTAAATTAAAATATTATGTTCATTTATTCAAAACTTGAATCAAATATTTATTTTTGAATTGTAAAATGAGATTATATGATTTTAAACTGTGAAAAAGTATCGTTTAGAATATTAATAATATTGAGAAAATATTTTGAAATCCTCAATCTGACTATGTATAGAACCTGTTATTGATTACATTTAATTCCGGAACTAATTTAGGACCTACTAAGGCCTTTTAGATATCATTTAGGGAGCGTGCATATTAAATACCTTAGTAGGGTGTGTGATCTTTGACGTTATCGAACTTTTAGGGGCGTGTTATAGGGGTTATTATAACTTTAGTCGCTAAAGGCGGTGGATTAAAAGATATATTGTATATATTGAAATCATTTTTGAATTGTTTTAGTTTTGAAAGCCTATATATTATTGTTATTGAGAAAAAGATATTTCAAAAACAAAGTATTTTTGCATATAAGTAATTAGGATTGATCCACCTAAGTAGTTAGGATTGTCGGGTTGTTGGGCTTCACCGCTCACCCTTTACAAATTTTTACAAGTCCCATAGTTGGAAGTCGAGCACTTATTTGATACGCTTTTGTATACCCGGAGTTTAGATTAGGATGTTATTTCTTTTAATGTGAAATTTTGATAAAGCTCTTAGTTTCGGAGAGCTGCGTCTACATTTTATGATTTTGATACTTTCATTTTGAATTAGATTTGAAAGATATTTATTGTTGAGTTGTTTTGTTTGGATTAAGGCTTATTGATATTGTTCCTCATAGCCCTAAATGATTGCATAGGGATGTAAATGGTAATTGAAAAATTCGTATTCGTCCGCATTCATATTCGAAAAAAAACGGATATTATTCGTATTCGAAAAAAATGGATATATCCGTATTCGAAAAAATGAATATATTCGTATTCTATTTTAAAGGTATCTACGCAAATAAATGTATATATAAGTGTATTCTTATTCGTTTAACATCCGACCGTAAATATATCCGACAGATAACGGATATCCGGATTCGAATCCGTATCATGAATTTGTATCTAAATAACATATATATATATATATATATATATATATATTAATTATTATATAATAAACAAAATAATTTTTAAAAGTGGCATTCCTTATATAATAATTAGTTTTTATTATCATACTAAAATTATTTTAAAATATATCATTTCACTTTTAAAAAGTAGAAAATAACACTTTAATTCTAATATTAATAAACGAAAAAATTTGATTTAAGTATAGTTAATATATTTTTACTATCATACGCTTAAAATATCTAAAATGTATCGATTATATACTAGTTAAAATATCTAAAATGTATCATTTGCCAGTTAAAATAATTTTATTGTTAAAATATGTTAATTTAGAATTAATCTAGAAGGAGGTTGATTAATTAATTAATTAATTCACGCTTATGAATTTTTGGGTGGAGGGAGTATTTTTCACTTTCATGCATTTACCCAATTATTTAAACATTAGAAGTTCAAATATTTAAAGTAAGTCCAAAGTGAAATTTGGATCAAATTGGATTAACTAGTTGTCAATTGTCACATATACATTATAACTTGCACTCTCCATAAATATAATAAAATAAATTTTTTATAACTATATAAATTGTAATCTATGTATTGATCAGATAAATTATAAATAAAAGTTCTCATACACATATTATTAAAGTTTTAATCAAGTATTTGAGAAAAATAATTAAATATTCAATGTAAACTTTTGAATCTAATTATAAATTATAAATATTAATTCATACATACTACAAAGATATTACTCACACACATAAAAAATGGACATCTAAACATTAATAAGTAAAACATTCATTTTAAAATTTAGAATTTCAAAAATAATGAAAATTTATTTAAATTGTAATTTAGAACATTGATTATTGTATTTAAATATTTATTATAAATAAATTAACATTCATTCATTAATAAAATATATTTTAAAACTCATTATTTTTATTCTAGTTATAGTTACGGTTGTAAATGGTAATCGAAAATTCTTATTCATCCACATCCGTGTTCGAAAAAAAAAGCGGATATTATTCAGATTTGAAAAAATGGATATTATCCGTATTCAGTTTAAAGGTATACGTAAATAAACGGATATGAATATTGTTGTATCCGAATCTGTATATATTCGTTTACATCCCTACTTGCGACATGTAGCACTTCGGACCTATAGCGAGTTTGGGATGTTACACTTCATATATATATAGGGCAATAATACATATCATCTATTTGCTATGAATTAAAAAATGGCAAATAGCATTTAAACCATCCATATCAATTATGAACGGCTGGGATTTGAAAAGAGGTCTCCCCATCCGCTAGTTATACTAGCGGACTGAATTAAAAACTGTTTTGGACAGAAATGCCCTCAGTCAACGCACTGTTAAACAAATTGCCCCAACTTTTCACGTGCAACTACACAATCTCAAGTGATTCCTCTTGCACAATCTCAGGCGATTCCTCTAGCAGCATCAATTCATCTAGCAAAACCCTTCAATTGGAAAGAAAACTGCAAAATTCGTAACTGTGAATTAAGAACTGATCAAGAATAGACCAAGGGAGGACCATGCTAAATTAACTGGAATCGCATTCGGTCCCTCATACCAGGTAGTCATGTATTGTACTTATGAGGAGGACAAGATACATATAGCAGTTTCAAGATCAACTTCTAGGTTGTGTAATATTTATTGAATTCTGCTTTTCTTGCTTGCCTCATTGAGATCCTGACTACTTCATTCCCAGTTTTGCAAAGAAAAACAGCTTCCATCCATGAGTTTATGGCGGTTGATGATTCATTGATGGACAAGATCATCTCAGCGGACATTGAATCTGGTATGGATGCCATTTTTCAACAAAACTTTATGAATGGATTTGAGTTGCCATGGGAAACTGTTTGTTGAGTTGTTGTTGTTGCACGGTAGGAAGCTGTTGCTATTAATCTGTCCGCTAGTTATACTAGCGGACGTGATGCTTTTTGTTTACTTGGCTTAGTGGGGATATTAATGTCCAAAAATAATAATTTTATCCAGTCCGCTAGAAAACTAGCGGATTCTGAGATCTTAAAAATCCATAAAAATAGATGTTATGCATCATTTTCATATATATATATATATATTATTTTCTCCTCTTTTACTTGTGTACGTCATATATTTGATGGCTTGATATATGCACCTTTATATTCAATGTTTCTTGCCTGTTCTTCAAATGAGAGTGTAATCACTAATCACAATTAAAAAAAATCATAAATTTAAGAGAAAATAATAACTTATCTTTTAACCCTACCTTAATTTTAATGTTCATAATATAGATCTCACGTTAAATTAAAATATGTTTAACCACTTTTGTTTTATTAGTTTAGTTTGAAAAATAAAACTCTAATGTTGGGACGAGCACGCAATAAAAATGTGACTCATTTTGAGGCGGAGGACAAAAATAAGTGTAACGAGTGTATAATTTAACCAATATACGTAATGGCTAACAATTGAAAACCCAGTACGAAAGACACGATCGATCGGAAAAACCAACTAAGTCGAATAGTTCAAACTCAGGGCATTTAACAAACTCAATTTGGAAATAAACTCAAGAAACTAATTTTGGAAGAAACCAGACAAAAAATCGAGCAAGTTTGGAGAAGAGGAAGACAAAAAAATCGCGAACTTTAGAAATTTTTGTACAAAAGTGAGAGACTTTCGTCGAGGTCAATGCTAATAAAATTAAAACTTCATTCTCGACGGGCACGCCGTCGCTAATAACCCGTCGAGACTTTCATTAACGACGGTAGTGCCGTCGCCACTAATACTTTCTCCTGTCGCCTTTTATTTCCCTCCCTCGCACCAAAAAAACTCATTACCAACTAAGAGAATTGTCTTTCTTGACGGACTCAAAATCGAACACCCATAATAATTTTGGAGGGAACCAATACATTGACAACAGGCATCATTATCGACGGTGTGGTCATCGCCAAAGAGGTTAATCTCGATGGCATATACGCCGTCGGTAATACTCCTGTCGGCAATGATCCTTTTTTTTGTAGTGATAGAAAGGTACAAAATAACTTGAACAAGGAATTGACACGCATAGTCCCTGTCTTTAAGATGTTTATTGACCCTTACCACAAAGGTTTGTTAAAGGCTATTAGCAATTACACCTGACAAAAAATAGGTTTGGGTTGATTTTGGGTTACACAAAATAGTTATGGGTTGGTTAAGAAACCAAAACCATACCTATATTTAATAGGATTAATTATATATTTTAGTATATTTTTAGAAATAATTACAATAATGGTGCATAGATAAAATAATTACAAAAGTAATAGATTTTTTCATATTTATTTATAAAATTAATACATTTGAGTATCCTTTAATCGTGGCCCACGATTATCTCATTTATCTCCTCCCGTTAATTATTATTTTCTTGTTAAGGCATGCGAAGAATTCGGATTCTTCAAAATCATCAACCATGGAATCCCAACTGAATTCATCAACAAACTTGAATCAGAAGCCATCAAATTCTTCTCTTCTCCCAAGTCTGAAAAAGACAGCCCCCGACCCTTTTTGCTATGGAAATAAGAGTATTGGTCGTAACGGCGATATCGGTTGGGTTGAATATCTTCTTCTAACCAAAAATCCAGAATTCAATTATCACAAAGTTGCATAAACTTTTGGTGACAACCCAGAAAACCTCAGAATTTTTTTTTAATTTTTATTTTTTAAAAAATAACAAAACAGAGCAACATGCATAATTTTCTTAATGGGGATTGCTTGTTTTGTTTTGTTATTTTATTGCAGTTGTGCTGTGAATAATTATGTAACAGCTGTAAAAAAGATGGCTTGTGAGATTCTTGAACTTTTGGCTGATGGGCTTATGATTCAGAAAAGGGATGTTTTTAGTGAGCTTTTGATGGATGAACATAGTGACTCTGTTGTTAGGTTGAATCATTATCCTCCATGTCTAGAGATTCATGACAGGAATTTGATAGGATTTGGAGAACATACTGACCTTATTGGATTTTGATAGGAATTTTATATGGAGCGCGCAGGTTATTATCCTTGTTAACGCCAAGATCCTTCTCCACGTCCCAATCACTAAGACGCGTCCGATATCCTGCATGCGGTTCAACAAGTCAACACTAAAAACTTGACTACCGACCATCGGGATAGCTCGGCGTGAGAGTCGATGTCAGCGATCACAAAGTTAACAATGGAGGGAAAAATAATATCTAATGCCTCGAGAGAGAATAGTAATATGATTGTGTATAATGTTTTGTTACTTACCTCCTTTTGTGATCCTAGCCCCACACGTATCTAATCCTTGCCATCGTACACCCATCATCTCCTCGACACCTTTTCCCCACTCCGGTCATTTCAAATAGAAAGTATGTAGCCTACTTTTCTCCGCTACCTTTACTTTTGCCACTGCACGGTCATCCGAGTCCCATCCTCATTAATGCCATACGAAAAGGTGGCGTATATAGTAGTCAACTATTATTTGGCATAATGATTACCGGTCAAAGTTGGGTTAAGTGGCAATTTGTATAATGGACCAATTCAATGACCAAGCCCAAATAACGAAAATGACCCAAACGACCGGATCCAATCGAAAGGACCCAACGAAATAAACAAGTAATTGGGGTCCAAATCATTCGGACCAATCAGGACAAGAGTAACATAATCCAAGGGAGGAGCCCATTGAGTCCGCCCGATAAGGAAAAGGATTATGGCCCAACATTGCCCCCTAGTCTTTTATTAAACAGGGTGTTTAATGAAAGACTATAAACAGTATAGGCCCATGATATAACGAATTATGATAAGTCACAAGAGGTCCAAAGTGAAACTCACCAAAACCCAACAAAATGGGTCCAAATTGATATCAGAAACAGAAATGGAAGGCCCAATAGACATAATTCCACTCCGGTGAAGATATTTAGACCCAAAATCGGACGAAACCTCTTCCAATTCACCATCATTGCTGTGAATTAATTGTACCACCCTCGATTACCGTGTAACCATCAGTATAAAAGATAAAATTTACCAATTCTGACGGTTTTACCTACCAATTTAAAATTTGAACCTTTGAGCTTTCTTCTCCTCCCCATAACTTCCTCCTCTGTTTTACGAAATCTCAACAATGGTGATTGTGAACTCTAGCCAAAATTCTCCCCTTCGCGTGACTCCCGTTAGCACCGTCTCCCCCAATCCAAACCTTAACCAAGAGGGTTCGAGTTCAAACCCCCAATCTTCAGCAGCCATGGGGGGAAATCCACCTCTGATCCCTTCTGCACCACCTTCTGACTTCTTCAAGGACGGGGAACAGTTTCCCCATGACAACATCCCCTCCACCGTCACGGAATCTGAGATACGTATCCTCCGGACTCGCCATCGATTCCCACATGTATGCTACATCTGAGCTCCCGCCTCTGAAAGAGCGCGTGTACCAGTGAATGACCGACGGTTGGGTCGCCATGCCAGTCACTTTCTTGGAAAAAGGGATTCGCCTACCCCTCCATGCTTTCGTCGTTACCCTCCTAGGGTTCATAGGAGTGGGTTTTGCTCAGTTGGTGCCCAATTCCTATATCCACATCCTGGCATTCATTGCCTTATGTCATGAATTAGGGATTCCTCCCTCCGTCGACATCTTCTTCACCCTCTTCTCTGACGGTAGGTCTCGAGAACGAGGCTTCAAAATGTTGAGTAAGCAGTCTCCTCGACCCAACACCAGATTTGAGAGGAGACCCCTGATGGATACCCCTTCCAGCAACAAGGGTTGGCACGAGAAATGGTTTTTTGTTACGGGACCCGAAATCTCTTCTCTTCCAGATTGGACTACCTCTGATCGGGTCTCTGCTGACTTTGGAGATATCTCCGAAGAGCGTGTGAAGGAGATGGCAGATTTTTTGAAGAAGATTCCTCCAAAAGAATGGAGTTTTACACTTCTGACCAAGCAAGCCTGGCTATATGACCACAAATGTAAGTTTCGAACAACTTTGTAACATAATTTTTGAGATATCTAAGTGATACGGGTTCTGATACATGATTTTTTGCAGTGTCTCTGATCAAACCAACTTCTTCGGAAGTGAAAGAACTGGAAGATTTTTTGGCAGGGAAGAATACGGATGCGAGCGAAGAGCATCCGACTGAAGAATCTTCCCGAGCTGATCCCCCTGTCACCGATCCACCAACTACTTCTCTTCAAAATGATGAACCCCAGACCGATGAGCCCAACATACACAAAGAATCCCTCAGACCCCGCCGAAGGAAAAGATCCGCCAAGAAATCCAAATCCACCCAACCGGAAATAAACCCTGAAAGTGATCCGGAAGCAACTCCCGAAGCAACCCCACAAGCAGCCCCCGCACCCAACCCTAGTCCTGCACCTTCTGAATCTATCCCGGTGAAGAGAAGTCTGCTCGACATACCTTTGCACGATCGGGCAAAGGTTCTTCGTGTGAAGAAGATAAGGACGAAGATAACCCCACTGACTGCCGAAGAGCTCCGAGTTCCCTCGTCTTCGGCTGACATCCCTCCAATAGTCCCCACTGAAATTCAAGCGCCTGATGATGAACCGATCAGATCTGTCCCTATCTTATCCCGAAAAAGGAAACATCCAGCAGATAGCCATCCCAGTTCATCCTCTGCACCTTCGCCGACCCCGAACCCACTCCTGTTCGGTCTCCTTCTCCTGAAACTATACATGTGGACCCCTCCTCGGTTCGCAATCAACCCATGCCTTCTCCTCCAAGACAATCGACTTCCGAATTCCAGCATGATGCTATGGCCTCTCCAACCATGTGGCCTCGATTTAATGCCAATTTTCCCTTTCAACTGTTCGACGCCTTCGTTCGTGAAACCGATGATCATCGATTCGGGAACAGTTCGAACGGGGATTTACTTAGCGAAGGCATGAGCTATCTGGCGAAGGTAAACGGTTCTCTTCCTTATTTTCGTATTTATCTTCATACTTATACATCTGAAAACTGATCAAATAATACTGAACATGCGTAGGCGAATGCTGTGTTCGGGCGTCTGCGTCCGAAGTCCATTGAGGCTGAATCTGAAGAAGAGGCACTAAGGAAGGAGAATGTCATCCTGAAGTCTGCTTTGGCTAGGGAAAGGACTCAACGTGAAGGCGTTCTTCATACAAATGAAGGGCTTCAGAAAGAGTTAGCCCAAGCCAAGGGAGATGTGAAGGCATCCAATGAAGAACTAAAGTCAACTAAAGCACAGTATGAGGAGATCGTCAAAATGAATGTTGACTTGGTTCAGAGGAGCGAGATAAGGATGGAGAAGATCAAGGAATTAAAGGTTGATGCTAAACTCTTGACCAAGACCATCCAAAAACTAGAGCTGGCAGAAACTGGTCATCTGAATAAGCACCAAAAGCTTGAAGAAGAAATCCGAGAACTCAAGGCTCTTCGGGACCTTGGGCCTCCTCTAACCGATGACCTTCGCAAACAAATATGTGAAGAGTATCGAAACTCGGATGAGATCAATGGGGAGATAATGAAGATATACTCTGAAAGCTACGAGCTCTGCCGGAGTCGTGGCAAGGAGAAGCTGATTGCAGCCAACGCGGACCCATCCTTGCTCGACTCTTCAGATGACGAAGATGGCGCCTGAAGCTAATGCTCTTGTTTTTCCTTGGTTTTATTAAAGAATATTTGTGAAGATTTCTGTTATTTTACTTTCTTTAATTTATAGGACTTGTAAAAATTATCTAATATTATAATCAGATTAAATATCAATGAAAAAGTGGTTTCATCCCTTATGACTTCGGTGCATTTACTTTCTACCAATACTCCAATATTAATTTAACTGGAAAGATGCACAAATTCTTTCATGGACTGAACTCGAACTGTTAATTAACAACTAAACATGTCATATAACAGATAAGATGAAGTTAAAGAACGAGGCATTCCGAACTCGACACTTAGAAAAAATTTAGGTAATAAAGTAGAGGGATACTTATTAGTTACCTAAGTGTGAGATAGATCTGCTTCATTAGGAATTTGTTTACCCCGAAAGGCCTAACAAAACCAAAAGATGACATTTGCCTACCACAAAGGGCCTGACAAAGTCTAAAGGACAACGCTTGCCTACCACGAAGGGCCTGACAAGGTCTGAAGGATAACACTTGCCTACCCCGAAGGGGCTTGACAAGGTCTAAGTGTCGACAATTGCCTACCACGCAGGGCCTGACAACGTCTTAAGGATGACACTTGCTTACCACGAAGGGGCCTGACAAGGTCTAAGTGTCGACAATTGCCTACCACGCAGGGCCTGACAACGTCTTAAGGATGACACTTGCCTACCACGAAGGGGCCTGACAAGGTCTAAGTGTCGACAATTGCCTATCACGCAGGGCCTGACAACGTTTTAAGGATGACACTTGCTTACCACGAAGGGGCCTGACAAGGTCTAAGCTCCACCTGCCATTAAGGCTACCATCGAATGGTCAGCGAGTCCCCCCGAACCTCCTTACACCATTGAACTGATCAGCAACGAAGACAAGATTTGTTTGAGAAAAAGGAACTTTATTGATGATAACATAAATATTTACGACTTAGATGTCTCGACATCGCTTTTTCTTGAAAGTACTTCCTAAGCCCTTGAATCATGCGCAAGTATTTTTAATTGCTGACCTGTCTAATGCCTTCAACCGATAAGTCCCCGGCTTCGGCACTTCAATGATTTCATACGGTCCTTCCCAGTTTGGCATCAGCTTTCCCAGATTCTGAGGTGTAGATGCTTCGGCTTCTCTGAGGACAAAATCTCCTACTTCGAATCTGCGAAACTTTACCCCCCTGTTATAATGCTTGGCCACTCTTCGATGATAGGCTTCCAATTTGATTAAGGCTGTTTCTCTGACTTCCTCAAGCAAATCAAGATTGGCCTTCACCCTTCCCTCATTGTAGATCTCTTTGAATTGACTAACTTAGAAGACTTGGAGATCCAATTTCAACCGGGATTAAGGCATCGCATTACCATAGGCCAATCTGAAAGGTGAATCCCGTTGTAGTCCCTCGGAGTAGTTCGGTAAGCCCATAACACGCTAAGTAGCTCTTCCGGCCATCTCGCCTACTTCATCCAATCAATCTGATCCCATTCAATTCAGCCGCTCTATTGGTCACTTCAACTTATCCGTTTGATGAGAGGATGGGCTCTCAAGTCTTTCTATCTTTGGATCCCTAGTTCTTTCAAAATGTTTCAAATTTCGATCCCACAAACCGACGTCCATTGTCCGATATTACCACCTTAGAATTCAAAGCGAAATACTCTTCGATTCTTTCAAAAATTTCAAGCATTCTGTTCGTTATTAACCTAAATGGCTTTGCTTCTACCCATTTGGTCATATAGTCGATGGCAACTATAACAAAACCGACTTGACCTTTTTGCTTTCGGTAGCGGACCCGAAGATATCAACCCCCGACATAAATAAGGGTATAGGAGATAAGATCGAGTATAGCTCTTACGGTGGTGATGTGGATCGAATTTGAGTAGACACTTCTCGCACTTCTTGACGTATTCGATCGCTTTCTTGAAGATGGTAGGCCACCGCATACCCTTGACGAAGTACTTTATAAAGCAATGACTTAGCCATTATACGGTCGCCATGATATGCCTTCATGTACTTCTCGGAGAAGCATATTCAAATTCGGATGGAGTCAAACATTTCAATAATGGAGATGAAAAGCCCTTCTAATGCATCCCATCAATCGTAACAAAATTAAGCGCTTTATACTTGATTTTCTTGGCTAGCATCCGATCCGAAGGTAAGACGCCATCTGCCAGATACTCTATATATAGAGTCAACCAGCAGTTGGTTCGGTTAATGCACATCACCAATTCATGATGAACACTAGGATGTTGCAAAATTTCTAAGTAAACCGACCCATCAAAGACGTTAACATCCGTAGTGGCTAATTTGGAGAGTGCATCAGCAATGGAATTGTTATTACGCTCGACACCCTGAAACTCGTGGGATTGGAAATACTGGAGTCGTTCTTTCAATTCTGCCAAATACTTGATCATTCTTGGGCCTCGAGCTTCGTACTCTCTAGAGAGTTGCTTAACGACTAATCGAGAATCATCAAGATGACTATTCTCCGCACTTCAAGACTCTTTGCTAGTCGAAAACCCTCAAGTACCGCCATATACTCGACCGTTGTTAAATCTTTTGAATCAAATCGATAATCTGCTTGCACCTTGAATCCCTCCGACTCATCGAATAATCCTCGCTCCATCGACATCCGTGGTAGAAGACCCATCTACATACAACATCCACGAACTCCGCTCAACAAGAATCAGAATCGCTTTCCCGATCCTTCACCGCCACAACTTCATCACCTTGAAAATGAGCATTCAACTACAAAATCAGCCAAGGCTTGCCCTTTGATGGCGGTTCGGGGATGATATTCAATGAAAAATTGGGACAACTCCATCGTCCATGTAGCTAATCTCCCCGATACCTCAGGTTTGCCCATAATCTTCTTCAAAGGCTGATCTGTGTATACTATTACCAATCTACCCTGGAAGTACTGCCTAAGCTTTCGACTAGCAGTTATTAAAGCAAAAGCAAACTTTTTGATGTTTGGGTACCTTGTTTCAGCATCCCGAAGGACATGGCTTACATAATAAACCGGGTGCTGCTTACCCCCAACTTCACGCACCAAAGTTGCTCCTACCGCCAACGAACTAGCTGCTAAGTATAAATATAGGGGCTCAGCAGGAGCGAGCTTCACCAACAAAGGCGCCGAAAATAAGTAGGACTTGATGCTCTGAAAGGCGTCCTCACACTCCGAAGTCCATTGGAACGTCTTTGCATTCTTCGGCCCTTTCAACGTATTAAAGAATGACAAACATCTTTCCGCTGACTTGGACATGAACCTCCTTAAAGCTGCAATCCTTCCAGTCAGACGTTGAACATCTTTAAATGACTGAGGAGTCTTCATGTTCAGGATCGCTTGAATCTTCTCTGGATTGGCTTCAATTCCTCTCTCGATCGACAAGATAACCCGAAATTTGCCACCCCTAGGCCATCAAGGTGCACTTAGTGGGGTTCAATCTCAAGTTGTGATGACGAATTATTCAAAAGCATTCTTCTAAATCATCTAGATGTTTATGCACCAACATGCTTTTGACAATCATGTCGTCCACGTACACCTCCACATTCCTGCCCAGCTGATATCTGAAGACATGGTTCATCATCCTCTGGTATGTGGCTCCGGCATTGATGAGGCCGAAAGTCATTTTCTTATAGGCATATACCGAACGATGCGTAATGAACGCCGTCTTCGGTATATCCTCTTTACACATGGAAATCTGATGATATCCAGAGAATGCGTCCATGGAACTTATAACAAAGCATACCCCGAAGTGGCATCGATGAGTTGGTCGATGTGGGGCAGCGGGTAGAAATCCTTTGGACAAGCTTTATTTAGATCGGTATAGTCGATGCAGACTCCCCATTTACCATTCTCGCTTCGACCAAAGACCACATTTGCCATCCACTGCGGGTAGTCGATCTCGAAGATGAAGTCAGCTGCCAACAGTTTTGCAATCTCTTCATCGATGATTCGCTGACGTTTAGGTGCAAAGATCCTCCTCTTCTTTCGGACTGGTTTCTTTTACGGGTCCACCTCCAACCAATGCTCAGCGATATCCCTGCTTACTCCTGACATATCTTGAGGTTCCCATGCAAAGATGTCAACATAGCATTGCAGGAGCTCCATGAAGTTCGTCCGAAGAGGTTCCGGCAGACCCGAACCTATTTTCACTGTTTTGTTCACTTTGCCCGGGATGAGCTCTATCTCCTCTATTTCTTCAGCTAGCATGACCAATGGTTCGGAACTACTCTCTGTGAAGGGTTCGATCTCTATCGCCATGGTCTGCTTTTGCTTCGATACCCCCACCCCCGAAGTGATCACAACATTTCTATAACACCTTCTGGCCAGATCCAAATCCATTTTCACCTCACCAACCCCATGAGCCGTAGGAAATTTGATTTTGAAATGAGGAATTGAGGTTACAGCTTGCAAAGCAATTAAAGTAGGTCTTCCCAAAATAGCATTATAAGCAGAATCTACATGCATAACATAAAATTTGCAAATAATTTCTACCTGTTGGGGGGCCGTTCCGAAGATGACCGGTAGTTCAATGGTTCCAGCCACCTTGACCGGGTTGTTACTAAAACCATACAAAGGAGCCTCCTGCCCTATCTCCATCTTCCGCCCGTCTAGGTGCATCCTATGATAAGCGTGGGCATACAGAATATCTACAGAAGACCCATTATCTACCATCATTCACTTCATATCCACCGAACCCACTTGCACAGTCAGCACCAATGATCCCTCGTGCGGTTCGATGACTTCCGAAGGGTAATCCTCATCAGTAAAAGAGATTACCGTATTTGAATAAGGTCTGTCAGTCTTCGGGAGGGTACCCGCCATCGATATGACCGAATCCAAGTAACTTCGGCGCTTCTTTCCAGCGAGTTTACCAGAAGTACCCCCAGTGATGACATCTATCACATGTCTTGCAGTAATTTGCTCCGTAGCTGCAACGCTTCTTTGAACCGGTTGAGTCGCTTTAATGCAGCCCTCTGTCCTGCTGTTGATTAGTTCTGGTAGCCACATACTGAATTAAAGCCCCACCTTGTACCTTTCTTTCAATAAAGTCCTTCAAACTAGCACAGTCGTTCGTATCGTGACCCAAAGCTTGATGGTAATCACAATACTTACGAGAATTCCCTTTTTCGGGTCTAATGTTATCTCGAGGTGGCTCGAAGATAGATTGATTATTAATCTGATCCAAGATAACAACCCTGTCTGTGTTGAGTGGTGTGTATGTCCTATTCACTCTCTGGGCTGGAGCGGACGAACGTCCTCCACCTTGTCTCCAATTGTTATATTTCTTCGACCCGCTCTCATAGCGGTCTTTATTCCCTTCATTCTTCTTCTGGTCTCTATCGGTTACGTCTGACCGTCTCCTTAAGTCGATTACGAAGAAGGACGTTTGAGGTCACATCCATGGCTTCCTCCACCACGATATAGCCTTGACTTTGTCGAAGGCTTCAATGAGACTCTTGGTGATGAAACATTAACTTCTTCACCAACTTCTTTGATTTGACGGATCTAACCCATTCTCAAAGCATATCCAACAAACAGTAGATCGTTCAGGTCTGGCCACTTGCCCGATCGCTTTCTGGGCCGCTTCACATATTGGCCCAAAGACTCATTCAATCTTCGTCGAACTGAGCCAACGAACCAGTTGGTTTTCCCTTCTTTTGTTGCTCCCGGCGCGGCATGGAATTTATCGCATACGTCCGCCCAAGATGAAATTGAATCCGAGGCAAAGTCCCCATCCACTACCGGCATCCTTTCTAAGCGTTGTGACAAAAGTATGACACTTAACAGCATCGCTAAAGTCATAATAATCCATCACCGATTGAACGCTTGACTATGGTCGTAGGGATCCCCCGATCCATCATAACTTTTGATATGGGGCAACTTCTTGGGTGGGGTTGACTTTTTCTTTAAGAATCTCCGCGGAAAAAGGATGCCTTCTTTCCTGAAGTATCCTTCATTTTTGTACTTCTACAAAGTTGCTTAGAAGTTCTTTTAACTCTTTAACCAGATACTCCACACCTTCTGGTTGAGATGATGCTTCTTTTTCCGGTGACTCCTTCCTCCTATGAGTGGACCGATTTCTTACAATAGAGCCTCCAACTTTAGAAGGACTTTTACGATGGCGAATGTCCACAGGGTGGTGTACCCGCAGTAGACTCTCGGGAATACGATCTCCAGATATACTTCGTCTCTAAACTCGGGCGCTATGGCGAGAATGTGCAACAACAAGTGCTTTCTTTGTGGTCTCAGGAGTGCGATCTCTGGATCGACCACTTTGTTCTTTTCGACCCTGCTCCTTAGAATCGACAGGGTGATGTGCCCTCTTCGATCTTTGAGGAGTAGGGCTTCGGATCTTCTTCTTTCTCGAGTTCTACCGAGACTCTCGTCCCGAATGAACAGGTTCTTTCCCACTCCTGTCCTTGCTTCTTCTGACCGATCATAATCCGAACTCTTCGTCCCTCAACTCGCCATCCGAAGAGCCATCTCGCCAATTTATATCCTGTCGTTGCTTCACAAGTACTTCCATAGCTCTATCCGCTTTATCTGTCATCTTAGCCAGTCGTGAGGCCTTTTCGTCTTGGTCATCTCGGTATCGAGTTCTAGGCTAGGTGCCTTCTACTCGCTTCCCACCAGGCCATGGCGGACCTTTTCTCTGTCGGGAAGACTAGCTTACGCTTAGCTTTTTGCCCACCGCTTCTACCGAAAATCTTTATGTGATCGTTTGACGTCCGTCTTGCGACATGAACACTTATTGTTGGTCCCAAACGATCCTCGACGAGACACTTCGTGGTATGCCGATTCACCGGGCGACCCTCGATCGCCCTTCGGGTGTAGGTGTTCTACTCTTCACCATGAATACTGACGTAGAACAAACACAATCTGTGATTGAAAAATACTCAAGACACTAGAACTCAGCCCTCCTTCTAGCGCCAATGTTAACGCCAAGATCCTTCTCCACGTCCCAATCACCAAGACGCGTCCGATATCCTGCACAGTTCAACAAGTCAACACCAAAAGCTTGACGGCCTGACCGTCGGGGGATAGCTCGGGCGTGAGAGTCAGTATCGGCGATCACAAGGTTAACAATGGAGGGAAAAATAATATCTAATGCCTGAGAGAGAATAATAATATGATTGTGTATAATATTTTGTTACTTACCTCCTTTGTGATCCTAGCCCCATACGTACTCCAATCCCGGTTTACCGTGCCACCCATCACCTCCTGACACCTTTTCCCCACTCCCGGTCATTTCAGCCGAAAGTATGTAGCCTACTTTCTCACCTGCTACCACTCTTTGCCACCGGCGGTCATTTGAGTCTCATCCTCATTAATGCCATACAGAAAGGTGGCAGACATAGTAGTCAACTATTATTTGGCATAATGATTACCGATCAAAGTTGGGTTAAGTGGCAATTTGTATAATGGACCAATTCAATGACCAAGCCCAAATAACGGAAATGACCCAAACGACCGGATCCAATCGAAAGGACCCAACGAAATAATCAAGTAATTGGGCCCAAATCATTCGGACCAATCAGGACAAGAGTAACATAATCCAAGGGAGGAGCCCATTGAGTCTGGCCCAATAAGGAAAAAGATTATGGCCCAACAATCCTTATTGGATTTGATCCAAAATCAGCAACTAATAGAAGAAATTGGTAACCAAACCTTCATACCAAGGTTATCAAACCTTCATACCAAGGTTATCAATCCACCTCTACCCCTGCAGTTTTTTCATAGTGTAGTTGGTAACCAAACCTTCATACCAAGGTAACCAAACCGTCGTACCAAGGTAACCAATCCACCTCCACACCTTCAATTTTTTCATATAGTGCGATTTGGTAACCAAACCTTCACACTAAGGTAACCAAACATTCATACCAAGATAACAAAACCTTCATACCAAGGTAACTAATCCACATCCACACCGCAATTTTTTCATAGTGCAGTTGGTAGCCAAACATTCATACCAAGGTAACCAATTCAGTGTTATTAAGTTATCAATTTATTTGAATGTGATGTAGTTGGTCGCCAAACTTTCATGCAGTGGGTAGCCAAACCTTCATACCAAGATAACCAATTCAGTTTTATTAAGTTACCAATTTATTTTAAATGTGATGCAGTTGGTAACCAAACCTTTATACAATTGGTTGCCAAACTTTCAGACCAAGGTAACCAATTCATACTGCAGGTGTGGAGGTAGATTGGTTACCTTGGTATAAAGGTTTGGTTACCTTGGTATAAAAGTTTGGTTACCTTGATACGAAAGTTTGGTTATCAACATTACATTTCACATCACTCTCTTTCCTATACAGTGTTCTTATATATATATATATGTGTGTGTATGTGTGTGTGTGTGTGTTTCACGGTTTATTTATTTTGACATGAAGTGATGAAACTACTCAGGAATTAAGGGTGGGTTCCAACTCAATAAAACAAGAGGTGTTGAAGACACAAAAATTGTATTTGAAAGAAATTAATCGCTTATGTAATGTTAACAGTTCAATCGTATTCTTTAGTAATTGTACTTTCAGAAATCTTATGTTTCTTTGCATTTTATCGTGATTTCACCAGATTTTGAACAACGGAGATTCGCGACGGAGTAGCGGAGGAGAGGGCTACTCTGAGGGAGATGAAGATTTGAATTTGAATTATTATTTTGAATTTGAATTTGTTTTTGTTGTTAGATCCCAGACATTTGAATTTGAATTATTAATTATGGCAGTTATTTCTCCTTGATTTTAGGTTTCCTTATTAATATGAAATTCGTTATTTTTGTAATTATTTTGTGTATGTATTATTTTTGTAAATACTTTTTAATTGTTGTATATCAGTGTTAAGGACCCTACTTAATATGGGTTATGTGGTTTGGATTTAAATGGTTATGGGTCAAATCCAAGTCGACCTATTTTTCAAATTATAGTTTCACTAAAATCTTAATTTTTGTTACACTAAAATAGTCATATTTTAATTTTTAGACTAAAGTTTGAAACTAAAATTTTTAATAGATGTGACTAATTTAAGTATTAAAAACATTAATTTTATAATTATAGGCATTTTCAAAAAAAATTGCATTAATAATTATTATGTTAATTAAAATTTAGGGTGTATGTATAATCAAAAAATATTATTATTTTTTATGTGTGGTGTGGGGAGTGGGCGTGGGTGGGTGGGGGTGTGTGGGGCGGGGCATGGGGGGTGTACATAATCAATAAATAATATATTTTTTTGGGCGTGGGGCGTCACGTAGAGGAGGGGGTGGGCGGAGATACATAATCAATAAATATAACTTCTTTTTTTGGGAGGGAGCGGTGTGACGCCCCCAAAAATAGGTATACATCACCCATCTTGGGTCGTCAGATACATGGTACAAAATTTCAAATACAACTTACTAATACAACTATGCAGGTATAAATACGACAAAACATAATCTGTGAGTTTGAATACAATTATTGTCTACTAGAGATTATACAAACTCAAAAGGAGTCCTCATTACAATTATTAACACACTATTTCACGAAATAGTGAGGACTATAAATGCTATTCCTCTGGACCGTCACTCCGTTCCCGACTAGTCCTCGCTTATGTTCTCATTTCACGAAGAGAACAATGAAAAAAGAAGTGAGCTCAACTAGCCCAAGAAGAAATATTATGACTAAGATAATGCGAGAATAAATTATCGTTAGCCTTGAACAGTGTTAAACCGATAAAATATAACAACATCAAGTTTAACTGCAACTCGAAACACGCAATCCATTAAAAGAGTCAAGTAGAGAATAAAATCTACTATCTTTTATGATTTAAAAGGTTTTTCATCACTTTTATCGCTGGGACTCAACTTATTAAATAATCCACATCATCGAATCACCCCTGCACTACGGCTAAGGATATTCTTTAGTATCACGACCACAATTATCCATGCACTATGGGCCAAGAATATTTGTGTATTCATTAATGGTCATGATCATGGCAACAACTGTCCATCAATGCACTACAGGCCAATGAGGACTTTTTTTTCCACATCATTCGTAACATTACGGTCGTGATTACCAATAATCCTGGTCGTCATAATCATACCAAGTCCATCTATGCACTACAGGCCACAGATGACTTTCAACATAATATAAACATGAGGATGATGACAATGATATAAGAATTCAATAAAACAAGTTCAAGAATTAATTTATCCGAGAACTATTAACGTCCAAATTGTCAACATGATCTTTGCTTTGTAGAGTAAAATTCAAGAATGCTCGAAGAATATTTCCATGAAAAGATCTTTGGATGAAGCGCAAATATCGAGGATGTTCCACTAATTTCATGGAGTATAAAGTCAAAACTTTAACCAATTGAATATAATAACGAATGGAATAACAAAAGAAATCACCATGCATGCGGTACTTGCATGAGGCGAGTTATTCTAACGAGAATAATAAATAATGGAAAACCAGTCGAAGCGAAATTGCATGCCAAGCGAGGATGTTCCAACAGAATAATAATAAAAAGGCGGAACCAGTCCGACGTAAAATACGAACGGGATATTCCAATGAAATAATAATAAAAAGATTTTAACCAGTCCAGTGTAAAACGCATGCGAGCAAGGGATATTCCAACAGAATAATAATAAAGACAGAAAAATAGAAGAATGTCACCAAGTATAGGGTAGTCCTCGTATATTGGTTATTCCAGCAGAATAATAAAGAATGGAATAACAGAAGTTCTCTTCACGAATAAAAAAGAAATAATAACCCTTACGAATTGACAAATAATAATATCCTTACCGTAAAAGAAAAGTATTCCGATTTGGTAGGGTGAGGATATTTTTAAGAAAACTTGCACTACGCTTAAAAGCTTCTTAAAACTCTAAAGAAATACAATCAAGATTATAGAAGAAATTCTCTCAATTTACGGTGTGATTTTTAATTCTAAATAAACATCATATTTATAGGAGAATGGAAGGGGTACTGTTTTTAAATAAAAAACACAGGACGCTGACAATTTGTGAAATTCACGGATGAAATTTTGATAACTTACGGACGCAAAATTCAAGCCTCCCTCCAATCAGAACAAATTAGACAAATAATATATATATATATATATATATATATATATATATATATATATATATATATATATATACACACAAAACCCACACATGCTTAAAAGGAAAAATGTACCACACGTGAATAACTTTGCAACTTGTCTTCTTGATTAGTCAAACTTTATATATATGTGGACATATAATACAATATAGTACTCCTTCCCGCTCAATCCATTTCCCCACCCCATTTTTGACAATTCCCATAAAGTATACATAATATAACCCCACACCACTTGATAATGTAAAACCCCACCAAAACCCACTAACACACACACACTCTTACACACACGAAAACACACACACATGTCATATATATATATATATATATATATATATATATATATATATATATATATATATATATATATACTTTATAACTTCCTTCCAATATTTTTGAAAAATGGGTAAATAGGAATCCAAATAATAAGCAAAACTGAGTGACTTCTCACGTAAGCATCAATAATCAATACTGGTGTGCTACTTATACAATCATCACAGCGTATTCTTGTACTTTTAACACCGGTATTTCAATAGTTAACGGTAAAACTTCCGCTTTATTTTCATAAAAAGTATTTTTGTCGTTTTCTTAATCCGAATGATAATTTCGTTGTGAGGGTCCACCAATGATTGTGTTGTGTTGTTATACGAATATTCCCCGTTAATGAATATTCCCCGATCAATCGAATATTATATAACAACTTGCATACTTTGCAAAATTTATTAATATTACCCACAACTATAACATTATATCAAATTTACTCCATAATATTCAAAAAGGATATTTATAGAAAATTCATCTTTATTTATAAAAGTTGGGGTCTTACAACCTCCCTTCTTAAGAAATTTAACCCTCGAAATTAGAATGCGTACACAGGTATGTCGAAGAGGTAAGATACCTTGATTTCATTTGATTCTAACTCCCACGTCATTTCCTAAACATCGTGGTTTCTCCACAAAACTTTGACTTGAGGTATAACCTTGGAGCGTAGAATATGTTCCTTCTTATCCAAAATTTGAGCAGGGAACCTCTTCATACGTCAAATCTTGAATTATTTCATCCGGTTCTAACTTTCGATAATGTGGTTCGGGTCTTCCACATATTTACGTAACATGGATATATGAAAAGCGTTATGAACACGAGACATACTTGGCGGTAAAAGCGAGTCTATAGGCCACGGTTCCTACTCGATCGAGGATTAAAATGGACCGATGAATCGAGGATTGAGCTTTCCTCTCTTTCCAAATCTCGTAACTCCTTTCCACAGAGCAACTCGTAATAACACATGATCTCCTATATCAACATCCACGTCCTTTCGATGAAGATCAGCATAACTCTTTTGTCGATCTTGTGAGGTTTTTATACGTTGTCGGATCGTTTGAATCTTTTACGTAGTCATCATACGTACCAACTCCGGTCCCAACAACGTTGCTTCACCCACCTCATCCCAAAGATCTTTGGAGAATCGACACTTTCTTCCATACAACGCTTCAAATGGAGCCATGCCAATACTTGCTTGATAATCATTGTTGTAGGAAAACTCCACCAATGGTAAGAACTTGTCCCAACTTCCTTGAAATCAAGGACACAGTCTTAATAGATCTTGAAGAGTTTGAATAGTCCTCTCCGATTGTCCGTCCGTGCGAGGATGATATCTTGAAACTAAATCGTAAGTCTGTGCCCATAGCTTTTTGCAAACTAACCCAAAATCATGAAGTGAATCTTGGGTCTCGATCGAAACTATGGATCTGAGGCATACCATGTAGTCTTACAATCTCGTTTATGTAAATCTGAGCAAGACGTTCAAGTGTATAAGTTTCTCGTGTCGATAAGAAATGAGCGGACTTGGTCAATCTATCAACAATGACCCAAATCGCATCTATACCTTGAGAAACCTTAGGAAGGCCGTGAATTGAAATCCATGGTAATGTGCTCCCACTTCCATTCCTCGGAATTTCAAGTGGTTGCGATGGACCATTTTGGTACTTGATGCTCGCTTTAACTTCGTTGACAAGTTAAACACCTTGAGATAAATAGTCTTCTCTCTCTCTTCATATTGCTCTACCAAAATATATGACGAATATCATGATTCATTTTGGTACTCTCAGGATGGATTGCAAACGGTGTGTTGTGCGCCTCCATTATGATTTTATACTTTAAATCAGGGTTGTTAGGAACACAAAGTCCGGAGTTGACTCAAGTATTCCTTCTTCATCGATTCTTGCTTCCGCGTAGCACCTTCTTGCACTTTCCTCCTCATACGCATCGGCTCCAGTGTCATAGCTTGGCGCACTTTAACTTTATCAATTAAAGTCGGTTCTACTCAGATATTCGCCATCATCACATGGGTCCTCAGAGTCTTTAACTCTATCTCCATCCTTTGCAAGTCACACAAAATGGGCCTTTATATTGACAATATCGCATTCGCACTTGCATATGATCTTCACTCAATGCGTCGGCTACCACGTTAAGCTTTTCGGGATGGTATTGGATGGTATGATCATAATCTTTCAACAGTTCAAGTCAGCGTCGTTGTCGCATGTTGAGTTCCTTTTGAGTGAAGAAATATTTGAGGCTTTTATGATCCGTAAAGATCTCCACCTTCTCCCCATACAAGTAATGCCTCCAAATCTTTAGTGCGAAGACAACAGCTGCCAACTCTAGATCATGAGTAGGATAATTCCTCTCATATTCTTTGAGTTGTCTTGAGGCATAAGCTATGACTTTTTCATGTTGAATGAGAACACATCCCAACCCTTTGCTCAAGCATCACTATAGATGACAAATCCCTCAAGAGCCGGATGGTATTGTCGAAACACGTCTTTGAAATGAGTCTCCTCTTGAGTTCTTGAAAACTCTTCTCACATTCTTTGCTCCAACCGAACTTTGTATCTTTCCGAGTCAATTTGAGTCAATGGAGTAGTGATTCGAGAAAATCCTTCCACGAATCTCCGATAATAACCATTAAACCGAGAAAGCTACGTGCCGATCCTTGATTTAGGTTGCTCCCTTTGAATAGCTTCAATCTTTCTTTGGGTCAATGGATATTCCATGACTTGATACCACGTGCCCAAGGAATGCTACTTCCTCAAGCCGAACTCACATTTCTTCAACTTGACATAAAGTTTATATTCACGAAGCTTTTGGAGTGTCGACCTCAGTGTGTTGCTCATGATCTTCACGGCTTTTGGAATAAATAAGGATGTCATCAATAAAGACGACCACAAAGTGATCCAAATATTCCTTGAATACTCGGTTCATCATATCCATGAAGGCAGCAAGAGCATTAGTCAATCCAAAAGACATGACTAGGAATTCATAATGCCCATACCGAGTTCTGAAAGCCGTCTTTGGAATGTTATCGGTTCTAATCTTCAATTGGTGATATCCGAAACGAAGATCAATCTTTGAAAAGAATTTGGCTCCTTGCAACTGGTCAAACAGGTCATCAATACGTGGCAATGGGTACCTATTTTTGATGGTGACATGTTTCAACTCCCGATAATCAATACAAAGTCGCATACTCCCATCTTTCTTCTTCACGAACAAAACAGAGGAGCACCCCGAGGAGAAGTACTAGGGATGAATAAAGCCAATGTCTAACAATTCTCTGCAGTTGGGTCTTTATCTCCACGAAGTTCAATAGAGCCATTCGATATGGGGCTTTGGAAATGGGTTTTGTCTTAGGGTTCAAGGTCGATACAAAATTCAATTTCACACTCTGGGGTAGGCCGGGAAGTTCTTGAGAAATTTTTATTAACAATGTAAATATCATTCAAAGTCGACGTATTTTTTGTTTAAATCGTGACATGAGAGCTAAGAAGGCTTGACATCCGTTTTTCAATAAACGAATAGCTTTATGGCTTGAGATGACCGTGATTGATTTTAATGGTTTGGTCGGCTTGAATTAGCATAATAGGTTGATTAGGAATATGAAAGCTAACAACCTTACGAAAACAATCAATTTTTTGCATGATAAGTAGTTAACCAATCAATCCTAGAATCACGTCAAATCAAGTATTTTCAATGAAATAAGATCGACACTAATATGAGAGTGCCGATTTTGAACCAAACAAGACTTATAAACGATGGATGTAATGAAGGTTTCTCCCAATGGAGTTTCCACAGATAAGTCAAAATCTAATTTCTCGAGTCAAATTTAATCGTTGGCGCAAGTAGGAGAAATAAAAGAATGGGTAGAACCATATCAAATAAAGTATAGACTTCACTAGAGTTTATGATAAGCTTACTTACGTGATGACCTCATTCGGGTTCCTTGCTTTCCACGGAGAGTCACAACAAACGCTCTCCTTGCACTCTGGCTTTGACTTTTTCCTTCGGACGGACCTTTGGTGCCTCCATCCTAGCTGAATTTGTCTTGGTGAGCGATAAAATCGAGCTAAGTGACCTTCTCTTCCACAATTATAACATGCTTTGGGCGGCATCGCGCTGCGGTTTGGTGATGTGTCCCTCCCTCGCATTTGAAGCATATGATAGGTGGTGGTCGTTCTCCTTCCTTAACAACGGGTGGTGATGGTCGACGTCTTTCCATCATTGTTGAATCTCCTCTTCTTGAAATGTCCATTCTTATTGTTTTGGCCTTGATTACCACCAAAATGGTTTCCATTTACGGCTGTTGATTTGCTCCACGCTTGTTGTCACCGCTTGATGGTTTCTCCTTTGGTATTATCATTTTGTCATTTGCTCTCTTTTGATTAAGTTGACTCATTATCGCTACTTCTACTAAGCGAGCCCTATTTACAACATCTAAATACAAACGCAGGTTTATGAGAAATAAGATATTGGCGTATCTCGAGTTTCAAACCTCGTAAAAACATTCGCGTCATTCGCTCTTCATTATCCACCAAGTGGGGCCTTAAACCGGATAACTCGAAAGAATTTAGCCTCATCTTCATGACACGGTCGTATTATTATTTTACTCCGGTTTGATAAACTCCACCTCCTTCATTATGACTAATACTTTGGGAAAATATTTATCGTTGAAATGACTTTTGGAACTTCTCCCAAGACATCTTGATCTGGCGGCGAGTTGAGTAGTCGCTTTCTGATTCCCACCGATGTCTCGCCTCTCCTCGCAACATAAAAGCGTGAAGGGAACTTTTTGCTCTCAAAGCATCCCAAGACATCAAATATCTTGGTGATCTCGCTTTATCCATGCTTCCGCCATAAGTGGTTTTGGCTCTCCCTTAAACTCCGGTGGTCCCAGCTCCTTGAAGCTGTTTAGCGGTGATCGTCCGAAAGTTTCGATGTTTCCACCTACATTTTGGATAGAGCCGCTCTCTCTTTCTTTGTTGCATGAATTGCATAAAGCCTCTGAACAATCCATCATTCATCATTTGGTCGGTGTTGTTGTTTGCGTGAGGATTGTCGCCTTCACGATGCACATTATCCACGATTATTGATATATGGTGAATCAGCGATGCTTTGTGCTCCATTGCTATTCTCAACATTCTCGGATGTCATTTTCAGATCATTGCCACAAAACAAAAGGTTAATTGACATAAACATATTATCCCTATATTACGGCAGGCCAAGTAAAAATATAAAAAAAACTTAGGTAGGTCACACTAGCGAAAAGAATTCCCCGTCTCTCCCCTCCCCAGGTTCTATTCTCACATCTTAGCCAGGGGATCATATCCTAAAGCTTTGATACCAACTGTGACCCCCCCAAAAATAGGTATACATCACCCATCTTGGGTCGTCAGATACATGGTACAAAATTCAAATACAACTTACTAATACAATCGTATGTATAATACGACAAAATATAACTGTGAGTTTGAATACAATTATTGTCTACTAGAGATTATACAAACTCAAAAAGAGTCCTCATTACAATTATTAACACACTATTTCACATAATAGTAAGGACTACTAATGCTATTCCTCTGGACCGTCACTCCGTTCCCCGACTAGTCCTTCGCTATGTTCTCATTTCACGAAGAGAACAAATGAAAGAAAGGTGAGCTCAACTAGCCCATGATAAAAATATTATGACTAAGATAATGCGAGAATAAATTATCGTTAGCCTTCAACAGATTTTAAAGCGATAAAATATAACATCAAGTTTAAGCTACAGTGAAACACGCAATCCATTAAAAGAGTCAGTAGAGAATAAAATCTACCATCTTTTATTATTTAAAAGGTTTTTCATCACTTTTATCGTTGGGACTCGACTTAATAAATAATCAACATCATCGAATCACCCCTACACTACTGACGAAAGATATTCTTTAGTATCCGACCACAATTATCCATGCACTACGGGCCAAGAATATTTGCGTGATTCATTAATGGTCATGATCATGCCAACAACTGTCCATCAATGCACTACAGGCCCATGAGAACTTTTTTTTCACATCATTCGTAACATTACGGTCATGATTAAATCGAATAATCCCTGGTCATAATCATACCAAGTCCATCTATGCACTACAGGCCACAGATGACTTTCAACATAATATAAACATGAGGATGATGACAATGATATAAGAATTCAATAAAACAAGTTCAAGAATTAATTTATCCAGGAACTATTAACGTCCAAATTGTCAACATAATACTGCTTTGTAGAGTAAAATTCAAGAATGCTCAAAATAATATTTCCATGAAAAGATACTGGATGAAGCGCAAATATCAAGGATGTTCCACTAATTTCATGGAGTATAGAAGTCAAAACTTTAACCAACTGAATATAATAACGAATGGAATAACAAAAGAAATCACCATGTACGTGCGGTGCTTGCATATGAGCGAGTTATTCTAACAGAATAATAAATAACGGAACCGAAGTCGGTGAAATTAAATGCCAAGCGGATGTTCCAACAGAATAATAATAAAAAGGCGGAACCCCAGATTTTAATAACATGTATTACAGCGAAAAAAAAAGCGCAACCCGATTAAAGTATGATATTCCAACGAGAATAATAATAAAGAGCGAATAATGAAGAATGTCACCAAGTATAGGGTAGTCCTCGTATCTTGGTTATTCCAAATGAGAATAATAAAGAATGGAATAACGAAGTTCTATTCATGAATACAAAAAGAAATAATAACCCTTACGGATTTACAACAAATAATATCCTTTACAGTAAAAGAAAAGTATTAAATTTGGTAGGGTGAGGATATTTTTTAAGAAAACTTGCACTACGCTTAAAGCTTCTTAAAACTCTAAAGAAATACACTCAAGATTATAGAAGAGAATTCTCTCTGGATTTACGGTGTGATTTTCGATTCTAAATAAGCATCCTATTTATAGGAGGATGGAAGAATCTTGTTTTTAAATAAAAAAAACACTGACGCAAAATAATCGTGTGAAATTCTCGGATGAAATTTTGATAACTTACTGGACACAAAATTCAAGCCTCCCTCCAATCGTAACAAATCGCATATAATATATATATATATATATATATAACCCACACATGCTTAAAAGGAAAAATGCACCCACCCGTGAATAACTTTGCAACTTGTCTGTCAATTAGTCAAACTTTATATATATGTAAACATATAATACAATATAGTACTCCTTCCCGTTCAATCCATTTCCCCACCCCCTTTTTGACAATTCCCATAATGTATACATAATATAACCCCAGACCACTTGATAATGTAAAACCCCACCAAAACCCACTAACACACACACACACACACTCTTACACACACAAAAACACACACACATGTCATATATATATATATATATATATATATATATATATACATATATATATATATATATATATATATATATACTTTATAACTTCCTTCCAATAATTTTGAAAAATGGGTAAATAGGAATCCAAATAATAAGCAAAACTGAGTGACTTCTCACGTAAGCATCAATAATCAATACCGTGTGCTACTATGCAATCACGCGTATTACTGTACTTTTAACACCGGGTATTTCAACAGTTAACGGTAAAACTTCCGCCGTTATTTTCATAAAGTATTTTTGTCGCTTTTCTCGATCCGACAATAATTCCGTTAATGGGGTCCTCCAATGATTGTGCCGTGTCTTTAATATTCCCTCGTTAAAATGAATATTTCCCCACAATCGAATATTATATAACAACTTGTACTTTGCAAAATTTATTAATATTACCTACAACTATAACATTATATCAAATTTACTCCATAATATTCAAAAAGGATATTTATAGAAAATTCATCTTTATTTATAAAAGTTGGGGTCTTACAAGCTGAGGGTGTATACATAATCAATATGAAACAACTCAGGTCAAATCTCGAGTCCTAATAAATCTCGGATGAAATTTTGATAACTTACTTTACACAAAATTCAAGCCTCCCTCCAATCGTAACAAATCGATAAAAATATATATATATATATATATATATATATATACAAACCCACACATGCTTAAAAGGAAAAAATGCACCCACCCGTGAATAACTTTGCAACTTGTCATCAATTAGTCAAACTTTTATATATGTAAACATATAATACAATATAGTACTCTTTCCCGCTTCAATCCATTTCCCCACCCCTTTTGACAATTCCCATAATGTATACATAATATAACCCTGCACCACTTGATAATGTAAAACCCCACCAAAACCCACTAACACACACACACACACACTTACACACAAAACACACACACACATGTATATATATATATATATATATATATATATATATATAACACACACACACACACACATATATATATATATATATATATATACTTTATAACTTCCTTCCAATAATTTTGAAAAATGGGTAAATAGGAATCCAAATAATAAGCAAAGCCGAAAGTGACTTCTCACGGAAGCATCAATAATCAATACCGCAGTGCTACTATGCAATCACGCCAGACATTCTTGTACTTTTAACACCGTATTTCAACAAAGCTTAACGGTAAAACTTCCGTAGTTATTTTCATAAAAGTATTTTTGTCGTTTTCTCATCCAACAATAATTCCGTTATAGAGGTCCTCCAATGATTGTGTCATTGCACGCGAATATTCCCTGTTAAAATGAATATTTCCCAACCAATCGAATATTATATAACAACTTGTGTACTTTGCAAAATTTATTAATATTACCCACAACTATTACATTATATCAAATTTACTCCATAATATTCAAAAAGGATATTTATAGAAAATTCATCTTTATTTATAAAAGTTGGGGTCTTACAAGCGGGGTGAGGGTGTATACATAATCAATATGAAACAACCTGGGTCAAATCTCGAGTCCGGAATAAATCTCGGGTCAAATCCAAAGTCCGTATCGAATCAAATCCATCAAAATAAGGCCTCAAATTACTGGCCCAATAGTATCTTCTTGGGTCGTACTATTGCTAGTAACTTATTTATTTATATGCAGATAAATTTTTCCCCTGGTCGTACTATTGCTAGTAACTTATTTATTTATATGCAGATAAATTTTTCCCCTATCTTTCGATGTGGGACTGGGGTGTTACAAACTCCCCCACTTAAATTTCTGACGTCCCCGTCAGAACCGATCACACCCACGGCCCAAAGATCTTTGCCTCTTTAGCCATTGTGGGATAATATCGGCTGGTTTCGTGTCCCCACCTCCGGACCTCCATCTCTCCACTGTGGGATAATACCACCAGCCTTCGTGTCCCCACCTCCGACAACCCGATCGGATGACCCGACCAGAGCTTTGAGAGTCGGCCCGATACTATATATGAACAATGCGGGTCAAATCCCGAAATCCGAAATAAATCTCGGGTCAAATCCTTGAGTCCGATCGAATCAAATCCATCAAAATAAGACCTCAAACTACTAAATTTCAATAAGATTTTCTTGGGTCATCTTAAATTTCACCACAGAGCCTCAAAAGGTCATGAAACTTGAAGGTCTTATTGGTAGTAAATTTATTTCCTTATATGCAGATAAATTTTTTCCTATCTTTCGATGTGGGACCTGAAGTGTTACATAATAAATATATTATTTTTAGGAGGGTGAGGGTGAGGGTGAGAGGTGTGAGGGTGAGGGGTGAGGCGTGTTAAACTCTAGTCATTGCTTCTACTCTCGTGAAGCAACTGTGTATACTGTATGCACAATTAACACTATAATCTTGTCGGTTTGGACTTGTTTGTTAAAGAAAAAGAAAATCTTGTCCATTCTCTCTCTCTCGTTCTCCCTCTGTCACCCAAAATTACATTATATTATATACCAAGCACACAAAATTAAATCAAGCTACATCTAGTAAACATTGTCATCAACTTTGCATTTTCCACCTCCAAGTCTCGAGGAGACTATTTAATTTAGTAAATTGTCTAAACATAAGGAGAACATTTCATCTAGTTAATTGTCTAACCATGGTACAATGTAGATGATGAATGAACCATAATAAACAAAATCAAACTCAAGGATAAAGTTCCTCCCGCATCCTACAATTCTGATAGCAATGGGGAAATAATCTCAAAGTCATTGATCTCCAGCAAAATCCCCCATCGAACCTTGTATTTGGCTGCAAGATAGTGTGCTCCAACGGGTCCTCGACTCCCATATGGTTAGTACTCAGGAACAGTCTTCTTCTCTTCTAAATCTTTCAAAACAGGTGTAAAGAGTGACCAAGCAGCATAATCAATAAATATTTTTTTTTTGAGGGTGAGGGGTGAGGGTTGGAGAAATTAAATTAAATTATATAATATAATATAATATAAAACATTTTATGGAGAAAAGGAGAAAATTAAATTTAATTATATAATATAAATTATATAATTTTAATAAATTATTTTAATTAATTAAAGGAGGATATATTAATTATTTAAATCAAGAGTTAGTTACACTAAAAAGGTTAACTTTATTATGGATTAATTCCATAATTAGTGAAATAGTTTTTATACATTATTACAAATGTATAAATTACAAAAGTGTGTAATATGCATGTATATAATGTAATATCTCATTATATAAGAACGTAGTGTATACATGTTGATGCATTAGCTCTACAAAGTGCAAAAAACTATTATAGACTAATTATATAGGTCAAAATTAGTAAAACTATATCCAACCCATATTTGTAATAATAATATGGGTCCAAAACCAAATAAATCTATAACATAAAAACTAGTTAACCAACCCAATAGATCCAAGTGATTTTGGTTAGATCGAGCAAAAAATGTATAACCGAGAAAAAAATCGAACGCAACCGAAATAATTTAACCGAAATATTCTGATAATTCGGTTATTTTTACTATTTCGATCATATCCGAATTTTTGTACGATTTTCGGTTAGTTTGTACGGGTATTACTTTTGGGTTATTCGGTTTAACCGAATAACACTCCTCACTTTTTTTAACGCTTTTCGTGCATATACATAAAGAGAATAAAAAATATATATACTAGTAGTAGTAGTAGTAGTAGTAGTAGTAGTAGTACAGTAGTACACGTACAAATTACAAAATAGAAGCAGACTCAGACCGAAACTCTCTCTCTGTGTTCCTACCACCAAATTTCTCTCTCTCTGTTCCTTTTCTTCTTCTTCACTGTCCAAAACTCTTTCTGTGTTCCATTCGTCGTCATCCTCTCGCAGGACGACCTTAAGGACCCACCGCCAACCGATTCCCTCTCCCCCGATTCCGAGTTTCTGACGCCTTCAACTCCGATTGGGACGAGTTCGGCGACTCCGAGTCGAAATCCGATGATGAGCTCGACCGAGTATCTGGCGCCCGATCTTCGAGTCTGACTCCACACCCGACCGATGATGATGTTTGTGCTGGGCATGACAATTTTATTGGGGAAATTATTTGATTGGGCATGATTTGGGTTTTGTTTATCTGTTGATTTTGTGAAATGGGTTATTCTACTCCTGTCTTTGTTTGATATTCCAAAGTCTTTGATTTTCTTGTTTGAAATTTGTTGTGATTTTGTGAAATGGGTTATTCTACTCGTCATTGTTGTGATTTGAAATGGGTTATTCTAAATCTTTTTAATTCGGTTAGTAACCGAATAACCGAATAACCGAATCGGTTATTCGGTTACTTGTTCGGATAGCTAAAACATGGTATTTACGGGTTTCGGTTATAACCGAAATGATGGTTCGGTTCGGTTCGGTTATTAACCGAATGCTCAGTCCTAGTTTTGGTTAACTATATGGTTTTCGACTTAAGTTGCCAGACCTACTAGCAATATACCTCCAGAATATATGTCAAGCTTATATATTTACAGTGATAGCAATTCACATATGAATCTCAGAAAATATACTGATTTGTAAAGGTTGATAAAAAAAGAAGATAAATTATTGCTTTCGGTTTCAAAAATCGATAAAAGTTTGATCGTTATAATACATCGGCCACAAAACAAATTATGTTATTATCACATCAATTTTGACGATTTTGAAACCCTTTTTGCATCCACAAAGTGATTAAACACAAACCGCTTAATAATGAATTAGGTCTATTAATATGGTTCGAGTTGTATCTAAAAAGATAAACTCATGGCTCAAAGCGAGACTCCTAGCGACGATGATGTGTACGCAAAAGTGCGCTTAAAGTGCCAATGCAACTTTATGACAAAAACCCGAATTCCACGGACGCAAAGGTGGTGGTGCTTTTCACCACGTCATTGTGACTAAATTCAAGCCTTCCTTTAGTACCACAAGTAAATTAAACTATTCTCTTTATGCTTATAAAGTTTTGAATAGCTTAACTCCTTACCAATGTGAGAGTTAAAGGAAAATGTTTTTTCAAACAACAATGCACCTTTTATATACCCCACTTTGGATACAATTAAAATACATTTTATAATTCATACTTGAATCATATATTGTTCTCTAAATCTTCTTATTATAGACTATTAAATGCACTTGTAATTTTATATAAATCCAACCAATTAATGGGTTTAAATTAAATTTAAAACCCGATTAAAACTCTTAAAAGAAAAGATGCATTTAACATATATATATATATATATATATAGGGATAAGATCCATATATATATATATATATAGACAAGATCGGATCTAATGTCCGAATTTTTTTTTTTTTTTGCTTTTTTTTTTTTTTAAACAACTAAAAAAAATTATAGAATAATTTTTTTTCATAATGATGTTTTTTGGGTGTGATTTGGAGTGATTATAACAAAACATGTATGTATACAGTCTGTCATTTGTACTTACCATTTTTTAGTATAGGTATTTAAATCACACCCAAAATATTATATATTAAAAAATTTCGATTCCATAAAATATTAAATATTTTTTAGTTGTTTTTAAAAAAAAAAAAAAAAAATTGATCCGTTTTTTATCAGGTCCGGACTCCCGGACCTGATCCATTCTATATATATATATATATATATATATATATATGACTCACTTTTTTTATTTTTTATTTTTTGGACATTAGAAAAAATTAAAGAATAGAATATGGGTGATTGTTGTCCTAGAAATTGAAACAAAAGTGGTAGCTAGCTATAGATACAAGACATTGCAAGAGAATCCAAGCCAAGGGGATAGGGAGGGGGACCTGTAAAAGATTCGTCTGTATTGATCGATCATCAGCTTTTTCAAAGCAAACCTCACGATTGAAAAAGTGAGAAGTACTAAGATATAAGTTGGCATCCATTTCTTCAAATTCAATTTTTCACAAGTCTTGTCGATCCGTCTAATCATATACTGTACTGTTAACGTTTCTTTTTCGTTCAGCTGGCTTTGGAAGTGGTGACCCGTCGTTGCCGTCGTCGGGGTACTCTCCGGCGTGAAAATAAGTGTCGAGTCTTTATAAGAAAGAGGTTAACAATGTAATAAAAAAAATTATCCATGTTAAACCTAAACAGACTCAGACTTATTAATTACTTTTTACAATAAGTTTTTATTCAGTGTCAAATTTTAGGAATACTTTTTTTCTTTTTTGAAAAATATGTGTCACGAGAAGTTCATCGTGATAATCTATTGTTTCTCCATCAACATGCAGTCTTCTGTCATACCTCAACTTAAAAGAAATAAAAAAGGTGTGCATTTCTGTTGTCTCGCCAAAAGTATAAGGTGCATTATTTAATTCAAACCAAAATTCAGGGTGAAAATCAATTTTATAACTAAGTTTAGGGTAGAAATTAGAATTTAGTATTAAACCGGTGCCTGAGCTACTAGGCTAATAACAAAGGACCAACTTAAAAGGACAAGAACACCTAAAAAATAGCTAGACAAACCCCATCCCCGTCAACAAAATGTTCAACAAAGTATGATTTGTTAAAGAAAAAAAACAAACTTTCTTAATATACGTGCAAAGAGATACAGTGACTATAATTTGACAACCAATTAAGTAAGGGTCGATTGATCGAGAAAAACGATAAATTCATAATAGAAAATAATATTTTCATATAAAAATTGTCATTATAAATTATGTAACGACTGTTTTTACTATCGTTATATATTTATAGCGACACATTTTATATAGGAAAATATCAAAAAATGTTGTGAAAATATTAATTTTTTTCGATAAATCATTTTGTGGTTTTCTAGAACAAACTTATTTTAACTATATATAATTACACCAATTTTCTCTAGGGAAATTAAAGAATTGTTTCTATTTTCATTAGCATTGGATTATTATTATTATTATTATTATTATTATTATTATTATTATTATTATTATTATTATTATAGTAAACCTTTAATTCGTTCAGAATCTTACGGTAAAAACTAAAAACCTTGACACTGCAAAATGGAAAATAAAAATAACATTACAAGATGATGTCATGATGATAAAGGTGTTTTATTTAATGGGCCTGAATTTCTGGCTTGTCCACATAGCGGATTTATTGAATGATCAGGCCTAGTCTTTTAGTGGACCAGAGTGTGGAGGCGCTGACCTAATTTATTCATTCTAAGAAGTCCCATTTGATTCTTAATATTTGTATTTTTTAAAGTATAAAAAAAATGAGAGAAAAACTAATTTGACTTTCTGAATTTTGTAGGTATATTATGCTTTGTTAGAGACGTAATCAGATTATAGACATAATATTTTTATAAATTAAAAAAAAATTATCGACAAAAACAAAATTTAAGTTTCTACAACTATAATATGAAAAAAGTAAATTAAAAATTAAAATAAAATCGAAACTTATGCTTTATTTATTCCTAAACTGCATGTTTATGATTAAATCCACTAATTTCCAACTATAATCTTTCAAGGACAAGTTCAAACTCCAAATAAAAATTAAGAATATTAATTTATACTCCCATATGATATAATCATACAAGTACATATAAGCACATCCTAATTAAGGTCAAAAACATGCACAAGCTTTACATTATTAAACAGAACATTGGATATATAAACCAGGCACAAGCAGGGCGAAATCAGGATTTTTTTGGGGTGGGGTGGGGTGGGGGGCGGCTAAATTTTTTTTAACAACATAATATATATTCGGAAAAAGAACTTCAATCACACCACAACATTTCCATATTTTGATCGTTTTACAGATCACGTTCCAAATAATTAATATCTCATTCTCGCTTCGAAAGTAGGCGAGAGATGTTTTAACATTAGGCTCAAGGTAAGTAGCATAGATATGTCAACACGATTTGATTGCTTTCTCTTGAAAAATGAATCAATAATATGTGATTTTTCCATGATTCTAATTAAACAAAAATAAAAATTCAATTAACTACACTACAAGAATGACTTAATCAATATTATTGGACCATTTATTGAACTTTTTAATAATAAAATTTTCATAAACTTACAATCAAATAAGTAAGGTTTTAGTTGGTTCTATCGAAAAACAAATTGAATATGATCACCGTTAAACTTTTAAAAGTAAAATATCAAGTTTTATAAAATAAACAAAGAATAAAAAAAATTAAATAAGGGTTTAATTTGGTTACCTGGATACAAATGTATCATTCAATTAGAATAATACATATACAATATTATGCTCCAATTATACAAAATTAGAATTATAATAAATTTAATTTTTCCAACCTTAGGGTGGACCTTATAAATTTTTCAAACCTTGAGGGGCCGTGGCCCCGTCCAGCCCTATGCTAGTTTCGCCCCTGGGCACAAGCACAACAACATATGCATGCAAATGTGGCTTATTATCACAACCAAGCCTTATTACCACCCCAACACAACACACACTGTTTTAATTAATTTGTACACACACACACACACACACACACATATATATATATATATATATATAATCTCATAATTATATAACCATAAAAATAAAGTCGTCACTTAATTAATCAGCTCCAGGCTTTTTCCCTTGCGCTGCCCCAAGGCGCTGGCGCAATTCTTCCCAACGGCGCGGCCATCAGTTTGAACGTTATCATCCCACAGCCGGCCACTTTTAAGCGCTTTGGCTTGATGGAAATCAACATTACCTGCTCCTGATCGTAGCGTTTTCGCCCAATCAAACTTCTTGCTACTAGCAGCCACCAAATTTCGTCGCATATTTTCTCCTGATAATTTAGAACTCCTAGACATATTTTTTTCTAATGTAGATGTAATTGCCTTAGGCTTATGATCAATATTTTCACGAGCTTCTGTTTTGGTCTCTTTAATTTCAATTTTGGTCCCTCCATCCATTTTAATATTAATGTTAACCTCCGATAGAGCTTTATTCTTTATGCCTCGTTGATTTTTGGTACCTGCAGGTGGTTCAGATAATTCTCTGGCTAATTCCCTCTCTTTTTTTGTTGTTGTTGATAGAGCCGGTGCATCCTTAGGCCCAGACGGTATATCTCATCCTTAAGTTCTGCCTCCAATTTTCAATATAACTTTATAACGTTAGTTACGGATCAATCTCCTATATATATACATAAATTATCCCGTCCACAAAATGCACTTAGTAGCACGGATTATAAGAGTGTCAAAAATGCCCTTTGTTGGTGTCCAAATCGCGAAATTATTGTTGGTGTCCTCTTCTTTAATTTAAGGTATTGTTTGCTCATTTAATGACTTTTGGTTGTTGAAGAAGAAGAATTGAATCAGGAATAGCCAAGCATTAAAAAAATCCATTCTCTCTTATTAAAAATTGTTATTACTATCTTCGCCTCTTCGGTAGATTTGTTTGGAACTTATGGTTGAATGTCGAAAAGTGTAGCTGAAGGAAGAGGTGAGGGCGGAGGGTGTAATCCGTTTGTTTCTAAGAAAGGAATATATAGAGAATCCCGACAAACGAGAGAGCAAAAGCTAGCAGCGCGGCCGTTATATCTCTCGTCTCTTTCATAATCATAATCAGAAACCTCTACTCATGAAATCTATACACAGATAATAATTAGAGCTAGGGATATATATATAGACAATAAGCTCCTCTTCTTCGTCATCCTCCATGTTATGGAGACAGAATAACTTAATAAATCAAATGACTCATATGACAGAATCAAGAATTGAGCAAAATCCTTTATCAGTTTTTCATCTGATGATGCCAGAGAAAGAGAGAGAGAAAGAAAGAAAGGACTTGTCTATTTTTTGTGAAATAAATTAAAATTAATAAAAAAGACTTTTTTGGGTAAAAAGTATGGTGTAATATGCGTTGCTTGCACAACATTGGCGCATCAGAATTTACAGAGAATGTGATTTTCACATTAAAAATATCGTTATTGCAACGATTTTTTCGGTCGTTATAACGATACTTTTTATGAAAAAATATCAAAAAGTGTTGTGAAAATATCAATTTCTAAAACTATAATATATTGTTGGTTTACCCACATTGTTTGTAGTGCGAATTTAAATTGTTCACTTCTTTTTTTAAACTTATTAAGATATTTCAACAAACTCGCATAAAAATTCTTACCTTCAAATATTAGAATTACAACTTGAAATGAGGATAAATTAAAAATAAAGAATTAATTTAAGTATGTGGAGGAGAGATCAATTATCCCAAATCATGTGTTCTTCTAATAAACAATAAGCAAACTTCTATATATAATAGAATAAATAAACTCACCTAAGTGAGAACTTGAGAAATAAATTTACTTAAGTGAGAACCGAACCTCAGACCTAAAAGTCTTGTCAATAGAGCTAAAAATACGTACTTTTAGTTTACTGAATATTAGCATTTTCATTGTTAATCTATTTTGAAATATGTTCTTATTCTCACACCACTAAATATATCTTTTGACGGCATAAATTTTTAAGTACTTTCTGGTTTTTTTTTTGTACAGGTCCACGCCCAAGTTGGTGATTGACCGTGGGAACGAATTGAAGCGCTAACATATTTCATTGCATTTTTCAAAGCATATATTTTACTCTATCTGTTCCTTAATATATGTCGTTTTAGACATGTGCACAAGAATTAAAGAAATGATTGAAAAACATTAACTATATTATCAATTGTCAATAATATCCTTCACCTCACTTATCTCATAAATATGAATCAAAAAATTAGATAAAAAGAATAACGGGTAATTTAAAAAAATAATGATCAATTTTCCTATATAATTATAAATAACAAATAAAAAAAAAAAAAAATAAAACGACTTACTCCGCATAGAGAAATGGAGGGAGTATTTAATACTCAATTATTAGCTAAATAAATGTTAGATATGTGTTGTAAACTTACGGACAAATCTATATAGGAGTACCAAATTGAAGAAAGAATTAAAAGTCAAACTGTTCGTGTCATGTTACATTTGGATGTGAGTCGATGGGATTGGGGGGAATGAAGTGATTTTTTTAAAAGAAAAATAAGTTAGAAATTGAATTTGGATTGCCACTGATTAGTGATTACTGACGTATCATTCATTATAAGTGATAATATAAAATATTTAATATTAATATAAATTTGTATGTCATATATAATAATATTTTTTTTCAAAAATATATATATATTCCTACTCCTTCCTATTCCTCTTATGTTACGTTTGGATCGATGAAATAGGAGAAAGAATGGAATGAATCATTTTATTGGAATGATAAAAATGTTGTTTAGTTTGTTTATTCCAACGGAATAATGTATTCCTCCTGGAATGATAGTTAACTTAAAATTTTAATTTTCATTCCTTGAGGGGTGGTGTAAGACCCCAGCTTTTATAAATAAAGATGAATTTTTCTATAAATATTATTTTTGAATATTATGGAATAAATTTGATATAATGTTATAGTTGTGGGTAATATTTATAAATTTTGCAAAAATCTGCAAGTTGTTATAAAATATTCGTTTGGTGGGAATATTCTTTTGTTAGGAATATTCGATAAATTACTCAATCATTGGTGGACCCTAATAATGAAATTATTATCGGATTGAAAAGCGACAAAAATATTTTATAAAAATAACTACGGAGGTGTTCTTTTAAAAGCTGTTGAACTACCCGGTGGTAAAAGAAATGAATATCTGGCGTAGTTGACAAGTAAGCACACAAGATATTGATTATTGATCTTTACGTGAGAAGTCACTCATTATGCTCAATTATTCTTCTGATAATTAATTCACGATCATATCTCTTATATTATTGATTCAATTATTGTCAAATATCATCTCATATAATATGTTATAGTATTAAATCAATAATTGAGACGACAAAGTTATAAATGATTAATAATTGTTGAAAGATTAAATATGTGTTGATGAAAAAAAAAATGATTTGTGGTAAGTTTGATTATTTTATGGGGGCTCGTATGTAAATATCATCTAAGAGCCTCTTCAATTAATAAGAATTACCTTCGTCGATAGTAATTACCCTTGTGAATAGTATTTACCTTTCGATAGTATTTACCTTCGTTAATAGTAATTACCTTTACCAGACGTCGAACCACTTGTCGTCGTTTCACATTACAGCGTCCGAACCACTTGTCGTTTCACATTACAAGCCAAACCAAATCGTCAAATTCACTTGCTTTTTTTCACATCAAGTCTTAAGCTAGAAATCTTCTATAAATAGAGGCAGAGGGCTTCATTATTTTTCACGAATTCATTCAAGCTATAGAGAGAAAGTATAGAGAGAATAAGAGAAAGAAGAAGAGTATTTTGTTCTTACACCGCCGCGATATTCAATCTCCTACCAAATGTAAGGGGTGTTATTCTTTCTTATTCATGAAGAGAACTGCTTGTTATTCCATTGCTTATTATTACATTGGAATAACTTTTGTATCGCGGTTTACCTATACTTGGTGACATTCTTCTATTATTCATTGGAACATCCTCGCATGTGTTTTACACCTGGACTGGTTCCGTCTTTTATTATTACATTGGAATATCCTATCGTGTGTTTTACAGGATGCAGTTCCATCTTTATTATTACATTTGGAACATCACGCTTGCGGTGTGAATTTCACCGACTTCGGTTCCGTTCTTTATTATTACGGTTGGAATAACTCATGCATGCGATTACCTATCGCATGCGTGGTGATTTCTTTTGTTATTCCATTCTTTATTATACCCAAATTGGTTAAAACTTTGACTTATACTCCATGAAATTAGTGGAATATCCTTGATATTTCACGTTTCATCCAAAGATCTTTTCATGAAAATATTCTTCCGATCATTCTTGAATTTTACTCTACAAAAGCGAAGATCGTGTTGATAATTTGGGCGTTAATAATTCTGGATAAAATAATTCTTGAACTTGTTTTATTGAATTCTTATATCATCGTCATCATCCTCATGTTTATATTTTTAAAGTCATCCGTGGCTCAGTAGTGTGCGTAGATGGACTTGGTATGATTATGACCGAGGAGACTATTCGGTGTAATCATGGCCGTAATGTTACAAAAATGATGTGGTAAAAATCCTCGATGGTAGTAGTGCGTTGATGGACGATTGTTGGCATGATCATGACCATTAATGAATACATAAATATTCTTGGCCCGTAGTGCGTGAATAATTGTGGTCGTGATCTTAAAGAATATCCTTGGCCGTAGTGCGGGGGGGTGATTCGATGATGTGGAATATTTATTAAAGTTTGAGTCTCGGCTATAACGATGATGAAAAACCTTTTAAAACCTAAAAGATAGTAGACTTTATTTTCTACTTGACTCTTTTAATGGATTGCGATATTCACCGCAGCTAAACCGGTTGTCTATTGTATTTTATCGGTTTAACATTGTTGAAGACTATTGATAATTTATTCGCATTATCTTAGTCATAATATTTCTTCTTGGGCTAGTTGAGCTCACCCTTTCTTTCACCGTTCTCTTGAAAATGAGAATATAGTTTGAGACGAGTCGGGAAGCGAGTGATGGTCCCGAAGATAGCATTAGTAGTCCTCATTATTACGTGAAATAGTGTAATAATAATTGTAATGAGGACTCCTTTTTTGAGTTTGTATAATATCTAGTAGACGATATTTGTATTTAAACTCACAGTTTATATATTAAGTTGTATTTAAATTCTGTACCATGTAAGTGGTGACCCAAGATGGGTGATGTATACCTAATTTTGGGGGCGTCGATGGTTAGTATCGAGCTTAGGATATGATCCTGGCTAAGATGTGAGAATAGTACTAGGAGGGGGAGACGGGAATACCTTGCTAGTATGACCTACCCAAGTTTATGTGCTATTTTATTGGTTGGTCGGAAGATAGGGATAATTTGTTACATGTCGATTAACCTTTTGTTTTGTGGCGATGTCTGAAAATGACATCCGAGAATGTTGAGAATAGCGATGGGCCTTGAGCGATCGTTGATTCACCACATATCAATAATCGAGATAATGTGCATCGAGAGGCGACAATCCTCATGCAAACAACAACACCGACCAAATGATGAATGATCAAATGTTCGAGAGGCTTTATGCGATTTATGCAACAATGAAAGCAGAGCGACTCTGTCCAAAAGCGTGGGGTGGAAACACGGAAAACTCTCGGGCGGTCACCGCTAAACAATTTAAGGAGCTGGGACCACCGGAGTTTAAGGAGAGCCAAAACCACTTCGGAAGCATGGATAAAACAGTTACCAAGATATTTGATGTCTTGGGATGCTCAGGAGCAAAAGGTTCCTTTTCGCCGCTTTTATGTTCTTGGCGAGAGGCGGATTCTTGGTGGAATCGGTAAAAGCGTACTCGACTCATTTGTCTTGAAGATATCTTGGGAGAAGTTCGAGGAGCTGTTCAACGACAAATACTTTCACGAAAGTATTCGCCATACGAAGGAGGTGGAATTTATCAAGTTGGAACAAAACAATATGGCCAGGTAATAATACGAGGCAAAATTTACGGAGTTATCACGGTTTCGCGTCCCACTTGGTGGATAATGAAGAGAGATGGCGCGAATGTTTTAAGAGGTTTGAAGCGGGAGATACGTCGACATCTTATTTCTCATAAACGCTGTGTTTGTATTCAGATGTTGTAAATAGGGCTCGATTAGTGGAGCGATAATGAGTCAACACAACTAAAAGAGAGCGGTAAGCAAAATTATAATACCGGTGAGTAGTAGTCGTCGAGCGGTGACAACAAGCGTGGAGGGAATCAACGGGCGATATGGTAACCACTTCGGTGGTAATCGGGCCAAAAAAAATAAGAATGGACATTTCAAGAAAGCGGAGATTCAACAATGGTGGAAAGACGTCGGCACCAAAGACCCATTGTTAAGGAAGGAGAAAGACCACTATCATATGCTTCAAATGCGGAGGAGAAGGACACATCGGTCAAAGCTGCGTCATGCCGTCCAAAGCGTGTTATAATTGTGGAAGAAGGTCACTTAGCTCGATTTTGTCGTTTCACAGAAGACACATTCGGCTAGGATGGAGGCACCAAAGGCCATCCCGAAAAATTCAAAAGCCGTTAGTCTGAGGAGAGCGTTTGTTGTGACCTCCCAAAGAGCAAGGAATCCGAATGAGGTCATCACGGGTAAGCTTATCATAAACTCTAATGAAGTCTATACTTTATTTGATCTGGGTTCTACCCATTCTTTTATTTCTCCTACTTGCGCTCATCGATTAAATTTGACTCGGAGAAATTAGACTTTGACTTATCTGTGGAAACTCCGTTGGGAGAAACCTTCATTACATCCACTTGTTTATAAGTCTTGTTTGGTTCAAATCGGTACCCTCACATTACACCGCCGATCTTATTTCATTAAAAATACTTGCATTTGATGTGATTCTAGGGATTGATTGGTTAACTACTTATCATGCAAAAAATTGATTGTTTTAAATAAGGTTGTTAGCTTTCATATTCCTAATCAACCTATTATCTTGAATTCAAACGACCAAACCATTAAAATCAATCACGGGTCATCTCGAGCCATAAAAGCTATTCGTTTATTGAAAAAGCGGATGTCGAGCTTTCTTAGCTCATGTCACGATTTAAATAAAAATAAATCGATTTAAGCGATATTCCTATTGTTAATAAATTTCTGACGTATTCCCGAAAAGAAACTTCTGGCCTACCCCGGGCGTGAAATTGAATTTTGTATCGACCTTGAACCGATCTGAAACCTATTTCCAAAGCCCATATCGAATAGCTCTATTGAACTTGGGAGTTAAAGACCCATTGCGAGGAATTGTTAGACATTGGCTTTATTAAGTCTAGTACTTCTCCTTGGGGTGCTCTGTTACATTACGTGAAGAAGAAAGATGGGAGTATCGCGACTTTGTATTGATTATCGGGAGTTGAATCATGTCACCATCAAAAATAGGTATCCATTGCCGCGTATTGATGACTGTTTGACCCGGTTGCAAGGAGCGAAATTCTTTTCAAAGATTGATCTTCATTAGGATATCACCCGATTGAAGATTAGAACCGTGACATTCGAAGCGGCTTTTCGGAACTACGATGCGGGCATTATAAATTCTAGTCATGTCCTTTGGATTGACTAATGCTCTAACTTTGCCTTCATGGATATGATGAGGCCGGTATTCAAGAATATTTAGATCACTTTGTGGTGCGTCTTTATTGATGACATCCTTATTTATTCCAAAAGCCGTGAAGATCATGAGCAACACTTGAAGGTGACACTCCAAAAGCTTCGTGAATATAAGCTTTATGCCAAGTTGAAGAAATCACGAGTTACGGCGAAGAAGTAGCATTCCTTGAGCACGTGGTATCAAGTCATGGAATATCTGTTGACCAGTGAATTGAAGCTATTGAAAGTGGGAACAACCTAAATCGATGGCCGAAAATCGTAGCTTTCTCGGTTTAGTTTGGTTATTATCGGAGATTCGTGGAAGGATTTTCTCGAATCGCTACTCCGATACTTCGGTGACTCGGAAAGAGACAAAGTTCGGTTGGAAGCGAAGAATGTGAAAGAGTTTTCAAGAACTCGAGAGGAGACTTATTTATTTTGTTACGACAATACCATCGGCTCGGAGGATTTGTCATCTCTGATGATCTTGAGGCAAAGGGTTGGGATGTGTTCTTATGCAACATGGAAAAGTTATAGCCTATGCCTCATGACAACTCAAAGAATATGAGAGGAATTATCCTACTCGTGATCTAGAGTTAGTAGTTTGTCTTCTACACTTAAAATTTGGAGGCATTACTTGTATGGGGAGAAAGTGGAGATCTTCTGGATCATAAAAGCCTCAAATATTTCTTCACTCAAAAGGAACTCGACATGCGACAACGGCGTTAGCAGGCTGTTGAAAGATTATGATCGTACCATCGATACCATCACGGAAAAGCGAGCGTGGTAGGCGGCGCGTGAGTAGAAAATCATATGCACGAAATGCGAGTGCGATATTATCGCATGAGGCCCATTTGTGTGACTTGCAAAGGATGGAGATAGAGTTAAAGACTCGAGGGCGCGTGTGATGATAAGAAGTATCTGAGTAGAACCGACTTTAATCGATAAAGTTAAAGGCTGCTCGAGCTACGGACACGGAGTGATGCGTATGAGGAAAAAAGTGCAAGAAGGTGCTATCTGGGAAGCAAGAATCGATGAAGAAGGAATACTTGAGTCGACTCGGACTTTGTGTTTCTAACGACCACGATTTAAAGTATAATATCATGATGGGCGCCTGACACACCATTTGCAATCCATCACAGGAGTACCAAATGTATCATGATATTAAATCGTACATTTTGGTGGAAGCAATATGAAGAGAGAGATAGCTATTTGTTTATCTCAAGGTGTCTAACTTGTCAACGAGTTAAGCGGAGACATCAAGTACCAAAAGGTCCATTGCAACCACTTAAAATTCGAGAATGGAAGTGGGAGCACATTACCATGGATTTAGATTCTGGGTCTTCTAAGGTTTCTCGGCGTTGATGCGATTTGGGTCATTGTTGATAGATTGACCAAGTCTGCTCATTTCTTCTGCAAATCTGAGAAACTTATACACTTGAACGTCTTGCTCGTATGTACATAAGCGAGATTGTAAAAGGCGCATGGTATCTTAGGTATCCATAGTTTACGATCGAGACCCAAGATTCACTTCACGATTTTGGGTTAGTTTGCAAAAAAGCTATGGGCGCAGACTTACGATTTAGCTTCGGCATATCATCCTCGAACGGACCAGACGATCGGAGAAGGACTATTCAAACTCTTGAAGATCTATTAAGACTACGTGTCCTTGATTTCAAGGGTAGTTGGGACAAGTTCTTACCATTGGTGGAGTTTTCCTACATAACGGTTATCAAGCAAGTATTGGCATGGCTCCATTCGAGCGTTGTATGGAAGAAAGTGTCGTTCTCCGGTATCTTTGGGATGAGGTTGGTGAAGCAACGTTGTTGGGGCCGGGAGTTGAGTGCGTATAACTACGGAAAAGATTGAAACGATCCGAATGACAGTATAAAAACCTCACAAAATCGACAAAAGAGTTATCTTGATCTTCATCGAAAGGGCGTGGAATTGATATAGGAGATCATGTGTTGTTAAAAGAGTTGCTCCATGGAAAGGAGTTACAAGATTTGGAAAGAGAGAAAACTTAACCCTCGATTCATCGGTCCATTTTAATCCTCGATCGAGTAGGAAGCGTGGCTATGGACTAAACTTTCTGCTGAAATATGTCTCGTGTTCATAACGTTTTTTACATATCTATGTTACGTAAATATGTGAAAGACCCGAACCATATTATTGAGTTAGAACCCAGACGAAATAGCGGAAGATTTGGCGTATGAAGAGTTCTATTCAAATTTTGGATAAGAAGGAACATATTCTACGCTCAGGGGTTATACCTCAAATCGAAGTTTTGTGGAGGAACCACGATGTTGAGGAAATGACTTGGGAGTTAGAATCGAAAAATGAAATCAGGTATCCTTACCTCTTGACATACCAGTCGTACCCTAATTTAGAGGCAAAAATTTCATAAGAAGGGAGGTTGTAAGACCCGAATTTTTATAAATAAAGATGAATTTTTCTATAAATATTATTTTGAATATTATGGAATAAATTTGATATAATGTTATAGTTGTGGGTAATATTTATAAATTTTGCAAAGTATGCAAGTTGTTATAAAATATTAGTTTGGTGGGGAATATTCTTTTTGTTAGGGAATATTAAATACAATAAACTCGAATCATTGGTGGACCCCACAGCGAAATTATTATCCGGATTGAAAAAGCGACAAAAATTTTTATAAAAATAACGGTGGAGGTTTCTGAATTAAAGCTGTTGAACTACCGGTTGGTAAAGAAATGCGATGTCTGGCGTAGTTGCGTAGTAGCACTACGGTATTGATTATTGATCTTTACGTGAAAGTCACTTCGGCTATGCTTTCGATTATTGCTTTCTGATAATTAACGCATCATATCTCTTATATTATTGATTCAATTATTGTCACGATTATCATACATAATATGTTATAGTATTAAATCGATAATTGAGGCGACAAGTTATAAATGATTAATAATTGTTGAAAGATTAAATATGTGTTGATGAAAAAAAAATGATTTGTGGTAAGTTTGATTATTTTATGGGGGCTCGTATATGTCATCATCTAAGAGTCTCTTAAATCGATAGTAATTACCTTCGTCGATAGTAATTACCCTTATGAATAGTATTTACCTTCGTCGATAGTATTTACCTTCGTTAATAGTAATTACCTTTACAGACGTCGAACCACTTGTCGTTTCACATTACGGTGATCGAACCACTTGTCGTTTCACATTACGGTGTCGAACCGGTTTATCGAGCCACTTGCCTTTTCACACGGCGGTCTTAAGCTAGAAATCTTCTATAAATAGAGGCTGAGGGCTTCATTATTTTCACAATTCATTCGAGCTATAGAGAAAAGTATAGAGAATAAGAGAAAGAAGAAGAGTATTTTGTTCTTACTACTTTGCGATATTCAATCTCCTACCAAATGTAAGGGGTGTTATTCTTTCTTATTAATGAAGAAGAAGCTATTTGTTATTCCATTGCTTATTATTACATTGGAATAACCCGTTATATCTGTGATTTACCTATACTTGGTGACATTCTTCTATTATTACATTGGAACATCACATGCGTGTGTTTTACAGGACTGGTTAAAATCTTTATTATTACATTGGAACATCACATGCATGTGTTTTACAGGACTGGTTAAAATCTTTATTATTACATTGGAACATCACATGCATGTGTTTTTGCAGGACACAGTTAAAATCTTTATTATTACATTTGGAATATCTATACGTGTGTTTTACAGGATGCAGTTCCATCTTTATTATTACATTTGGAACATCACATCGGATTGAATTTCACGACTGGTTCCGATTCTTTATTATTACATTGGAATAACACATGCATGCATGCGATCTATCGCATGCATGGTGATTTCTTTTGTTATTCCATTCTTTATTATACCCGGTTGGTTAAAACTTTGACTTATACTCCATGAAATTAGTGGAATATCCTTGATATTTGCGTTTCATCTAGTATCTTTTCATGAAAATATTCTTGATCATTCTTGAATTTTACTCTACTAAAGCGATATTATGTTGATAATTTGGGCGTTAATAATTCTGGATAAAATAATTCTTGAACTTGTTTTATTGAATTCTTATATCATTGTCATCATCCTCGTGTTTATATTTTTTAAAGTCATACGTGGCACATAGTGCGTAGATGGACTTGGTATGATTATGACCGAGAGACTATTAGGTGTAATCATGGCCGTAGTAATGTTACAAATGATGTGGTAAAAATCCTCGATTGGTAGTAGTGCATTAATGGGCCGATTGTTGGCATGATCATGACCATTAATGAATACACAAATATTCTTGGCGTAATGCGTGAATAATTGTGGTGCGTGATCTTAAAGAATATCCTTGGTAGTAGTGCGGGGTGATTGATGATGTGGAATATTTATTAAAATGCGAGTCTCGGCTATATGATGATGAAAAACCTTTTAAACCTAAAAGATAGTAGACTTTATTTTCTACTTGACTCTTTTAATGGATTGCATATTCATTGCGATTAAAGCTTTGTCTATTGTATTTTATCGGTTTAACATTGTTGAAGACTATTGATAATTTATTACGCATTATCTTAGTCATAATATTTCTTCTTTGGGCTAGTTGAGCTCACCCTTTTCTTTCCTTTATTCTCTTGAGGAAATGAGAATATAAATTTGGAGCAGTCGGAAGCAGGTGATGGTCACGAAGATAGCATTAGTAGTCCTCATTTAATTACGTGAAATAGTGTAATAATAATTATAATGAGGACTCCTTTTTGAGTTTGTATAATATCTAGTGAGCGATATTTGTATTTAAACTCACGATTTATGTATTAAGTTGTATTTAAATTACATTGTGAAGTGGTGATTTAATGGGTGATGTATACCTAATTTTGGGGGTGGTAAAGAATTAATTACTATGGGTAATTATATACCTAATTTTGGGGACTATTGGTAAAGGTAATTACTATTGGCGAAGATAATTATTATTCACAAAGGTAATTATTATTGGCGAAGGTAATTGAAATCTTGATTACCTTTGTGTGAATTAATTAGACTTGTCATTAAACGAAGATAATTCCCAGGAGTTGACTAAATTTCTTGACATAGCACCTTCTGATCATGAAGGTAATTATTATGACTTGTCGATAGGATTGCTTGAATTCTTGGGTGCATGACCGTTACATGGTACATAAATTCAAATACAACTTACTAACATAAGCGTAAGTGTACTTGCTCGACATAAGCATGAGTTTGAATACAAATATTGTCTACTAGATATTACACAAACTCAAAAGGAGTCCTCATTACAACTATTATCACACTATTTCATAGAATAGTGAGGACTACTAATGCTATCCTACGGACCATTACTCCGTTTCCGACTCGTCCCATTTATATGTTCTCATTTCACGAAGAGAAACGAAGAAAGAAAAGGTGAGCTCAACTAGCCCAAGATGAAATATTATGACTAAGTTAATACGTAATAAATTATCATTAGCCTTGACGATGTTAAACCGATAAAATACAATAGACAACCAGTTTAATGCGGAAATGAATATCGATCCATTAAAAGAGTCAAGTAGAAAATAAAGTCTACTATCTTTTAGGTTTTAAAAGGTTTTCATAAATTTTTATCACTAAGACTCGGTTTAATGAATAAACCACAATATCTAATCATCCCCTGCATCTACCCGGCGAGGATTTTCATCAAATTATCAATGGTCATGACTATATATAGAATCACCCCGGTCATAATCATACCAAAACTATCCATCAACGCATTACGAAGCCACTCGAGGACTTTTGTCACATCATTTATATCAAGCCATGATTATACCGAATGAACCACGGTCATAATCATACTAAGTTCATCTATGCACGTAAGCCAAAGATAACTTTCAACATAATATAAACATGAGGATGATGACAATGATATAAGAATTCAATAAAACAAGTTCAAGAATTAATTTATCTAGGAATTATTAACGTCCAATTGTCAACAAATCTTTTGTTTTGTAGAGTAAAATTCAAGAATGATCGGAAGAATATTTCCATGAAAGATCTTTGGATGAAACGCAAATATCAAGGATATTCTACTAATTTCATGGAGTATAGAAGTCAAAGTTTTAACTTGTTGGGTATAATAAAGAATGGAATAACAAAAGAAATCACCATGTATGCGGTATTGCATATGTATAAAAGTTATTCCAACGTAATAATAATAACGGAACCGGTCGGTGAAATTCACATCGGCGGGATGATCCAAATGAATAATAAATCTTTGAATAATAAACAATGGAACCGGTCCTGTAAAACACACGAGACGTGATATTCCAATAGAATAATAAATGCGGAATAATTAACATGGAACCAGTGTGCGGTGTAAAACACACGCAGACGAGGATATTCAACGTAATAATAAAGAATGGAATAACGAGAAGAAGATCACCAAGTATAGGGGATTCATGCGTATATAGGTTATTCAATGTAATAAATAAGAATGGAATAATATAAGGATTTCACTAAGTATAGGGTATGTCGGCGTATCTGAGGTTATGTATAGGGTATACCACTTTTACTGAGTTATTCCTCACGAATAATAATGAATGGAATAACAAAAGTTCTCTTCATGAATAAGAAAGAATAACACCCCTTTACGAATTACAACAAATAATACCCACTTACCTTAGAAGAACCGAATATTGGAAAAGTGAAGTAGCGAGAATACTTTTCTTCTTTCTCTATATAGATTTTCTCTCTATAGCTTCTCTCTATAATTTCTCTCTCTGAGTTTCAAAGAATTAAATAAAAAATAATGAAGGAATGAGCTTCTATTTATAGGAAAATAGAATGCATAGTAATTAATCCATGAATGGTCCAGATTGATTTACTTTAATCGACGGTCCATATTTAAAGCAAAATCTTTTAAATAAAATATCATATATTCTATTTATATAAAAACATTTTACTATGCAAACACTATACAACACTATGCAAAACACTATACAAAACACTATGCAACACTATGCATAATAAAATATAATATATTCTATTTATAGAATAACTTTAATAAAGTATTACATTTTATTACGTTAATAATACGAATAAAACAAAACGTCATTATCGTTATAATAATTCATATTATTAATCGACAATAATGGAATCAAACGAGTGACTTCTCACATAAGCATCAATAATCAATACCGGTATTACTTATGCAACCACACGTATTCTTATTTTTACTACCGAGTAGTTCAACAAGATGATCAACGGTAAAACTTCCGCCGTTATTTCAATAAAATATTTTTGTCGTTTTTCTCGATCCGACAATAATTACATTATTAGGGTCTACCAATGATTGGTAGTTATGCGAATATTCCTGCTAAACCGAATATTCCCACCAATCGAATATAATATAACCACTTGCATACTTTGCAAAATTTATAAATACTACCCACAACTATAATATTATCTCAAATTCACACCATAATATTAAAAATTATTTCGACAAAATTTAAATCTTTATTGATAAAATCGGGGTCTCACAATCTCCCTCCTTATGGAATTTAAGCCCTCGAAATTAGGTACGCACAGTATGATAAGAGGTGAGGATACCTTGAATACCTTTATCGTTAAAAAATATTAAATTCATCTTCTAATCCTAGGCGAAGATATTCATTAACAATTCATCTTTGCACTAAATGAAAGATATACAATGTAAAAACCAATAATCTTTGAGGCGCAGACTTAATAGTATCACGACCACGAATTATCTATGCACTAACGCCAAGGATATTCGTGTTTTTCAATCTGATCATGATTATACCCTAATAATCCTTGGTCATAATCATACCAAGTCTATCAATGCACTACTGACCAAAGATGACTTTTATCACATCCATGAATTAATATTTCATTCTTTGAGACTCGGCTCGATAATTAATCCATATCATCGAATCATCCCCGCACTACGGCCGAGGATATTCATTAGTATCACGACCACGAATTATCCATGCGACTTTGACCAAAGATAATCGTGTATTCATTAAGTATCACGACCACAAATTATCCATGCACTACTGACCAAAGATAATCGTGTATTCATTAGTATCACGACCACAAATTATCCATGCACTACGGCGAAAGATAATCGTGTATTCATTAAGATCACGACCACAAATTATCCATACACTACTACCGAAGATAATCGTGTTTTCAATTACGATTATGATTATCTACCTAACATGTAAGACCGAAAAATTTTTTAAATAAAAATAATTTCCTTTATTTATTATTTTGAAATAGTAAGGGTTGATTTGATTAATGTGGATAGTTAAGGGTTAAATACGCAAATATTTCAAAATAAGCAAGTGGTTATAAAATATTCATTATCGCTTAGGAATATTCGTTTGGTCGTGGAATATTAAATGCTATCGGGAATATTAAATGCTACGCAGCCATGTGTGGGCCCCATAACCCATGCTTGAGCGATTGGATGAAAAAACGCAAAATATAAGTTGGTTAAAAATAACGGCGTAGTTATTCTGAATTAATATTGTTAAAATACTGCGGTTAAAAAACACGAAGCATACCCATTATTGCACCAATTATTGATCCTTACGTGAAGAAGGCACTACTCAATAATGGTTACGATAATTCTTGCTTGATTATTTTATTGAGTTAATAATTGCTTTGCGTTGATATTTTATATTGTTGTTGTTTCATAATTGTCATTACACGTATTTTTCATTATCGAAGCAATAATTCATATTATCCGAATAATATTATTAGATAACATTGTTGGCAATGTCTAGAAAGTTACATCTAAGGAGGAGGTTTGGTCACCTAATTGCTTGTAGGAAAGAAGAAATTCTTATTGGAAGCCCCTCTTTCTCACAGGAGCTGCTCAGTTAATATTGTGATTTTGTAATATTATTTGTGAATAATTAATTATTGATTCATATGATGAGAAAATATTGATTTTATGTGGATATAGATGGAGAAAATTTTTATAGTGACAATTGTTGAAAATTGAAATTTTATCTTTTTCTCGATAAAATAATTATTTAAATATATTATTATATTTTAATAATATAATAATGGTGATATTTTACAACAAATGTGAGATATATGAGTATACGAGGAGGAAGAGTATTTTTGTTGCAATAAATGTTTAAAACATGTTAAACATGTCTCTTGGACCCCATTTATTGGTCGAAATTTGATTATAGCACAGTAAAATCGCTTGTTTGTGGATTTCGATTGATTTCTGTTTGGAATTTGGAAAACTTTCTTCTGCAAAGTTGTAGAAATTGAATTTCCTATAAAAACTCGCATGAGATTCGAATTTTCTGATGAAAGGGCTATTAATTATGAATTTTGAAGCTCGAAGTTACGAAATAATTAATTTTGGAAGTTTTAATTGTTTTATTTAAGAAAACGTTTTTGCAATCCCACATGTGATATAAATGTGCTGAATTCAGTTGGTCTAAGGTGGGCTTGAATTTGTTTAATTATATTATTATTTTATTAAATTTTCTGCTTTTGGTGTTACAAAGATTTTCCTATAAATAGGGTCTTGGGTTAAATTGAAAATCACACCGTAAATCGAAGTTTTCTCTCTCTATATTATCGGCGTATTCTTGTGAGTATTTTGAGTATACTTTGAGTATTGTTAGACGGTGCAAGTTCCTTGACCTTATATACGGTATTCCGAATGAAATCTTAATCTTTCGACGTAAGGGATGTTATTTTCTTCTCAAATGATATTATTTCTTCAATATCATTATCTTTGAAATATTGGTTGGAACTTTTTATCAAATTTGGAACTTTTTCATGTGAAAGTTACTATTCATGAGTTCTTATTCACGCCAGTTACTATTCATGAGTTACTTATTCACGATTCTTATTCACGCAGTACAATTAACGTAAGCGTGAAGATGTTTTGTGTGAATTTCTATCTTTTGTGTTATTGAGAGTTATTATTCACGATACTCGGCACTATTCACATATACTGACACTATTCATCGAAAAATAAAATTTCTTCTTTTTGTCCAAAATATCTATTCGGATACTAGCTACGATTGTATCCATGTTTTGATCATTCTTGAATTTTACACCACTATGATTATTTTGAGGTATTTTTGGATGTGGATAAAACCAAGTACTGAATCCTTAATCCTTAATCCTTGTCATTTTGTTTCACCGGATTAGTTTCTTTAAAAAATATTTTTCATCATCCTCGGTCTTAAATGATGATATTATGGAATATCTTTGGCTGTAGTGCAAGATGAATGATTTCTTAAGAATATCTTTGGCTCAGAGTGCAAAGATGAATGATTTCTGAGAATATCTTTGGCCCGTAGTGCAAAGATGAACAGTGTTTAAATGAACATGACCAATCGATGAATATCTTTGGCACGTAGTGCAAAGATGAATATTTGATTCGGATGTATATTGATTGATGTTACAGGATAAAAGATGAGACGATGAACTTTTAAATTCATACATGAAGATAGTAGTTTGCATTCTCTACTTAACTCTTCTAATGAATTATTGTTTCAAACTATGCAAATATTGATTTAAAATTTGTTGTTATATTGTATTCTATTAGATTTTTCCTGTTGAAGACTAACGGTAATTTGTTGTATATTATCTTAGTCATAATTGTAAGACCCCGAAATTTTTTTAAATAAAAAGGAATTTCCTTTATTTATTATTTTGAAATAGTAAGGGTTGATTTGATTAATGTGGATAGTTAAGGGTTAAATACGCAAATATTTCAAAATAAGCAAGTGGTTATAAAATATTCATTTTTGTCGGGGAATATTCGTTTGGTGGTGGAATATTAAATCTTTGTCGGGAATATTCGCATGCATGACGCCGGTGACCATGTATGTGGGCCCCATAACTGAAAAGCGATTGGATGAGAAAAGCGACAAATATAAGTTGTTTAAAAATAACTAGCGTAGTTATTCTGAGTTATCTTCGCTGAATACCCGTTGGTTAAAACACACTAATCTGCTGTTGTTGAGCGATAGATTTACGGTATTGCACCAATTATTGATTCGCACGGAAGGCACTACTCAATAATTGTTACGATGAGCTTACCGTTCAATAGTTTATTTTATTGATTCAATAATTGTTGCGTTGATATTTTATATTATTATTGTTTCAATAATTGTCATCGCACAAGATTTCCCATTATCGGATCAATAATTCATATTATTTGAATAATATTATTAGATAACATTATTGGCAATGTCTAGAAAGTTACGCTCTAAGGAGAGGTTTGGTCACCTAATTGCGGCGCCCGATGAAGAGAGATCCTTATTGAAAACCCCTCTTTCACGGGAACACTGGTTGTCGTAAATGTGATTACGTAATATTATTTGTGAATAATTAATTATTGATTCATATGATAAGGAAATATTTATTTTATATGGATATAAATGATGGATTTATTTATGTGGTTATTAATGAAGGAATTAATCTTTGAGATGTTTTATTTGTATTTTGTCCGGATTGGAGGTATTAAAAGATCAAATCGGTGTTATTACAAACTTTATTGTGTGAGTTATAATATTTAATCCGACCGTTGGATCGTTGTAATTTTGGATATGTTATACATATATAAGTTGAGTATATGTCCACAAATTTTGAACCGTTAAAATGAGCGATAATTTATTATGAATTTTAAGAGGTGACTGATTCGTAAATTAGGTTATAAATGATTTTGGTGGAAAATTCTAGAATTGAGTGGGCCCCACTTTGTGGTTGGTGAAAAATGTGCTGAATTATATTTCAAATGTGGTGGGTGGCAATAGTAGCGAGGTAAAGCCATCGGTAAAGCGGAGTTAAGTCCGCTTTGCGTCTTAACATTTTCCTATAAATAAAGGGCTAAGTTAGAATTGAAAATCACATCGAAACAAAGTTTTCTCTCTTTCTCTCTCTATATTATTGAGCGTATTTTGTGAGTATTTAGATACTTTGAGAGTTCTTTGTTCAAGATGAGTTTCATTCAAGATCACTTCCGACCTTTCCTTCCGGAAATCTTGATTCTTTGAGGTAAGGGATATTATTTTTTTTAGTAATGATATTATTTCTTCAATATCATTATCTTTGAAATGTTGATCTGAAGTTTTTATCAAATTTGGAACTTTTTCATGTGGGTTACTATTCACGAGTTACTATTCACGAGTTACTATTCACGAGTACTATTCATGAAGCGTGAAAATGTTTTTTGTGGAATTTCTATCTTTTGGTGTCCTGAGTTACTATTCACGATATACTAAGACTTATTCACGATATCTGACCTTTATTCACGTATACTGGTGATTATTCAATTAAAAATGAAATTTTCTTCTTTTTGTCCAAGTTGTCTATTATGGTTACTATCTTTGATTGTATCCATGTTTTGATCATTATTTTTGAATTCTGCTTCAAAATTGGTTATTTCGGAGTATTATTGAACTTGGATAAACTATAATACGAATCCTTAATATTTGATCTTTTATCTTACTGGATTCGTTCTCTAAAATGTTTTTCATCATCCTTAGTCCTAAATGATGATACAAATGAATATCTTTGGCCTGTAGTGCAAAGATGAATGATCAACTAATGAATATCTTTGGCCTGTAGTGCAAAGATGGATGATTACCTAATGAATATCTTTGGCCCGTAGTGCAAAGATGAACAGGTGTTGAGATGAACATGACCAACTGGTGATACAAATGAATATCTTTGACCTGTAGTGTAAAGATGAATATTTGATTCAAGATGTATATTGATTGATGTTACAGGGATAAAATATTGATGATGGACTTTTAAATTCATAGAAGATAGTAGAATTCTTTCTCTACTTGACTCTTCTAATGGATTGCTTATTCCGCTGCAGTTGTTGATCTAAAACTTGTTGTCTATTGTATTCTATTAGATTTTTCCCTGTTGAAGACTAACGATAATTTGTTGTATATTATCTTAGTCATAATATTCTTTACTGAGCTAGTTGAGCTCACCCTTTTCCTTGTTGTTCCATTTTTCTTCTCGTGGAGGCGAGAATGTAATGAAGTACTTAGTTGGGGTATGGAATGAAGGTTCTAGAGAGAGTTGTTTAGTAGTCCTCACCATTTTGTAAAATAATGTATCAATAATTATGATGGGGATTTATTTGCGTGTGGATATTGTGCAGATGGCAATATCTCGTATTTAAACTCACAAGATATATATGTTGTATGTATTATTTTACGACAAATGTATTAATAAAGTTGTAGTTATTTACGTACCATGTATTTGGCGACTTCGAGAATGGGTTGGATGATGTATACCTATTTTGGGGGCGTCACGTTGGTATCGTCGAGCTTAGGGATATGATCTCCGGCGAGATCGGGAATAGAACTAGGAGGGAGAGACAGTAAATCCTTCGCTAAGTGTCCTACCTAAGCTTATTTGTTAGTTGGTTAAGATATAGGGATACTATGTGATATATTGATTTCCTTAATTAACCCTTGTTTTATGATAGTTTTTAAGAATGGTCATTTCTTGAGAACGTTAACAATGGAGTGAATGAGATCGTGGAGACACCTCTAATCGCCAACCGAGGATAATGTGATGTCGGTGAAGAAGGAATTAGAGATATCCATGTGGTGAGTGAAGAATTGATAGTTGCACTTTAGATAGTCGCAGAGTAACGGAGAGTGAGGAAGAAGAGGTACACAAGAGAGTTTATTAGAGGTATTTTATGATCAAAATGTAGAATTGCAAAATCGTATTCATGAGTTAGAAGAAGCGGTCAAGAATTGCGAGGTAGTCGTGGAGCAAAAGGATGCAACGATTCAAGCTTATGTTACCCGATATGTGATGCTTGAATGTAAGCACTCTTTGGCGGTAGTATAAGATGATAAAGGTGGAATCTGAAATTGAAAGAAGAAAGAAGCGAACGAGTGAGAATGAGTGATGCATGGGTAAAAACCGCATGACGCGTTGATATTATGGAAAGAGATGTCCAATCTAAAAGAGAAGATTTAACGATAACGGAAGACGTCGTGAAAGATCAAGACCATCAACAAATTCTAGGGAAGAGAACGATAGCTAGTTAGATGCTACGAGATGCAGAGAGGAGGACATATAAGGTCAAACTGCTCAAAGCCTTCCAAGGTATGTTTTAGTTGTGGAAAAGATGGTCACATAGCTCGATTTTGTCTATAAGCGAAAATCAAGTCCAGTTGGGACGTTGGCACCAGAGCGGATCTGAAAAAGTCAAAATCAACGATTCATCGGAAGAGCGTTTTTTACTGGCCAATCAAAATGCGAGAACTCGAACGAAGTTAGCACGCAGGTTAGTTAATTATAAATTCTTGCGAAGTTTATACTTTACTAGATACCGCCTCTACCCATTCTTTTATCTCTCTTTACTTGCGCTCAACGTTTGAACTTGACTACGGAGAAATTAGACTTTGACCTATTTATGGAGACTCGCTTAGAGAAACTTTCATTACATCCGTTGTTTAGAAATCTTGCTTAATTCAGGTTGGCACTATCACATTACACCGTTAACCTTATTTCCTATAGAGATATTTGCTTTTGATGTGATTTTAAGGTTAACTACTCATCATGCCAAAATTGATTATTTTCGTAAGGTTGTTAGTTTTCATATTCCTAAGCAACTCATTATTCAATTCAAGCAATCAAACCATTGTAATCAAACATTTTCATATCAAGCCATGAAGTCATTCGTTTATTACGGATGTCAAGTTTTCTTAGTCCATGTTATGGATTTGAATAAAGACACGTCAGATTTGAATAATATTCCTGTTGTTATTAATTTTTCCCGACGTATTTCTTGAAGAATTTCTTGGCTTACCTCCCAAAGCCTGATATTAAATTTTGTATCGAATTTGAACCCTAAGACAAAACTCATTTCTAAAATCTCATATCGAATGGCTCTATTGAACTTTAGGAGTTAAAAATTCAACTATTGAATTTGGTACCGAGCCTTTATCCGGCGATTTCCTTTGTGGAATGCAAAGCTTTACTCCCGTAGGGACACCATATTCGTCGCGATAGTAAACCGAGAGGTGTCATTGTAACGTCTTTATCCAAGGTTGGGATATGAGTCACGATTGAGAACAACCTAAGTCGGTGAATCGAAATACGTAGCTTTCAGGCTTAGTTGGTTATTATCGGAGATTCGTTGAAGGATATTCTCGAATCGCTATTCCATTAACGCAAATTTGACTTCGTAGGGATACGAGAAATTCGTTTGGAGCGAAGAATGCGAAAGAGTTTCCAAGAGCTTAAGAGGAGACTTATTTCGACTTTGTTCTAACAATACCATCCTGGTTGGATGGATTTGTTATCTGATGATGCTTCGAGCAAAGGGTTAGGATGTGTTCTCATGCAACGTGGGAAAGTCATAGCCTTATGCCTCGCGACAACTTAAAGAGTATGAGAGGAATTATCCTACTCATGATCTAGAGTTAAGCGTGATCGTTCATGCTTAAAGATATGGAGGCACTATCTATATGGGGAGAAAGTGGAGATATATTCGGACCATAAAAGCCTTAAATATTTCTTCACTCAAAAGAACTCAACACGCTGGCAATGACGTTGGCTCGAACTATTGAAAGACTACGACCACACTATTCAATACCATCCCGGTAAAAGCGAACGTGGTAGGTACGCATTGAGTAGAAGATCATATCTTGCGGAACGAGTGCGATGATGTCAAGTATCGACAGAGCCAACTTTAATAGAAAAAGTTAAGGTTGCTCGAAGCCACCAATCGGAAATGATGCGTATGAAGAAGAAAGTACAAGAAGGAGCTATTAGGAGCGAGAATTGATGAAGAAGGAATACTTGAGTCCACTCTAGACTTTGTGTTCCTAACGACTCGATTTGAAGTACAAGATTATGATGGAGGCACACAATACACCATTTGCAATCCATCCCGGAAGTACTAAAATGTATCGTGATCTTCTATATACATTTTGGTGGAACAATATGAAGAGAGATTGCAAAGTTTATATCAATGTGTTTAACTTGTCAACGTGTAAAGGCGGAGCATCTAGTACCTAAGGGTCCGTTGCAACCACTTGAGATTCCTAATGGAAGTGGGAACACATTACCATGGATTTCTTTACGGGTCTTCCTACGGTTTCTCAAGGCATCAATGCTATTTGGGTTATTGTTGATAGATTAACCAAGTCCGCTCATTTTTGCCGATCGGAGACTTATTCCCTTGAGCGTCTTGCTAGTATGCACGTAAATGAGATTGTGAGGTTGCATGGCATGCTGTATCCATAGTTTGGATCGTGACCCAAGATTCACTTCAAGATTTTGGGTTAGCTTGCAAAAAGCTATGGGCACGGATTTGCGATTTAGTTCGGATACCATCCCCAAACGGACGACAATCGAGAGAGGACTATTCAAACTCTTGAAGATTTATTAAGACTACGTGTCCTGAACTTCAAGGGTAGTTGGGATAAGTATTTACCATTGGTGGAATTCTCCTACAACAACAGCTTATCGTGCAAGTATAGGTGTGGCTCCATTCAAGCATTATATGGACGAAAATGTCGTTCTCAATATGTTGGGATGAGGTGGGTGAAGCAACATTGTTGGGACCCGAGTTAAGTACGTGACTCACCGAAAAGATCCAAATGATTCGACAACGTATAAAACCAAGCACAAGATCGACAAAAGAGTTATGCGGATCTTCATCGAAAGGACGTGAAATTTAGTGTGTAGGGATCATGTATTATTGCGAGTTGCTCCATGGAAGGGAGTTACAAGATTTGGGAAGAGAGGAAAGCTCAATCCACGATTTATCGGTCCATTTCAAATTCTTGGCCGAGTAGGAAATGTAGCCTATAGACTTGCGTTACCTCCAAGTATGTCTCGTGTTCATAATGTGTTTCACATATCGTATTTCGTAAATATGTGAAAGACCCGAACCACGTTATAGAGTTAGAATCCAGGACGAGATAGCCAAGACCCAACGTATGAGGAGGTACTGTCATCAAGATTTTGGATAGGAAGGAGCATGTCCTACGCCAAGAAAGGTCATACCACAAGTTAAAGTTTTGTGGAGGAATCATGCTATAGAGGAAATGACACGGGAATTGGAAAGCGAAATGAAAGCGAGGTATCCTCACCTTTTGAAACACACCACGTCGTCAATTTCGAGGACGAAATTTCATAAGGAGGGAGGTTGTAAGACCGAAATTTGTTTAAATAAAAGGAATTTCCTTTATTTATTATTTTGAAATAGTAAGGTTGATTTGATTAATGTGGATAGTTAAGGGTTAAATACGCAAATATTTCAAAATAAGCAAGTGGTTATAAAATATTCATTTTTGTCGGGAATATTCGTTTGGTCGTGGAATATTCAATGCGTCGGAATATTAATTTACGGCAGTAGCGACAATATGTGGGGCCCCATAACGAGCGATTGGATGAGGAAAACGACAAATATAAGTTGTTTAAAAATAATTCTACGTAGTTGTTATTCAGATTATCTTGTTGGAATACCCGTGGTTAAAACACACTAATCTGCGTTGTTGAACAAGAAGCACGGTATTGCACCAATTATTGATTCGCATGCGAAGGCCTTTACTCAATAATTGTTACGATGAATTACCGTTCAATAGTTTATTTTATTGATTCAATAATTGTTGCGTTGATATTTTATATTATTATTGTTTCAATAATTGTCATCGCATGATTTCCCATTATCGGATCAATAATTCATATTATTTGAATAATATTATTAGATAACATTATTGGCAATGTCTAGAAAGTTCATCTAAGGAGAGGTTTGGTCACCTAATTGCGCCGCCAGGAAGGAGAGATCCTTATTGAAAGCCCCTCTTCCTGGGAACAAATTTGGTTGTCATAAATGTGATTACAGAATATTATTTGTGAATAATTAATTATTGATTCATATGATAAGGAAATATTTATTTTATATGGATATAAATGATGGATTTATTTATGTGGTTATTAATGAAGGAATTAATCTTTGAGATGTTTTATTTGTATTTTGCCGGATTGGAGGTATTAAAAGATCAAATCGATTGTTATTACGACTTTTATTGTGTGAGAGTTATAATATTTAATCCTATTGTTGGATCGTTGTAATTTTTGGATATGTTATACATATATAAGTTGAGTATATGTCCACAAATTTTGAACCGTTAAAAATGAGCGTATAATTTATTATGAATTTTAAGAGGTGACTGATTCAGAAATTAGGTTATAAATGATTTTGGTGGAAAATTCTAGAATTGAGTGGGCCCCACTTGTGGTTGGTGAAAAAATGTGCTGAATTTTATTTCAAATGTGGTGGGTGGCAATAGTAGCAGGTAAAGCCATCAGTGGCAAAGTTAAGTCTGCTTGCTACGTGCTAACATTTTCCTATAAATAAAGGGCTAAGTTAGAATTGAAAATCACACCGTAAACAAAGTTTTCTCTCTTTCTCTCTATATTATTGGCGTATTTGAGTATTTAGATACTTTGAGAGTTCTTTGTTAAGATACAAGTTTCATTCAAAGATCACTTGACCTTTCCTTCCAAGTCTTGATTCTTTGAGGTAAGGATATTATTTTTTTCGTAATGATATTATTTCTTCAATATCATTATCTTTGAAATGTTGATCTGAAGTTTTTATCAAATTTGGAACTTTTTCATGCTCGGGGTTACTATTCATGAGTTACTATTCACGAGTTACTATTCACGAAGTACTATTCATGAAGCGTGAAAATGTTTTTTTGTGGAATTTCTATCTTTTGGTGTCCGAGTTACTTATTCACGTATACTAAGATTATTCACGATACTTGATCTTATTCACGTATACTGGTCTTATTCAATTAAAAATGAAATTTTCTTCTTTTTGTCCAAGTTGTCTATTATGGTTACTATCTTTGATTGTATCCATGTTTTGATCATTATTTTTGAATTACGCTTCAAAATTGGTTATTTGAAGTATTATTGAACTTGGATAAACTATAATACTGAATCCTTAATATTTGATCTTTTATCTTCTTCGGATTCGTTCTCTAAAATGTTTTCATCATCCTTAGTCCTAAATGATGATATGAATGAATATCTTTGGCACGTAGTGCAAAGATGAATGATCAACTAATGAATATCTTTGGCACGTAGTGCAAAGATGGATGATTACTAATGAATATCTTTGGCCCGTAGTGCAAAAGATGAACAGTGTTGAGATGAACATGACCAACCCGGTGATATGAAATGAATATCTTTGACCAGTAGTGCAAAGATGAATATTTGATTCAAGATGTATATTGATTGATGTTACGGGGATAAAATATTGATGATGGACTTTTAAATTCATAGAAAGATAGTAGAATTCTTTCTCTACTTGACTCTTCTAATGGATTGCTTATTCCATTGCAGATTGTTGATCTAAAACTTGTTGTCTATTGTATTCTATTAGATTTTTCCTGTTGAAGACTAACGATAATTTGTTATATATTATCTTAGTCATAATATTCTTTATGAGCTAGTTGAGCTCACCTTTTCCTTGTTGTTCCATTTTCTTCTCGGGAGGCGAGAATGTAATGAGTAGTAGTAGTGGGTATGGAATGAAGGTTCTAGAGAGAGTTGTTTAGTAGTCCTCACCATTTTGTAAAATAATGTATCAATAATTATGATGGGGATTTATTTGCGTGTGGATATTGTTTAGATGGCAATATCCGTATTTAAACTCACAATATATATGTTTATCGTATTTTTGCATTTATAAATGTATTAATAAAGTTGTAGTTATTTCGTACCATGTATTTGGCGACTCGAGAATGGGTTGGATGATGTATACCTATTTTGGGGCGTCACAATAATATTCTTTCTTGAGCTAGTTGAGCTCACCCTTTTCCTTTTGTTCCATTTTTCTCGAGGCGAGAATATAAATGAGTACGCAGTAGGGTATGGAATGAAGGTTCTAGAGAGAGTTGTTTAGTAGTCCTCACCATTTTGTAAAATAATGTATCAATAAATGTGATGAGGATTTATTTGAGTATATAGATATTATGCAGAAGATAATATTTGTATTTAAACTCACAGTTTTCTTGTTGTAATAATAAAGTTGTAGTTGTTTTACATACCATGTATTGACAACTCGTAATGGGTGATGAATACCTATTTTGGGGGCGCCATGTAACAATCCCCATTCATAATCATACCAAGTCCATCTATGCACTACACAATACATGATGACTTTCAACATAATATAAACATGAGGATAATGATATAAAGAATCAATCAAATGAGATAAAGGATAAATATTAAACATTTATAATATAATTTATCCGAGATTCAAGAATATCCCCATGTTATCAATCACTTAATAATCTCATAATCTAATATCATTAATATTATAACAATATTTTAATCACTTCTTAAATTTATAAATAATTTATCTCAATTGTTTACGCTTTTACCATATAATGCATTTAATCATTCAAAATGCCATACTCATAAGATATCATCACCAATTATCAAATCCTCATAAAAAAAAAAATGCATATACTCTATATAGGATTCTCTGTTGGCAAAATCCTATTTTCAACTTTGTTACTTCACATAACATATTTAACTCATATGTTCAGAACTAAACTATTTTCATGAAAAATACCAAATCAGTCCCAAAAATATTTTTTTTCCTGGGATTTAGCATAATATAGTCCCATAATGAAAATATATTTTTCTCGAAATTTTTAAAATTCATTTACTATTTTTCAAAAATCAATTTCTAATTAATTCCTTAAGAAATTAGCTACCTCAAGTTTAACTCCAAAATTCCCAAATCTTGGCAGGACCTTACACATGTTAATGTGAGCCTCCTATTAAATTTCATGGTCATCCTGAGTTATAAAACTCCTCCGGTTATAGCGTTTTTTTCGGAAAAACCTAAATATTGAAATAGTCATATCTTGCTCATTTTAAGTCAGAATGAGCTCATTTTTGGACAGGAGGTACTTTATACCATATAATTTCATGTCCCAAAAAGGCCAGAATTTTTCTCATAATTTAAGTGGCCGAAACAGCCCCTCTAAAATCATGGCAGCAGCTTTTTCGGTTTTTTGCAGCTTTGTACTCCTTTGCTAAAATCAGTCCACACAAAAATCTACAACACCTTTTTCAGTGATTCCACTTGGATTAGTTAGGTAACTCATAGATCTAACTCTAGGACTTGAGCACACTCAAAAATTCAAAATATAATAGGAGATATGGTCAATTGAATTTTATGTTACGTTTTTACCAAAATCTGATTTTTCAACCCTTTGTGATTTCTAAGAAACTTTCATGTTTTCACATAATAACCACATAACTCATCATAACACTTACTAATACTTCATATACCCATGATTTTCATTAGTCCAATGCTTTTATTATGACTTTCATCATAATCCTTGTAAATGTGATCCTTTTAGTTGAATGAAATATTTGAGGGTTTAAGAAATGGGTTTTATCTTTGGGGTCAATACAAAATTCGATTTCACGCTCTAAGTAGGCTAAGAAGTCTTCATGAATACGCCAGAAATTTATTAATAATAGAAATATCATTCAAAACTGTGACTCTCATCCAAGACTTGGATAAGACGTCACATTGATACCAACCGTGACTTCTATCCCTTAACCTAGATAAAGACTCACAATGATACCTATAAACTTGCCATCTTCATTCACGATGTCGCCCTACTGAAAAGTCCGAAGCGGTGCATTCCACACAAGGAAGTCAACAACGAAAGGTTCGGGGCTCTTTCTTTATGGCTTGATATGACAATAATTGACTTTAGTAGTTTGGTTACTTGAATTCGCACAACAAGTTGGTTATGAATATAAAAGCTAACAACCTTACGAAAAGAATGATGAGTAGTTAACCAATTGATTCCTAAAATCCCATCAAAGGCAAATATTTTCAAAAGATAAGATCGACGAATAACGTGAAAATGTTTATTTAAACCAAACAAGATTTAAAAAATAGTAAGCGATAACGAAGGCTCCTACTAACGAAGTTTCAACCAATAAGTCAAAGTTTAACTTCTTCGGAGTCAAATTTAAACGTTGAACACAACTAGGTGAAATAAAAGAGTGGGTAGAACTGGTATCTAACACGGTATAGACTTCGCAAGAGCTTATGATTAACTTACCCGTGATAATTTTATTAAGGTTCCTCGTTACGAGAAAAAAAAACGCTCTCTTAACCTATTTTGGTTTGTGCAGGACGACCTTTGGTGCCTCCATCCTAGTTGAATTTGTCTTGATGAACGACAAAAATCGAGCTAAGTGATCTTCTCTTCCACAATTATAACATGCTTTTGAATGGCGTAGCAGCGATTCGACCGATGTGTCCCTCTCCTCCGTATTTGAAGCATATGGTAGGTGGTCTTTCTCCTTCCTTAACAACGAGTCTTTGGTCTTGACGTCTTTCCATCATTGTTGAATCTCCTTTTCTTGAAATGTCCATTCTTATTATTTTGGCCTCGATTACCACCGGTGGTTACCATATCCGGCCATTGATTCCCCACGCTTGTTGTCACCGCTTGATGACTACTCTCCATTGTATTATAATTTTGTTTTTGCTTTCTTTTTAGTTCGTTGACTCGTTATCGCTACTCCACTAAGCGAGCCCTATTTACAACATCCTATAAAAACACGGTTTATGAGAAATAAGATGTTAACGTATCTCGGCTTCAAACCTCTTAAAACATTCGCGTCATTCTCTCTTCATTATCCACCAAGTGGGGCGAATCGTGATAACTCATAAAAATTTTGCCTCGTATTGCGACACCTGTCCATATTGTTTTGTTCCAACTTGATAAACTCCACCTCCTTCATGTGGCGAATACTTTCGGAAAAGTATTTGTCATTGAATGCCTCTGAACTTCTCCCAAGATATCTTGATCTGAGAAGTTGAGTCGCTTTTCTGGATTCCCACCAAGATGTCTGCCTCTCCGCGCAACATAAAAGCGTGAAAGGGAACCTTTTGCTCCTCGGAGCATCCCAAGACATCAAATATCTTGGTAATCTGCTTTATCCATGCTTCCGCCAGAAGTGGTTTTGGCTCTCCCTTAAACTCCGGTGGTCCCAGCTCCTTGAATTGTTTAGCGGTGACCGCCCGAGAGTTTTCCGTGTTTCCACCTACGTTTTGGACAGGAGTCGCTTTCGCTTGATGTTGCATGAATTCTAAAAGCCTTTTAAACGTACCGTCATTCATCAATTGATCAGTGTTGTTGTTTACAGGAGGATTATCGCCATCCTGTTGCACATTGTCCTGATTATTGATATGTGGAGAATTAACAGTCTCCTGTGCTCCATTGCTATTCTCAATATTCTCGGATGCCATTTTCAAACACTGCCACAAAATAAGGGTTAATTGACATGCAACATATTATCACTATATTCTGACCGACCAATCAAATACCAAATAAACTTGGGTAGGTCATACTTACTAGCGAAGGTATTCCCGTCTCTCCCTCCTAGTACTATTCTCACATCTTAGCCAAGGATCATATCCTAAGCTCGATACCAACCGTGGCGCCCCCCCAATTAGGTATCGTCACCCATCTTGGGTCGCCACTTACATGGTACATAAATTCAAATACAACTTACTAACATAACTATCGTGTCTTATACGACGTAAAACGTGAGTTTGAATACAAATATTGTCTACTAGATATTATACAAACTCAAAAGGAGTCCTCATTACAACTATTATCACACTATTTCATGAATAGTGAGGGACTACTAATGCTATCCTCCTCTGGACCATTACTCCGCTCCCCGGCTCGTCCCGGCTATGTTCTTATTTCCTAAGAGAAAAAAAAAGAAAGGGTGAGCTCAACTAGCCTAGTAAGAAATATTATGACTAAGATAATACGTAATAAATTATCATTAGCCTTCAAATGATGTTAAACCGATAAAATACAATAGACAACCGGTTTAATCATAATGAATATCGCAATCCATTAAAAGAGTCAAGTAGAAAATAAAGTCTACTATCTTTTAGGTTTTAAAAGGTTTTCATAAATTTTTATCACTAAGACTCGGTTTAATGAATAAACCACAATATCTAAACATCCTGTACTACGGTCGAGGATTTTCATCAAATTATCAATGGTCATGACTATATACCGAATCACCCCGGTCATAATTATACCAAAAACTATCCATCATCGCATTACAGGGCCACCGAGGACTTTTGTCACATCATTTATATCAAGCCATGATTATACCGAATGAACCTCGGTCATAATCATACTAAGTTCATCTATGCGTAAGCCAAAGATAACTTTCAACATAATATAAACATGAGGATGATGACAATGATATAAGAATTCAATAAAACAAGTTCAAGAATTAATTTATCTATGAATTATTAACGTCCAAATTGTCAACAAGATCTTGTTTTGTAGAGTAAAATTCAAGAATGATCGGGAAGAATATTTCCTTGAAAAGATCTTTGGATGAAACGCAAATATCGAGGATATTCTACTAATTTCATGGAGTATAGAAGTCAAAGTTTTAACCAACCGGGTATAATAAAGAATGGAATAACAAAAGAAATCACCACGCACGCGGTGATTGCATGTGTAACGAGTTATTCAACGTAATAATAATAACGGAACCAAGTCGGTGAAATTCACACAAGCGGGATGATCCAACGTAATAATAAATCTTTGAATAATAAACAATGGAACCGTGTCCTGTTAGTAAAACACACGACATGGGATATTCCAAATGTAATAATAAATAAGGAATAATAAACAATGGAACCGTGTCCTGTGTAAAACACACGCATACGATATTCCAATGTAATAATAAAGAATGGAATAACGAAGAAGATCACCAAGTATAGGGGATTCAGCAGATACTGAGTTATTCCAATGTAATAAATAAGAATGGAATAATATAAGATTTCACCAAGTATAAGGTATCTGCCACAGACGAGGTTATGTATAGGGTATACCACTTTTACGAGTTATTCAACAATGAATAATAATGAATGGAATAACAAAAGTTCTCTTCATGAATAAGAAAGAATAACACCCACTTTACGAATACAACAAATAATACCCCTTACCTTAGAAGAATGAATATTGGAAAAGTGAAGTAGCGAATACTTTTCTTCTTTCTCTCTATAAACTCTCTCTATAATTTCTCTCTCTGAGTTTCAAAGAATTAAATAAAAAAATAATGAAGGAATGAGCTTCTATTTATAGGAAAATAGAATGCATAGTAATTAATCCATGAAACGGTCCATTGATTTACTTTAATCGACGGTCCATATTTAAAGCAAAATCTTTTAAATAAAATATCATATATTCTATTTATATAAAAACATTTTACTATGCAAACACTATGCAACACTATGCAAAACACTATGCAAAACACTATGCAATACTATGCATAATAAAATATAATATATTCTATTTATAGAATAACTTTAATAAAGTATTCTGTTTTATTACGTTAATAATACGAATAAAACAAAACGTCATTATCGTTATAATAATTCATATTATTAATCAACAATAATGGAATCAAACTGAGTGACTTCTCACATAAGCATCAATAATCAATACCGTGTGCTACTATGCAACCACACGTATTATTATACTTTTACTACCGAGTAGTTCAACAATATCAACGGTAAAACTTTCGCCGTTATTTCAATAAAATATTTTTGTCGTTTTCTCAATCCTACAATAATTACATTGTGGGTCCACCAATGATTGAGTAGTTGCATTTAATATTCCCTCGCTAAACCGAATATTCCCTGACCAATCGAATATAATATAACCACTTGCATACTTTGCAAAATTTATAAATACTACCCACAACTATAATATTATCTCAAATTCACACCATAATATTAAAAATTATTTTGACAAAATTTAAATCTTTATTGATAAAATCTGGGTCTCACAAACAACCTTACGAAAACAATCAATTTTTGCATGATAAGTAGTTAACCAATCAATCCTAGAATCACATCAAATGCAAGTATTTTTAATGAAATAAGATCGACAGGTAATGTGAAGTGCACCGATTTGAACCAAACAAGACTTATAAACGATGGATGTAATGAAGGTTTCTCCCAACGGAGTTTCCACAGATAAGTCAAAGTCTAATTTCTCCGAGTCAAATTTAATCGATGGCGCAAGTAGGAGAAATAAAAGAATGGGTAGAACCCAGATCAAATAAAGTATAGACTTCATTAGAGTTTATGATAAGCTTACCCGTGATGACCTCATTCGGATTCCTTGCTCTTTGGGAGGTCACAACAAATGCTCTCCTCAGCACTACTGGGTTTTGAATTTTCCGGGATGGCCTTTGGTGCCTCCATCCTAAATTGAATTTGTCTTGATGGCGATAAAATCGAGCTAAGTGACCTTCTCTTCCACAATTATAACATGCTTTTTCGACTGGCATTTATCGCAGTTTGATCGATGTGTCCCTCTCCTCCGCATTTGAAGCATATGATAGGTGGTCTTTCTCCTTCCTTAACAATGGGTCTTTGGTCTTGACGTCTTTCCACCATTGTTGAATCTCCGCTTTCTTGAAATGTCCATTCTTATTGTTTTGGCCTCGATTACCACCGGTGGTTACCATATCCGCCTTTGTTGATTCCCTCCACGCTTGTTGTCCACCGCTTGATGACTACTCATTTGGGTATTATAATTTTGCTTACCGCTTCTCTTTTTAGTTGTGTTGACTCATTATCGCGTTCCACTAATCGAGCCCTATTTACGACATCTGAATACAAACACGGTTTATGAGAAATAAGATGTTGACGTATCTCCCGCTTCAAACCTCTTAAAAACATTCACGCCATTCTCTCTTCATTATCCACCAAGTGGGGCCGAAACCGTGATAACTCATGCAAATTTTGCCTCGTATTGCGACACGGTCATATTATTTTGTTCCAACTTGATAAATTCCACCTCCTTCATGTGGCGAATACTTTCGGAAAGTATTTGTCATTGAAACGACTCTCGGAACTTCTCCCAAGATATCTTCATCTGACGAGTTGAGTCGTTTCTGGAATTCCCACCAAGAATCCGCCTCTCCGCGCAACATAAAAAGCGTGAAGTGGAACCTTTTGCTCCTCGGAGCATTCCAAGACATCAAATATCTTGGTAATCTGTTTTTATCCATGCTTCCTGTGAAGTGGTTTTGCTCTCCTTAAACTCCGGTGGTCCCAGCTCCTTGAATTGTTTAGCGGTGACCGCCTCGAGAGTTTTTCGTGTTTCCACCTACGTTTTGGGCGTGAGTCGCTCTACTTTCTTTGTTGCATAAATTGCATAAAGCCTCCGAACATTTGATCATTCATCATTTGGTCAGTGTTGTTGTTTGCATGAGGATTGTCGCCTTCCTGATGCACATTATCCTCATTATTGATATGTGGTGAATCAACGATCGCCTGCGCTCCATTGCTATTCTCAACATTCTCAGATGTCATTTTCGACATCGCCACAAAATAAAAGGTTAATTGACGTATACAAATTATCCCTATCTTCCGACCAACCAATAAAATAAAGACATAAACTTAGGTAGGTCATACTAACGAAGGTATTCCCGCCTCTCCCTCCTAGTACTATTCTCACATCTTAGCAGGGATCATATCCCTAAGCTCTGATACCAACTGTGACGCCCCCAAAATTAGGTATACATCACCCATCTTGGGTCACCACTTACATGGTACAGAATTTAAATACAACTTAATACATAAACTGTGAGTTTAAATACAAATATCGCCTACTAGATATTATACAAACTCAAAAAGGAGTCCTCATTACAATTATTATTACACTATTTCACGTAATAGTGAGGACTACTAATGCTATCTTCATTACCATCACTGCTTTCCAGACTCGTCCCCCGGTATATTCTCATTTCACGAGAGAATAAACGGTGAAAGAAAGGGTGAGCTCAACTAGCCCAAAGAAGAAATATTATGACTAAGATAATGCGAGATAAATTATCAATAGTCTTCAACAATGTTAAAGCGATAAAATACAATAGACAACCGGTTTAAGCTGCAATTTGAATATCTGATCCATTAAAAAATCGTCAAGTAGAAAATAAAGTCTACTATCTTTTAGGTTTTAAAAGGTTTTTCATCATCTTTGTTATAAATTTGAGACTCGACTTTTATAAATATTCCACATCATCGAATCACCCCTCAGCACTACTGACGAGGATATTCTTTAGTATCACGACCACAATTATTCATGCACTCACGGGCGAGAATATTTGTGTATTCATTAATAATCATGATCATGCCAACAATCGTCCATCAATGCACTACTACTAATTTGGATTTTTACCACATCATTTGTAACATTACTATTCATGATTACAAGAATAGTCTCTCGTCATAATCATACCAAGTCCATCTATGCACTACAGCCACGTATGACTTTAAAAAATATAAACATGAGGATGATGACAATGATATAAGAATTCAATAAAACAAGTTCAAGAATTATTTTATCCGAGAATTATTAACGTCCAAATTATCAACACGATCTTTGTTTTGTAGAGTAAAATTCAAGAATGATCGGAAGAATATTTTCATGAAAGATCTTTGGATGAAACGCAAATATCAAGGATATTCTACTAATTTCATGGAGTATAGAAGTCAAAGTTTTAACCAACCGGGTATAATAAAGAATGGAATAACAAAAGAAATCACCACGTAAATGCGGTACTTAGCATGTAGGCGAGGTTATTCAACGTAATAATAATAACGGAACCGGTCGGTGAAATTCACACCGCAAGCGAGGATGTTCCAACGAGAATAATAAAGATGGAACCCGGATCCGGTGTAAAACACACGATAGGATATTCCAACAGAATGATAAAGACGGAACCCGGTCCTGTGTAAAACACACTGCATGGATGTTCCAACAGAATAATAAAAAGCGGAACCAGTCCTGTAAAACACACGAGCGTGGATGTTCCAACGAATAATAATAAAAAGCGGAACCAGTCCGATTAGTAAAACACACGAGCGTGATGTTCCAACGTAATAATAGAATAATGTCACCAAGTATAGGGTAAACTACGCGATCAAAGTTATTCCAATGAGAATAAATAAGAATGGAATAACAATGATTCTCTTCATGAATAAGAAAGAATAACACCCTTACATTTGGTAGGAGATTGAATCTGCGAAGAAGTGTAAGTAACAAAATACTCTTCTTCTTTCTCTTTATTCTCTCTATACTTTCTCTCTATAGCTTGAATGAATTAAGTGAAAAATAATGAAGCCCTAGGCCTCTATTTATAGAAGATTTCTAGCTTAGCACTTAGTGTGAAAAGGCAAGTGGCTTGGACAATCGGTTTGGCGCTTTGTAATGTGAAACGACAAGTGGTTCGGCGCTTTGTAATGTGAAGCGACAAGTGGTTCGACGTCTGGTAAAGGTAATTACTATTAACGAAGGTTAATACTATTGACGAAGGTAAATACTATTCACAAGGGTAATTACTATTGATGAAGGTAATTACTTATTGATGAAAAGACTCTTAGATGATGACATATGAGCCCCCATAAAATAATCAAACTTACCACAAATCATTTTTTTTTTCATCAACACATATTTAATCTTTCAACAATTATTAATCATTTATAACTTGTCGTCTCAATTATTGATTTAATACTATAACATATTATCTCGATGATCTTTGTGATAATAATTGAATCAATAATATAAGAGATATGATCACAATGAATTATCAGAGCGATAATTGAGCATAATTGAGTGACTTCTCACGTATGCATCAATAATCAATACCGCAAATGCTACTACGCAACTCTTCGCGTATTCTATCGTACTTTTACCATAAGGTAGTTCAACAGCTTTTAACGGTAACACCTCCGTAGTTATTTTTATAAAATATTTTTGTCGTTTTCTCGATCAAATGATAATTACATTAATGGGGTCCACCAATGATTGAGCCATTATACGAATATTCCCTAACAAAAGAATATTCCCCACCAAACGAATATTTTATAACAACTTGCGTACTTTGCAAAATTTATAAATATTACCCACAACTATAACATTATATCAAATTTATTCCATAATATTCAAAAATAATATTTATAGAAAATTCATCTTTATTTATAAAAGTTTGGGGTCTTACACTATTCACAAAGGTAATTACTATTGACGAAGGTAATTACTATTCACAAAAGGTAATTACTATTGTGAAGGTAATTACTATTGACGAAGATAATTACTTTATTCACAAAGGTAATTACTATTGACGAAGGTAATTACTATTGATTGAAGAGACTCTTAGATGATGACATATGGGCCCCCCATAAAATAATCAAACTTACCACAAATGTCTCATATGAGACTCTTTATATATATCAAGGATTGAATAAATATTACCACAAATCATTTTATTTTTAATCAACACATATTTAATCTTTCAACAATTATTAATTATTTATAACTTGTCGTCTCAATTATTGATTTAATACTATAACATATTATACGATGATAATCTTTGTGATAATAATTGAATCAATAATATAAGAGATATGATCGTGAAATTCTTGTATGCAATAATTGAGCATAAATGAGTGACTTCTCACGTAAGCATCAATAATCGATATCGTGTATTCTATATAAACTACGCCAGTATTCGTATGTTTTTTACTACTAGGGTAGTTCAACGCTTTTAATTTTTAACGGTAACACCTCTGCTAGTTATTTTTATAGAAAGATAATTTTGTCGTTTTTCTACTACGACAATACTTCCGTTAGGGGTCCACCAATGATTGAGCCATCGTATTTAATATTCCCCAACAAAAGAATATTCCCACACCAAACGAATATTTTATAACAACTTGCATACTTTGCAAAATTTATAAATACAACCCACAACTATAATATTATCTCAAATTCACACCATAATATTAAAAATTATTTCGACAAAATTTAAATCTTTATTGATAAAATATGGGGTCTCACAATCTCCCTCCTTATGGAATTTAACCCTCGAAATTAGGGTGCGATACTGTATGATAAAGAGGTGAGGATACCTTGAATACCTTTATCGTTAAAAGTATTAAATTCATCTTTATGCAATCCTACGAAAGATATTCATTAACAATTCATCTTTGCACTACTGAGCCAAAGATATACAACTGTAAAACCAATAATCTTTGAGGCGCGACTTAATAGTATCACGACCACGAATTATCCACGCACTAACGGCCAAGGATATTCGTGTTTTCATTCTGGTCATGATTATACCGAATAATCCTTGGTCATAATCATACCAAGTCTATCAATGCACTACTGACCAAAGATGACTTTTACCACATCCATGAATTAATATTTCATTCTTTGAGACTCAAATTTCAATAATTAATCCATATCATCGAATCATCCACGCACTACGAGGCCAAGGATATTCATTAAGTATCACGACCACGAATTATCCATGCACTACTACCAAAGATAATCGTGTATTCATTAGTATCACGACCACAAATTATCCATGCACTACTACGAAAGATAATCGTGTATTCATTAGTATCACGACCACAAATTATCCATGCACTACTACCAAAGATAATCGTGTATTCATTAGTATCACGACCACAAATTATCCATGCACTACTACCAAAGATAATCGTGTATTCATTTACGGTCATGATTATACGTAATAATCCTTGATCATAATCATACCAAGTCTATCAATGCACTACTGCCAAAGATGACTTTTACCACATCCATTAATTAATATTTCATTCTTTGAGACTCATTTCAATAATTAATCCATATCATCGAATCATCCCCGCACTACGGGCCAGGATATTCATTAGTATCACGACCACGAATTATCCATGCACTACTGACCAAAGATAATCGTGTATTCATTAAGATCACGACCACAAATTATCCATGCACTACTACCAAAGATAATCGTGTATTCATTAGTATCACGACCACAAATTATCCATACACTACTACCAAAGATAATCGTGTATTCATTAGTATCACGACCACAAATTATCCATGCACTACTGACCAAAGATAATCGTGTTTTCAATTACGGTTATGATTATACCGAACAATCCCTCGTCATAATCATACCAAGTCCATTTATACTGCTACAGTACCATGTATGACTTTCAACATAATATAAGCATGAGGATAACGATATAAAGAATCAATCAAATGAGATAAAGGATAAATATTAAACATTTATAATATAATTTATCCGAGATTCAAGAATATCCCCATGTTATCAATCACTTAATAATCTCATAATCTAATATCATTAATATTATAACAATATTTTAAGCACTTCTTAAATTTATAAACAATTTATCTCAATTGTTTACGCTTTACCATATAATGCATTTAATCATTCAAAATGCCATACTCATAAGATATCATCACCAATTATCAAATCCTCATCAAAAATATGCATATATTCTATATAGGATTCTCTAGCCATAAAATCCTATTATCAACTTTGTTACTTCACATAACATATTTAACTCATATGTTAAGTAACTAAACTACAAAATAGGTATACATCACCCATTACGAGTTGTCGATACATGAGTGCGAAACAACTTCTACAACTTTATTATTACAACGGTAAAGCTGTGAGTTTGAATACAAATATTATCTTACAGACAATATCTATACTCAAATAAATCCTCATCACATTTATTGATACATTATTTTACAAAAATGGTGAGGACTACTAAACAATCTCTTCTAAAACCTTCATTCCATTACCCAGGCTATTAAATACTCATTATATTCTAGCCTCACGAGAAGAAAAATGGAACAAAAAAAGGAAAAGGGTGAGCTCAACTAGCCCGATAAAAGAATATTATGACTAAGATAATATCTGACAAATTATCGTTAGTCTTCACGGGGAAAAATCTAATAGAATCTGATAGACAACAAATTTTAAATCAATATTACGGCGAAATAATAATTCATTAGAAGAGTTAAGTAGAGAATGCAAACTACTATCTTACATGTATGAATTTAAAAGTTCATCGTCTATCTTTTATCCTGTAACATCAATCGATATACATACGGAATCAAATATTCATCTTTTGCACTCTGAGGCGAAGATATTCATCGATTAGTCATGTTCATTTAAACACACATTCATCTTTTTACTTTCACATCTTTTTTCTGATCATCTTTGCAAAAGATATTCTTGAAATCATTCATCTTTTACTTCTGGGCCAAAGATATTCAATAATATCATCATTTAAGGCGAGGATGATGAAAAATATTTTTTAAAGCGAATCCGGTGAAACAAAATGAGAGGATTAAGGATTAAGGATTAGTACTTTGTTTTATCCATGTCAAAAATACCTCAAAAATAATCATAGTGGTGTAAAATTCGAGAATGATCAAAACATGGATCTGATCAAAGCTAGTATCCGAATAGATATTTTGGACGAAAAGAAGAAATTTTATTTTTAGGTGAATAGTCTTGCAGTATCGTGAATAGTCTAGTATATCGTGAATAGTCTTGATATCGTGAATAGTAACTCAGACACCAAAAGATAGAAATTCCACAAAAAACATCTTCTTCACTTCATGAATAGTACTAAGTGAATAGTAACTCGTGAATAGTAACTTCGTGAATAGTAACTTGAATAGAATAGTAACTTCGTGAATAGTAACTCATGAATAATAACTAACCCCAGTAACCCAGAACATGAAAAAGTTCAAATTTGATAAAAAGTTCAACCAATATTTGACATAATGATATTGAAGAAATAATATCATTTGAGAAAAAATAACATCCACTTACCTCGAAGATTAGTACTTACAGGTTTGAAATCAGGATATAGTCTTTGAAGGAACTTGCCTTATATAACAATACTCAAAGTATACTCAAAATACTCACAAGAATAAACTCGATAATATAGAGAGAAAACTTGATTTACGGTGTGATTTTCAATTCTAACCTAAGCACCTATTTATAGGAAATTGCTTAGAACACAAAGCGAAAAAATTTAATAAAATAATAATATATATATATAAATTCCCTCGCCCACCTTCCTAAATCTGATTCAAATCATCAGCCACATGTGACTGACCTTACACAAACTCAAAAAAAACGTTTTTTTCTTATTTAAAATATTTAAAACTTCAAAAATCGATTATTTGAACTTGAACTTCAATAATTCATAATAAATAGCCCTTTCATCAGAAAATTCGAATCTCGCGAGAGTTTTTATAGGAAATTCAATTCTCTACAACTTTGCGAGAAAAAGTTTTTCCAAATTCCAAATAAAAATTGGCCAAAAATCCACAAGCGGGCGATTTTACAATTTATAATCAAATTTGATCGATAAATGGGGTCCCATGACATGTTTAACATGTTTTAAACATTTATTGCAACAAAAATACTCTTCCTCCTCGTATACTCATATATCCCACATTAGTTGTAAAAATATCACCATTATTATATTATTAAAATATAATAATATATTTAAATGAATTATTTTATCGAGAAAAAGATAAAATTTCAATTTTCAACAATTGTCACATTAAAATTTTTTCCATCTATATCCACATAAAATCAATATTTTCCTCATCATATGAATCAATAATTAATTATTCACAAATAATATTACGAGAATCCTGATATTGTGACGAGGCGGTTCAGGAAAGAGGGCTTTCGATAAAATTTCTTCTTCTTGGCGGCGATTAGGTGACCAAACCTCTCCTTAGAGCGAGAACTTTCTAGACATTGCCAATAATGTTATCTAATAATATTATTAGGATAATATGAATTATTGCCGATAATGAAAAATCTTGTGTAATGACAATTATTGAAACAACAATGATATAAAATATCAACGCGACAATTATTAACTCGATAAAATCTTTGAGCGATAATTCTTTGTAACCATTATTGAGTAGTGCCTTCTTACGTAAGAATCAATAATTGGTGCAATCTGATGCTATCTTGAATATCTTTCTTGTGTTTTAACCACAAGGTATTTTAACGATATTAGCAGTAACAAACTTCTGTAGTTATTTTTAAACAACTTATATTTGTCGTTTTCTTCATCCATAAACTTTTCCGTTATGGGGCCCACACATGGGCTTTGCGGTCGTAAATGCGAATATTCCCAAAAGCGATCTGAATATTCCACGACCAAGCGAATATTCCCAAACAATGATGAATATTTTATAACCACTTGCTTATTTTGAAATATTTTGCGTATTTTACCCTAACTATCCACATTAATCAAATCAACCCTTACTATTTTCAAAATAATAAATAGAAAATTAAATTTCATTAATAATAAGTTGAGGTCTTCTGACCTCCCTCCTTATGAAATTTAGTCCTCGAAATTGGCGTCACGTGCACAGTGTTTGAAAAGGTGAGGATACCTCGCTTTCATTTCCGTTTCAATTCCCGGTCATTTCCTCTATAGCATGATTCCTCCACAAAACTTTAACTTGTGGTATGACCTTTCTTGTGTAGGACATGCTCCTTCTATCCAAGATCTTGGCGGTACCTCCTCATACGTTAAGTCTTGGCTATCTCGTCCGGTTCTAACTTCTATAGCGTGGTTGGGGTCTTTCACATATTTACTGAAATGCGGATATGTGAAACACATTATGAACACGAGACATACTTTCGGAGAATAGCAGCAGTCTATATAGGCTACATTTCCTACTCGGTCGAGAATTTGAAATGGACCCGATAAATGCGTGGATTGAGCTTTCCTCTCTTCCCAAATCTTGTAACTCCCTTCCATGGAACAACTTCATGACAATCGCATGATCCCTACACTAAATTCCGTCCTTTCGATGAAGATCCGCATAACTCTTTTATCGATCTTGTCTTGGTTTTATATCGTTGTCGAATCATTTGGATCTTTTAGGTGAGTCATACGTACTAACTTCGGGTCCCAACAATGTTGCTTCACCCACCTCGTCCCAACATATTGGAGAGCGACACTTTCGTCCATATAATGCTTGAATGGAGCCACACTATACTTGCACGATAAGCTGTTGTTGTTGGAGAATTCCACCATGGTAAATACTTATCCCAACTACCCTTGAAGTCTAGGACCACGAGTCTTAATAAATCTTGAAGAGTTTGAATAGTCCTCTCGATTGTCCGTCCAGTTTGAGGATGGTATGCGAAACTAAATCGTAAATCCGTGCCCATAGCTTTTTGCAAGCTAACCCAAAATCTTGAAGTGTGAATCTTGGGTCACGATCCGAAACTATGGATCGGGCATGCCATGCAACCTCACAATCTCATTCACGTCACATACTAGCAAGGCGTTCAGGAATAAGTCTCCGTGTCGGCGAAAATGAAGCGGACTTGGTTAATCTATCATCAATAACCCAAATAGCATTGATGCCTTGAGAAGCCGTAGGAAGACCCGTAAACGAAATCCATGGTAATGTGTTCCCACTTCCATTTGAGAATCTCAAGTGGTTCAGCGGACCCTTAGGTACTAGATGCTCGCCTTTACGTTGACAAGTTAAACACATTGAGATAAACTTTGCAATCTCTCTCTTCGTATTGTTCCACCAAAATGTATGTAGAAGATCACGATACATTTAGTACTTCGAGATGGATTGCAAATGGTGTATTGTGTGCCTCCATCATAATCTTGTACTTCAAATCAGTCGTTAGGAACCTGAAAGTCTAGAGTGGACTCGAAGTATTCCTTCTTCATCAATTCTAAGCTTAGGAATAGCTCCTTCTTGTACTTTCTTCTTCATACGCATCGACTCAAGGATTGGGTGGCTTGAGCGACCTTAACTTTTCTATTAAAGTTGGCTCTGTCGTATACTTGACATCATCGCTTTTCGTTCCGCATATGATCTTCTACTCAGCGCGTCGGCTACCACGTTAAACTTTTCGGGATGGTATTGAATAGTGTGGTCGTAGTCTTTCAATAGCTCGAGCCAGCGTCATTGCCGCGTGTTGAGTTCTTTTTGAGTGAAGAAATATTTAAGGCTTTTATGGTGCGAATATATCTCCACTTTCTCCCCATATAGATAGTGCCTCCATATCTTTAAGCGCAGCAAAGCATTGCTTTGCTTGACTCTAGATCATGGTAGGATAATTCCTCTCATACTCTTTAAGTTGTCGCGAGGCATAGGCTATGACTTTCCCGTTGCATGAGAACACATCCTAACCCTTTGCACGAAGCATCGGCATGTAGATAACAAATCCATCCGAACCGGATGGTATTGTTAGAAACAGTCTTAGAAATAAGTCTCTCTCTTAAGCTCTTGGAAACTCTTCTCGCATTCTTACGCTCCAAGCAATTTTGTATCCTTAGGAGTTAGGCGAGTTAATGGAGTAGCGATTAGAAAAAACCCTTCCACGAATCTCAGATAATAACCGGCTAAGCCCAAAAAGCTACGTGCTTGATCCGCAGGCTTGGTTTGCTCCCAACTTTGTATTGCTTGATCTTGGCCGGATCAGCGGATACTCCATGTTTTGACACCGTGCCCAAGGAATGCTACTTCCTCGAAGCGAACTTCGCATTTCTTCAATTTGGCATATAGTTTGTTTTCACGAAGCCTTTGGAGTACCGACTTCAAATGGTGCTCATGATCTTCCGACTTTTGGAATATATGAGGATGTCATCAATAAAAACAACAACAAAGCGATCGAAATATTCCTTGAATACTCGGTTCATCATATCCATGAAAGCCGCGGGGAGCATTAGTCGGTCAGAAAGACATGTAAAAAATTCATAATGCCCGTCTGGGGAGTTACTAAAAGCGGTCTTTGGAATATCCTCGATTCTAATCTTGGTGATGATATCGAGCGAAGATCGATTTTTGAAAAGAATTGTGCCCTTACAATTGGTCGAAACAAGTCATCAATCGAGGTGAGGATACCTATTCTTGATGGTGACATGGTTCGATTCCAGATAGTCGATACAAAATCGCATACTCCGTCTTTCTTCTTTACTGAATAAAGCAGGGCACCCCGAGGAGATGTCTTGGGGCCAGAATGAAGCCGATGTCCAACAATTCACGTAGTTGGACCTTTAACTCTGAAGTTCAATAGGAGCCATTCGATATGGGGTTTTAGAAATGGGCTTTGTGCGGGTTCAAGATCAATAAAGAATTGACTTCACGTTACGGGGTAGGCAGGAAGTTCTTGAAATCGTCGGGAAAATCGATAACAACGGGAATATTATTCAAATTTGGCGTGTCTTTATTCAAATCCATAACATGGGCTAAGAAAGCTTGACATCCGTTTTTTCAATAAGCGAATAGCTTTATGATTAGATATGATGATGATTGATTTTAATGGTTTAGTTGCTTGAATTAAATACAACGGGTTGGTTAGGAATATGAAAACTAACACCTTACGAAAACAATCAATTTTGGCATGATGAGTAGTTAACGATCAATCCTAAAATCACATCAAAAGCAAGTATCTTTAAAGAGATAAGGTCAGCGGCGTAAGTAAGGTGATGGTGCCACTTGAATCAAACAAGATTTATAAGCGATGGATGTGATGAAAGTTTCTCTAACGGAGTTTCCACGAGATAGGTCAAAGTCTAATTTCTCGGTCGAGTTTAAGCGTTGAGCACATGCGGGAGAGATAAATGAATGGGTATGCCGGTATCAAGTAAGGTATAAACTTATGAGAATTTATAAATAGCTTACCGTGATCACCTCGTTTGGGTTCCTCGCATTATGACCGATCACAACAAAGCGCTCTTCCGGAATCGTTGACTTTGACTTTTACGGGGACGATCTTTTGAGTCACCAATCCCCATTGAACTAGGTTTATTCTTGTCTGATCTCGGCGATATGTCCTTCCTTTCCACAATTATAGCATACCTTGAGCTGTTGTGGGCGGTTTGGTGATATGTCCCTCTTTTCGCATTTGTAGCATATAATGGGTGGTCGTTCTCCTCCACTAGAACCGATTCTTTGCGCCTTTTGTCGTCTTCACATAGTCGTTGTTAAATCTCCTCTTTTAAAATCTCCTCTGACTCGCTTTCTTCTATTTTCATGGCCATGATTACCACCACCAGTGGTTACCATTTTTGTCCGTCTGTTTCTTTCTCCATTTGGTTATCATTATTACATTGTTGCTTTCTCTACAGTGCGATCTGGTTGTGGTCCCTCGGTTGGCCGTACTTTCGTTATCTCGCTCTAATAATTGAGCCACATTTACAACATCTCGAATAGAGAAAATTTATGAGAAATGAGATCTTGGCGTATCTCTGGGGTTTGAAACCTCTAAAAACATCCGCGTCATCGTTCCTCATTCTCCACCAAATGAGGTCTGAACACGGATAACTCTGCAAACTTTGCCTCGTCTTTGAGACAAATGTCATTATTGTTTTGTTCTAATCGATGAACTCCACTTCCTTCGTATAGCGAACACTTTCGGGAAAGTATTTGTCATTAAATAGTTCTGAAAGCGTCTCCCAAGACATCTTTGAGTCTTGGTGGATGGAGTGCAACTTCCTGAGACTCCCACCGATGATCGCCTTCGCCACGGAACACATAAAGGTGGCGAATGGAACCTTCTGTTCCTCCGTGCATCCCAGACATCGAATATCTTGGTAATTTGCTTGACCCGTGTTTCCGCCGTGATCGGATCGGCTTTCCCTTAAATTACGGTGGTCCCGACTCTTTGAGCTTGCTTGGTTTGTGACAACTTGTAATTAATATCATTTCCTCTGTATTTTTTGAACACGAGTCTCCTAAATGCGATTTTGCATGAGCTGCAAAAACTTCTAAACATCCCTCGTTCATCATCTGCTTTCGATGGTGTTGTTCACGGGAGGAACATTGCCCGACTGTTGCCGTTCTCTCCTCGTTGGTGATCTGAGAGCGTCTCCACGGTCTCATTTCCATTGTTAATATTCTCGATCGACATTCTCAAATCTTGTCGTAAAAAAAGGGGGTTAATTAAGAAATCAATATATCACATAATATCCTTATATCTTGACCAACTAAAAATAAGCTTAGGTAGGACACACTTAGCGAAGGATTTACTCGTCTCTCCCCTCTAGTTCTATTCCCGATCTCATGGAGATCATATCCTAAAGCTACGATACCAAGCTGTGGCGCCCCCAAAATAGGTATACATCACCCATTACGAGTTGTCGATCGTGATGCGAAAACAACTACAACTTTATTATTACAACGATAAAAGCGTGAGTTTGAATACAAATATTATCTTACAGACAATATCTATACTCAAATAAATCCTCATCACATTTATTGATACATTATTTTACAAAATGGTGAGGACTACTAAACAATTCTTTCTAAAACCTTCATTCCATTTTCCCAGGCTAAATACTTTCATATATTCTACGCCTCACGAGAAAAAAAATGGAACAAAAAGGAAAAGGTGAGCTCAACTAGCCCGATAAAGAATATTATGACTAAGATAATATCTGACAAATTATCGTTAGTCTTCAACGAGGAAAAAATCTAATAGAATCTGATAGACAACAAATTTTAAATCAATATTACGCGGTGAAATAATAATTCATTAGAAGAGTTAAGTAGAGAATGCAAACTACTATCTTACATGTATGAATTTAAAAGTTCATCGTCTATCTTTTATCCTGTAACATCAATCGATATACATACGGAATCAAATATTCATCTTTGCACTCTGAGGCGAAAGATATTCATCGATTAATCGTGTTCATTTAAACACTGTTCATCTTTTACACTTGGGCTATTCTTCATCATTCATCTTTGCTTTTGCTTTCTGGGCGAAGATATTCTTGAAATCATTCATCTTTGCTTTCTGGGCCAAAAGATATTCAATAATATCATCATTTAAGGCGAGGATGATGAAAAATATTTTTTTTTTAAAGCGAATCCGGTGAAACAAAATGACAAGGATTAAGGATTAAGGATTAGTACTTTGTTTTATCCATGTCCAAAAATACCTCAAAATAATCATAGTGGTGTAAAATTCGAGAATGATCAAAACATGGATCTGATCAAAGCTAGTATCCGAATAGATATTTTGGACGAAAAGAAGAAATTTTATTTTTAGATGAATAGTCTTAGTATCGTGAATAGTCTTGAGTATCGTGAATAGTAACTCAGTGAATAAAAAGATAAAAGAAAAATTCCAAAAAAACATCTTCACGCTTCATGAATAGTACTATGAATAGTAACTAATAGTAACTGAATAGTAACTTCGTGAATAGTAACTTCATGAATAGTAACTCATGAATAGTAACTCGAATAAGTAACCCAGAGCATGAAAAAGTTCCAAATTTGATAAAAAGTTCCAACCAATATTTGACATAATGATATTGAAGAAATAATATCATTTGAGAAAAAAATAACATCCTTACCTCGAAAGATTAGTCTTTCTAGTGGAATCAGGATATAGTCTTTGAAGGAACTTGCAGTATATACAATACTCAAAGTATACTCAAAATACTCACAAGAATAAACTCGATAATATAGAGAGAAAACTTGATTTACGGTGTGATTTTCAATTCTAACTAAAGCACCTATTTATAGGAAATTGCTTAGAACACCAAAAGCGAAAATTTAATAAAATATTAATATATATATATATTAATTTCTCTCGCACACCTTCTGATTCTGATCATCAGCCATTAAACATGTTGTATGCCTAAAAAAAAAAAAAAAAACGTTTTTCTTATTTAAAATATTTAAAACTTCAAAAATCAATTATTTGAACTTGAACTTCAATAATTCATAATAAATAGCCCTTTCATCAGAAAAATTTGAATCTCGCGAGTTTTTATAGGAAATTCAATTCTCTACAACTTTGCGAGAAAAAGTTTTCCAAATTCCAAATAGAAATTGGCCAAAATCCCACAAGCGGGCGATTTTACAATTTATAATCAAATTTGATCGATAAATGGGGTCCAGAGCATGTTTAACATGTTTTAAACATTTATTGCAACAAAAATACTCTTCCTCCTCGTATACTCATATATCCCACATTAGTTGTAAAAATATCACCATTATTATATTATTAAAATATATATAATATATTTAAATAATTATTTTATCGAGAAAAAGATAAAATTTAATTTTCAACAATTGTCATTTTAAAATTTTCTCCATCTATATCCACATAAAATCAATATTTTCCTCATCATATGAATCAATAATTAATTATTCACAAATAATATTCTGAGAATCACAATATTGTGACGAGGCGGTTCAGGAAAGAGGGGCTTTCGATAAAATTTCTTCTTCTTGGCGGCGCTTGATTAGGTGACCAAACCTCTCCTTAGAGCGAGAACTTTCTAGACATTGCCAATAATGTTATCTAATAATATTATTAGGATAATATGAATTATTGCCGATAATGAAAAATCTTGTGTAATGACAATTATTGAAACAACGATGATATAAAATATCAATATGACAATTATTAACTCGATAAAATCTTTGAGCGATAATTCTTTGTAACCATTATTGAGTAGTGCCTTCTTACGTAAGAATCGATAATTGGTGCGATCTGGTATATCTTCTTGTGTTTTAACCAGCGTATTAGTGTGTTTTAACCATTATTCAACGATATTACTTGATAACAACTACTGTAGTTATTTTTAAACAACTTATATTTGTCGTTTTTTCTTCATCCAATAAACTTTTTTTAGTTATGGGGCCCACACATGGGCTGCTGCAAATGTGTAAATGCGAATATTCCCAAACGATCACGAATATTCCACGACCAAACGAATATTCCCAAACAATGATGAATATTTTATAACCACTTGCTTATTTTGAAATATTTGCGTATTTTACCCTAACTATCCACATTAATCAAATCAACCCTTACTATTTCAAAATAATAAATAAAGAAATTCCTTTTATTTAAAATTTATTATTTTGAAATAGTAAGGGTTGATTTGATTAATGTGGATAGTTAAGGGTTAAATAAGCAAATATTTCAAAATAATCAGTGGTTATAAAATATTCATTATCGTCGGGGAATATTAGTTTGGTGCGTGGAATATTCGTCTTTGTCGAGGAATATTAAATGCGACAGGTAGCGACCATGTGTGGGCCCCATAACTTGGCGATTGGATGAAGAAAGCGACAAATATAAGTTGGTTAAAAATAACTTGCGTAGTTATTCTGAATTATCTTTGTTAAAATACTCGGTTGTTTAAAACACGGTAAGCTTACGGTATTGCACCAATTATTGATCCTTACGTGAAGAAAGGCACTACTTTCGATAATGGTTACAGATGAATTCTTGTTCGATATTATTTTATTGAGTTAATAATTGTTGCGTTGATATTTTATATTCTTTGTTGTTTGATAATTGTCATTACACATTATTTTTTCATTATCGAAGCAATAATTCATATTATTTGAATAATATTATTAGATAACATTGTTGGCAATATCTAGAAAGTTACATACAAGGAGAGGTTTGGTCACCTAATTGCTTCCAAGATGAGAAGAAATTCTTATTGGAAAGCCCCTCTCTGAGGAAGCTGCTTTCATTTGTCGATATTGTGATTACGTAATATTATTTGTGAATAATTAATTATTGATTCATATGATGAGAAAAATATTGATTTTATGTGGATATAGATGGAGAAAATTTTATAGTGACAATTGTTGAAAATTGAAATTTTATCTTTTTACGATAAAATAATTCGTTTAAATATATTATTATATTTTAATAATATAATAATGGTGATATTTTACAATGAATGTGGGATATATGAGTATCACGAGGAGGAAGAGTATTTTGTTGCAATAAATGTTTAAAACATGTTAAACATGTCGGTGGACCCCATTTATTATTTGAAATTTGATTATAGCTGTAAAATCGCTTGGTTTGTGGATTTCGATCGATTTCTGTTTGGAATTTGGAAAAACTTTCTTCTGCAAAGTTGTAGAGAATTGAATTTCCTATAAAAATTCATGAGATTCGAATTTTTTCTGATGAAAGGGCTATTAATTATGAATTTTTGAAGCTCGAGTTCAAATAATTAATTTTGGAAGTTTTAATTGTTTTATTTAAGAAAACGTTTTTGCAATCCCACATGTGATATAAATGTGCTGAATTCAGTTGGTCTAAGGTGGGCTTGAATTTGTTTAATTATATTATTATTTTATTAAATTTTACCTAACTTTGGTGTTAAAGCGTTTTCTATAAATAGGTCTTAGGTTAGAATTGAAAATCACACGAAGCTGAAGTTCTCTCTCTATATTATCGGCGTATTCTTGTGAGTATTTTGAGTATACTTTGAGTATTGTTAGGCGGTGCAAGTTCCTTGACCTTATACTATATTATTAGATTCCAAATTAAATCTTAATCTTTGAGGTAAGGATGTTATTTTCTTCTCAAATGATATTATTTCTTCAATATCATTATCTTTGAAATATTGGTTGAAACTTTTTATCAAATTTGAAACTTTTTCATGTCTGGAGTTACTATTCATGAGATTACTATTCACGATTACTATTCATAAAAGCGTGAAAATGTTTTTATGGAATTTCATATTTTGGTGTCGAGATTCTTATTCACGTATACTCGGCCTTTATTCACGTATATCTGACTATTCACCGAAAAATAAAATTTCTTCTTTTTGTCCAAAATATCTATTCTGGATACTAGCTCTGATTGTATCCATGTTTTGATCATTCTTGAATTTTACACCACTATGATTATTTTTGAGGTATTTTTGGGCGTGGATAAAACCAAGTACGAATCCTTAATCCTTAATCCTTGTCATTTTGTTTCACTGGATTCGTTTCTTTAAAAAATATTTTTCATCATCCTCAGTCTTAAATGATGATATTATGGAATATCTTTTGTGACGCCCCCAAATTAGGTATATACGTCACCCATCTTGGTCGCCACTTACACGGTACATAAATTCAAATACAACTTACTAATATAACTGTAAATATACAATACGACATAAAGCTGTGAGTTTGAATACAAATATTGTCTACTAGATATTATACAAACTCAAAAGGAGTCCTCATTACAACTATTATCACACTATTTCACGAGAATAGTGAGGACTACTAATCTTATCCTCTCGGACCATTACTTCGTTCCCCGATCTTCGTCCCAAATGTGTTCTCATTTCACGAAGAAAACGGTGAAAGAAAAGGTGAGCTCAACTAGCCCGATGAAATATTATGACTAAGATAATGCGAGAATAAATTATCATTAGCCTTGAACAAAGTTAAAGCGATAAAATACAATAGATAACCCGGTTTAAGCTGCGTGGAATAAACAATCTATTAAAAAGTGAAGTAGAGAATAAAGTCTACTATCTTTTAGGTTTTAAAAAGGTTTTCATCAATTTTTATCGGACTGAGACTCGACAATAAATAAACCACCACATCTAATCATCCACACACCGCGGTCGAGGATTTTCATCAAATTATCGATAATTAAGTGACTATCTTAGAATCACCCACGGTCATAATCATACCAAAAACTATCCATCAACTGCATTCTGAAGACCCTTTGGGACTTTTGTCACATCATTTATATCAAGTCGTGATTATCTTAGAATGATCCTGAGTCATAATCATACTAAGTTCATCTATGCGTAAGCCAAAGATAACATAATATAACATGAGGATGATGACAATGACATAATAATTCAATAAAACAAGTTCAAGAATTATTTAATCCATGAATTATTAACGTCCAAATTATCGACTTGATCTTGTTTACGTAGAGTAAAATTCAAGAATGATCGGAAGAATATTTCCATGAAAAGATCTTTGGATGAAACGCAAATATCGAGGATATTCTACTAATTTCATGGAGTATAAAATCAAAGTTTTAACTTATTTGGGTATAATAAAGAATGGAATAACAAAAGAAATCACCATGTAAATGCGGTACTTAGCATGAGGCGAGTTATTCAGCGGAATAATAATAACGGAACGGATCGGTGAAATTCACACCAAGGATGTTCAGCCAGAGAATAATAAAGATGGAACTGGATCCGGTGTAAAAAACACACGAGATAGGATATTCAGCGAGAATGATAAAAAGGCGGAACCAGTCGGGTGTAAAACACCTGAGCGAGGATGTTCCAATGTAATAATAAAAAGCGGAACCGGTCGGGTGTAAAACACCTGCGAGGATGTTCAGCGAGAATAATAAAAATGGAACCGGTCCGGTTAAAACACACGAGACGAGGATGTTCAGCGAGAATAATAGAATAATGTCACCAAGTATAGGGTAAATCATGATATCTGAGTTATTCAAGAATAAATAAGAATGGAATAACATAAGGATTTCACCAAGTATAGGATATACGCTGGCATACTCTGATTATGTATAGGGTATGTCACTTTTACGAGTTATTCAATGTAATAATAGTGAATGGAATAACGAAGTTCTCTTGAAAGAATAATAATTTTCTCTCTTCTATAATTTTCTCTATAATTTCTCTCTAATTTCTCTCTGAGTTTCAATGAATTAAGTAAGAAAATAATGAAGGAATGAGCTTATTTATAGGAAAATGGAATGCGTAAGTAACTAATCCATGAGCGGTCGAGTTGATTTACTTTAATCGGCGGTCCATATTTAAAGAAAAATCTTTTAAATAAAATATAATATATTCTATTTATATAAAACATTTTACTATGCAAACCTTTATCGCAATCTTATGCAAAACAATATGCAAAACACTATACGACAACTTATACGTAATAAAATATAATATATTACATTTATAGAATAACTTTAATAAAGTATTCTATTTTATATAAAAGATGTTTCTATTTTATTACGTTAATAATACGAATAAAACAAAAAGCGTCGTTATCATTATAATAATTCATATTATTAATCGACAATGATAATGGAATCAATGAGTGACTTCTCACATAAGCATCGATAATCAATACCGGTGTCTTTACTATGCAACCACACTTATTCTTGTACTTTTACTATCGAGTAGTTCAACAAGAACCACTGCGGTAAAACTTCCATAGTTATTTCGATAAAATATTTTTTGTCGTTTTCTCGATCAAATGATAATGAATTACATTATGGGTCCACCAATGATTGGTAGTTATGCGAATATTCCTGCTAAACCGAATATATTCCCAGGCCAATCGAATATAATATAACCACTTGCATACTTTGCAAAATTTATAAATACTACCCACAACTATAATATTATCTCAAATTCACTTTATAATATTAAAATTATTTCGACTAAATTTAAATCTTTATTGATAAAATCAAGGTCTACATCTCTTTGGCTCATGAGTGCAAAGATGAATGATTTCTTAAGAATATCTTTGGCACAGTGGTGCAAAGATGAATGATTTACGAAGAATATCTTTGGCGTAGTCACAGAAGATGAGCAGTGTTTAAATGAACATGACCCGTTGATGAATATCTTTGGCACAGTAGTCAAAGATGAATATTTGATTCGGATGTATATTGATTGATGTTACGAGGATAAAGATGAGCGATGAACTTTTAAATTCATACATATAAGATAGTAGTTTGCATTCTCTACTTAACTCTTACAATGAATTATTGTTTCCATTGCGAATATTGATTTAAAATTTGTTGTCTATTGTATTCTATTAGATTTTTCCTGTTGAAGACTAACGGTAATTTGTTGTATATTATCTTAGTCATAATATTCTTTCTTGAGCTAGTTGAGCTCACCCTTTTTCCTTTTTGTTCCATTTTTTCTCGGAGGCGAGAATATAAGCGAGTCTGCAGTAGGGTATGGAATGAAGGTTCTAGAGAGTTGTTTAGTAGTCCTCACCATTTTGTAAAATAATGTATCAATAAATGTGATGAGGATTTATTTGAGTATAGATATTGTCAGAAGATAATATTTGTATTTAAACTCACAGTTTCTTGTTGTAATAATAAAGTTGTAGTTGTTTACGTACCATGTATTGACAACTCGAATGGGTGATGAATACCTATTTTGGGGGCGTCACGGTTGGTATCGAGCTTAGGGATATGATCTCTGGCGGAGATCGGGGAATAGAACTAGGAGGGAGAGATTTAATAAATCCTTATTTAGTGTGTCCTACCTAAGCTTATTTGTTAGTTGGTCGGTATATAGGGATATTATTTGATATATTGATTTCCTTAATTAACCCTTGTTTTATGGCGGTATTTGAGAATGTCGTTGAGAATATTAACAATGGAAATGAGGCCGTGGAGAGCCTTTGTACTCACCAACCGAGGAGAAGCGTCAATGGTGGCAATGTTCTCCCGTGAACAACACCATTGAGCGCGAGATGATGAGCGAGGGGATGTTTAGAAGTTTTTGCGGTTCATGCAAAAATCGGGGCGAGGAGACTTCGTGTTCAAAATCTGAGGAGAAATGATAGCAATTCACGTGTTGTCACGACCAAGCGATTCAAAGAGTTGGGACCACGAATTTAAGGGAAGCCGGATCCGTCATGGCGGAAACATGGGTCAAACAAATTACGAAGATATTCGATGTCTTGGGATGCGGAGAGAATGAAGGTTCCATTCGCCACCTTTATGTTCCGTGGCGAAGCGGATTCTTGGTGAGATGCGTGAAGCGTACCCCATCCGGCCGCTTTTCGGCGTGTCTTGGGAGGCGTTTTAGAAGCTATTTAATGACAAATACTTTCACGAAAGTGTTAAATCGTATGAAGGAAGTGGAGTTCATCGATTTAGAACAAAACAACATGGCGGTGTCTCGATGCGAGGCAAAGTTTGCGAGTTATCGGTTTGCACCTCATTTGGTGGAGAATGAGGAGCATTATGGCGGATGTTTCTTAGAGGTTTGAAACCCGGCGTCGTCGTATCTCATTTCTCATAAATTTTCTCTTTATTGGATGTTGTAAGCGAGGGCTCGATTATTAGGCGAGATAACGATTAGTATGCAATCGGTTGAGGACCACAACCGGGATCGTATCGGAGATAGCGATCAGCGAGAATAATGATAACTGCGGAGAAAAGCAATGAATGACCAGAAAAATGGTAACCACTACGGTGGTAATCATGGCCGTGAAAATAGAAGAAGCGAGTCGGGAGGAGATTTTAAAGAGGAGATTTAACAACGACCATGTGAAGATGGCAGTCTTGCGTGACAAGCGGTTCTAAGGGAGGAGAAACGACCACCGGTCGTATCTTTATAAATCACGGGAAAGAGGGATATATCGGTCAAAGCTGTCCCTGAACGATTCAAGGTATGCTATAATTATGGAAAGGAAGGACATATCGCTCGAGATTATGCAGTGGCGAAACCTAGTTCAATGAGGGACGGTGACTCAAAAACATCGAGAAAAAGTCAAAATCAGCGATTAGGGAAGAAGCGTTTGTTGTGTTTGATGCATAATCGCGAGAACCCAAGCGAGGTGATCACGGGTAAGCTATTTATAAATTCTTGCGAAGTTTATACCTTACTTGATCTGGTGCTACCCATTCATTTATCTCTCCTGCTTATGCTCAGCGTTTAAACTTGACTCAGGAGAAATTAGACTTTGACTATCTGTGGAAACTCCATTAGGAGAAACTTTCATCACATCCACTGTGTTTATAAATCTTGTTTGATTCAAGTTGGCACCATTACCTTACACATTGACCTTATCTCTTTAAAGATACTTGCTTTTGATGTGATTTTAGGGATTGATTGGTTAGCTACTCATCATGCCAAAATTGATTGTTTTAAATGGGTTGTTAGTTTTCATATTCTAACCAACTTTGTTATGCAATTCAAGCAACTAAACCATTAAAATCAATCACTATCATATCTAATCATAAAGCTATTCGTTTATTGAAAAAGCGGATGTCAAGCTTTCTTAGCCCATGTTATGGATTTGAATAAAGACACGTCGAATTTGAATAATATTCACATTGTTATTGACTTTCTGGCGTATTTCTGAAGAACTTCCGATCTACCCCGAGCGTGAAGTTGAATTCTTTATTGATCTTGAACTTTGATACAAAGCCCATTTCTAAAACCCCATATCGAATGGCTCTATTGAACCCGAGGAGTTAAAGGTCCAACTACGAGGAATTGTTGGACATCGGTTTCATTCATCTAGTACATCTCCTTGGGGTGCTCTGTTTTATTTGTAAAGAAGAAAGGCGGGAGTATCGACTTTGTATTGACTATCGGGAATTGAACCATGTCACCATCGAGAATAGGTATCCTCTACCTCGTATTGATGACTTGTTTGACCCGATTCTGAGGGCACAATTCTTTTCAAAAATCGATCTTTGTTACGGATATCATCGGTGAAGATTAGGCGAGGATATTCCAAAGGCGCCTTGAAACTTCGGTATATAGCATTATGAATTCTTAGTCATGTCTTTCGGACTAACTAATGCTCTGCGACTTTCATGGATATGATGAGCCAGAGTATTCAAGGAATATTTGGATCGGTTTGTTGTTGTCTTTATTGATGACATCCTTATATATTCCAAAAGTCGTGAAGATCGCGAGCACCATTTGAAGGCTGGTACTCAAAGGCTTCATGAAACCAACTATATGCCAAATTGAAGAAATCGAGTTACGGCTTGAGGAAGTAGCATTTCTTGGGCATCATGTGTCAAAACATGGAGTATCTGTTGATCCGTGAAGATTGAAGCAATCTGAAGTTAGAACAGCAAAATCGGTGGTTGAAATCAAGTAGCTTTTGGGCTTAGTTTGGTTATTATCGGAGATTAAATGGAAGGTTTTCTCGAATCGCTTCTCCATTAACTTCGGCTAACTTTCGAAGGATCTGAAATTCGTTTGGAGAAGCGAAGAATCGAGAAAAGTTTCGAAGAGCTTAAGAGGAGACTTATTTATTTTTGTTCTAACAATACCATCTGGTTGGGATGGATTTGTTATCTATAAGCGATGCTTCGAGCAAAGGGTTAGGATGTGTTCTCATGCAATGTAGGAAAGTCATAGCCTATGCCTCGCGACAACTTAAAAGAGTATGAGAGGAATTATCCTACTTTCGTGATCTAGAGTTAGCGGCCCCGATCGTTTTCGCTTAAAAATGGAGGCCTTATCTATATGGGAGAAAGTGGAGATATATTCGGACCATAAAAGCCTTAAATATTTCTTCACTCAAAAAGAACTCAACATCTTGGCGGCGACGTTGGCTCGAGCTATTGAAAGACTACGACCACACTATTGATACCATCCCGGAGGTAAAGCGAGCGTGGTGGTGGCGACGCGTTGAGTAGAAGATCATATCTTGCGGGAAGCGAGTGCGATGATGTCAGAGTATCGCGTAGAGCCAACTTTAATAGAAAAGTTAAGGTTGCTCGAGCCAATCAGGCGAAATGATCGTATGAAGAAGAAAGTACAAGAGGAGCTATTAGGAGCGAGAATTGATGAAGAAGGAATACTTGAGTCCACTCTGAACTTTGTGTTCCTAACGACTCGATTTGAAGTACAAGATTATGATGGAGGCACACAATACACCATTTTGCAATCCATCTGGAAGTACTAAAATGTATCGTGATCTTCGACATACATTTTGGTGGAATAATATGAAGAGAGAGATTGCAAAGTTTATCTCGATGTGTTTAACTTACCCAGCGATGTAAAGCGGAGCATCTGGTACCTAAGGGTGCATTGCAACCACTTGAGATTCGAAATGGAAGTGGAACACAATACCATGGATTTAGATTCGGGTCTTCCTACGGTTTCTCGGGCATCAATGCTATTTGGGTTATTGTTGATAGATTAACCAAATCTGCTCATTTTTCTTGCCGTCACGGAGACTTATTCACTTGAGCGTCTTGCTTAGTATATGTACGTGAATGAGATTGTGAAGTTGCGTGGCATGCTGTATCCATAGTTTCGATCGTGACCCAAGATTCACTTCAAGATTTTGGGTTAGCTTGCAAAAAGCTATGGAGCGCAGTTTGCGATTTAGTTCGGCATACCATCCCCCGAAACGGACGGAACAATCGAGAGGACTATTCAAACTCTTGAAGATCTATTAAGACTACGTGTCCTGAACTTCAAGGGTAGTTGGGATAAGTATTTACCATTGGTGGAATTCTCCTACAACAGCGATTATCGAGCAAGTATAGGTGTGGCTCCATTGAAGCATTATATGGGCCGAAAATGTCGTTCTCCCGATATGTTGGGATGAGGTGGGTGAAGCAACATTGTTGGGACCCGAGTTAATGTCACGTATGACTACCGAAAAGATCCAAATGATTGACAAAAGCGTATACAAACGGCACAAGATCGACAAAAGAGTTATCACGGATCTTCATCGAAAGGGCGTGGAATTTAATGTAGGGGATCATGTATTGTTGCGAGTTGCTCCATGGAAGGAGTTACTAGATTTGGGAAGAGGAAAGCTCAACCCACGATTTATTGGTCCATTTCAAATTCTTGACCGAGTAGGAAATGTAGCCTATAGACTTTATACGTTACCTCAGTATGTCTACGTGTTCATAACGTGTTTCACATATCATACTTAAATAAATATGTGAAAGACCCGAACCACGTTGTTGAGTTAGAAGCCTGACGAGATAGCCAGAAGACTTAACGTGTGAGGAGGTACTGTCAAGATCTTGGATAGGAAGGAGCATGTCCTACTGCCTTGAAAGGTCATACCACAAGTTAAAGTTTTGTGGAGGAATCATGCTTTAGAGAAAATGACACGGGAATTGGAAAGCGGAAATGAAAGCGAGGTATCCTCACCTTTTGAAACACCAGTGCGTCGTCGATTTAGAGGACAAATTTCATGGGGAGGGAGGTTGTAAGACCCACGAATTTTTTTTAATAAAAGGAATTTCCTTTATTTATTATTTTGAAATAGTAAGGGTTGATTTGATTAATGTGGATAGTTAAAGGGTTAAATCATAAATATTTCAAAATAAGCAAGTGGTTATAAAATATTCATTATCGTTAGGGAATATTCGTTTGGTGCGTGGAATATTAAATCTTTGTCGAATATTAAATGCTGACAGTAGCGACCGTGTGTGGGCCCATAGCTTGAAAGCGATTGGATGAAGAAAGCGACAAATATAAGTTGTTTAAAAATAACGGTAGTAGTTATTCTGAGATTAATCTTTGTTAAAATACCGTTAGGTGGTTAAAACACGGTGGCACCAGTATTGCACGATTATTGATTCTTACGTGAAGGCCTTTACTCGATAATGGTTACGATGAATTCTTGTTCGATTATTTTATTGAGTTAATAATTCTTTGCGTTGATATTTTATATTCTTTGTTGTTTTGATAATTGTCATTACGGTATTTTCATTATCGAAGCAATAATTCATATTATCTGAATAATATTATTAGATAACATTGTTGGCAATGTCTAGAAAGTTACATACAAGGAGGTTTGGTCACTTTAATTGCTTGCGCATGAAGAAAATTCTTATTGGAAGCCCCCTCTCTCTCTGAGGCTACACTGGTTGTCGATATTGTGATTACATGTAATATTATTTGTGAATAATTAATTATTGATTCATATGATGAGAAAATATTGATTTTATGTGGATATAGATGGAGAAAATTTTTATAGTGACAATTGTTGAAAATTGAAATTTTATCTTTTTACGATAAAATAATTCGTTTAAATATATTATTATATTTTAATAATATAATAATGGTGATATTTTTACAACGAATGTGAGATATATGAGTATCTGAGGAGGAAGAGTATTTTTATTTGCAATAAATGTTTAAAACATGTTAAACATGTCGGTTGGACCCCATTTATTGATTGAAATTTGATTATAACTTGTAAAATCGCCCGGTTTTGTGGATTTGGTCGATTTCTGTTTGGAATTTGGAAAACTTTCTTACGCAAAGTTGTAGAGAATTGAATTTCCTATAAAAACTCATGATTCAAATTTTTCTGATGAAAGGGCTATTAATTATGAATTATTGAAGCTACGAAGTTAAAAATAATTAATTTTGGAAGTTTTAATTGTTTTATTTAAGAAAAACGTTTTTGCAATCCCACATGTGATATAAATGTGCTGAATTCAGTTGGTCTAAGGTGGGCTTGAATTTGTTTAATTATATTATTATTTTATTAAATTTTACTACTTTTGGTGTTAAGCGTTTTCACTATAAATAGGGTCTTGGGTTAAATTGAAAATCACACGAAACTGAAGTTTTCTCTCTCTATATTATCGGCGTATTCTTGTGAGTATTTTGAGTATACTTTGAGTATTGTTAGGCGGTGCAAGTTCCACTTGACCTTATACACAGGTATTCCAATTTAGAAATCTTAATCTTTTTGAGGTAAGGGATGTTATTTTCTTACCGAATGATATTATTTCTTGATATCATTATCTTTGAAATATTAGTTGGAACTTTTTATCAAATTTGAAACTTTTTCATGTCGGAGTTACTTTATTCATGAGTTCTTATTCACGAGAACTATTCATGAAGCGTGAAGATGTTTTTATTGGAATTTCTATCTTTTGGTGTCGGAGTTATTATTCACGTATACTGACTTTATTCACGTATCTGACCTATTCAAAAAAAATAAAATTTCTTCTTTTGTCCAAAATATCTATTACGGATACTAGCTTTGATTGTATCCATGTTTTGATCATTCTTGAATTTTACACCACTATGATTATTTTTGAGGTATTTTTGGGCGTGGATAAAACCAAATCGAATCCTTAATCCTTAATCCTTGTCATTTTGTTTCCTTGGATTCGTTTCTTTAAAAATATTTTCATCATCCTCGATCTTAAATGATGATATTATGGAATATCTTTGGCTTTGTAGTGCAAAAGATGAATGATTTCTTAAGAATATCTTTGGCTGTGGTGCAAATGAATGATTTCGAGAATATCTTTGGCCCGTGTCAAAAGATGAGCAGTGAATGAACATGACCAAGCGATGAATATCTTTGGCACGTAGTGCAAAGATGAATATTTGATTCGGATGTATATTGATTGATGTTACGGGGATAAAAGATGAGCGATGAACTTTTAAATTCATCGTAGAAGATAGTAGTTTGCATTCTCTCTTAACTCTTACAATGAATTATTATTTCATTGCGAATATTGATTTAAAATTTGTTGTCTATTGTATTACATTAGATTTTTCCTGTTGAAGACTAATGTAATTTGTTGTATATTATCTTAGTCGTAATATTCTTTCTTTGAGCTAGTTGAGCTCACCCTTTTCCTTTTGTTCCATTTTTTTCTCGGAGGCGAGAATATAGCGAGTGCAGTGGGGTATGGAATGAAGGTTCTAGAAGAGTTGTTTTAGTAGTCCTCACCATTTTGTAAAATAATGTATCAATAAATGTGATGAGGATTTATTTGAGTATAGATATTATCAGAAGATAATATTTGTATTTAAACTCACAGTTTTCTTGTTGTAATAATAAAGTTGTAGTTGTTTACATGCCATGTATTGACAACTTCGAGAATGGGTGATGAATACTATTTT